>JAJJWW010017572.1:0-252759 GCA_023531295.1 Papaver armeniacum
GTGGCCATGCCTTAGGCCAACTGGCGCCACTTGCCATTGGCCACGCCCCTTACTAAACAGGCCCTATTTCTCTCGACCAAACGTGTCGACTCAAATGAGCCAAGCGCACATAAGTTGTGGCTGGGCCCATACTCGCCAGCCCCACTTCCCAACGACCAATAAGGTCGCTGTAAAGCCACCACACTCTCACCAGAAGTGTAGCCGCGCCTTATGTTTGGCCGACCCCTTTTCTCGGCTAATCAAGTCGCTCCAAACTTGCCACCATCCATTAAAGGCCAAACGCACCCTGCCGCGCCACCATACTAACTGGCAAGCCAAACGCGCCTTACCACAACAACATATTGATCGGCATGCCAACATGCCACTCTGCCGCGGTAGCATGCCACTTTAGCCTTGGCCACGCCGCCAAACCCTAATTATTACCACGGCGCCAAAACCTAGCCTTGTCCACGCCGCCAACCCTAATTCTTACCACGACGCCAAACCCTAATTCATACCACGGCGCCAAAACCTAGCCTTGGCCATGCCGCCAAGCCCTAATTCTTACCACGACGCCAAACCCTAATTATTACCACGGCGCCAAAACCTAACCTTGGCCACGCCGCCAAGCCCTAATTCTTACCACGCCGCCAAGCCCCCGGATAGGTGTCTAAACCACCTTAATATTTATCTATTGTTTATGCTTTCTTTGCTAAGTTTTCTTGTAAATTATGTATCTTATGTTTTCTTTTGAGAGTTTAGGTACTTTGGAGTCATTTGGAACAAAAGAAGAAGAAACAGCGGAAAAGTCTCATGTCATGTGCAACTGCTGTTGGAGACGAACTATTTCTCATTATTTGTTTATATTTCTTAATTTCTGTCTGAAAAGCATGTCGACTTTAGTGATGCGAATATCTGTCTGAAAAGCACGACTGCTTTATTGATGAAGAGAAATTGAAGAGAAGAAGTGAGTTTGAGAAATAATAGACACATGTTGATGGCGGAAAAATTCGAAGGAGAGCAAAAGCGCCAATTCTCATATGCAACTGCTATTAGGAGCGGAGCTGAGCCAAGCCAGTGATAGGAGACAACCACAACAGCTTAGTGTAGAGAAGCAAGGGACAAATAACCGTGGTGGCCTATATTAATCTATTGGGTGCCTATATCATATTTTATCATTACAAGCTCTAAAAGTCAGAGAAGAATTCTCTCGTCTCATTACCACACTTATCTGAAATTCCGAGTTCACCTGAAATTGAGAGGAGAAAGAAAATGAGGCGCTTTTCTGTATCATTAGAGATGAAATTCAGTGAGGAAGATGAGATGATGCTGCTGTTGAATCAAGTACCAAGAAATAGAGGAAGAGACAATGTTGATGCAGTGGAGGATTTGTGCTCAGAACTTGAAGTTAGGGCATGCTGAGAAGAACTGGGAGAAAACAGTGAATAAGATATCTACGTAATTCAAGGTTATAATGATATTGAAGACATGGGTTTGGTTGATTTTGTGGTTTGTTGAAGTTGAGATCAAGAAACAGGTTTAAGAATTTCTGAAACTAGGGTTTGAGATGATTACAGAAATTGGGAATGAAATCTGTAACAAGAAGAGCAGCTAGAAGATGGGTTTTAAGGGATTCAAGTCAACAATAGATGTGGATGATTTTCAATGGTTTGTATGAGATATGAAATGGGTTTTGTTGGTTGGATTTGGTAGAGAATTGGGTTTGTTTTTATGCTTAAAATTCAGGTGAAAAGAAGCTATTGAAGACATGGATTTTGTTGAATGTTTGTGAATCTATGGCTCGAATTGGTGTGGTGGTTGTAGCTCAAGATTGCAGGTTGATTTGGGTTCGAAATGATGAACATCTGGTGGAGTTTTCAAATAAGGGAAGTTAATGGTGTTGTTGTTGAGATTGAGGTACTGCAATGAACCAGTAATGCTGCCGATGGTGGTGTTGGTTGGCTTGAACTGGTGATGCAACTGAATTTGAGCAATAGAAGGCATGATGTGTTCTAGTGCAATAGAATAATCTGATGGTGGTCGCTACGGCTGAACTAGAGCAAGGAATGTGCAGAATGTGTTGCTGGGGTGTCTACAAGGGTGCAGTTGTAGTTTGTGATGGAGAAATGGAAATAGCAGTCTCCGGTTATGGAATTACAGGTGAATGAACAATGCAGGTTTGAGCAGTTGGGTTGCGGTTTAACTGAATTGCAGGAAAGGGATTGTGCGCATGTAGAGAAGAAAGTATGAACTAGCAGATTAAGGATGCGGTCTTGATAGCAAAGAAGCTGAGTTGCATCTGTTGCTCAGATGAACTCGAGAGATAGGGGGTCCGAGACAATAGAACTGGTGGACTGGATTGTTGTGATGGTCTTGGTATGGCCAGAGTGTGATGTTGGTGGTGCTAGGCTTGTGAAGTTGCAGGTGCATAGGTGGTTATGAGTCTCAGCTGGAGTGTAGGGGATGATGAGTATGATGAGTTGAAGCTGTTGCAGTTCAGCAGGTAGGAGTTAGATTGTACAGGAATGGCGTGACAGAAGATTATAGCCTGCAAGAGCTCAGGCCTTTGGTCAAGACCAGTCAACTGCTGAGTTAGCACTGACTCAGATATGACTTACCTGATTAGGCTCATGACATCACTGAGTTGAATCTATTGAATCGGGTTAGACCGAGTTAGATCAGTTGACCCGAGTTGGTTAGTTTGACCGGTGACCGGGTGGACTTTGCCGGTCACCTGAAGTTGATTTTCGGTAACTTTTCCGGCCATTTCTGGGACTTCCGACGATACTTTTTGAGCATAATGTTTATATGGGTATTTCTCAAACAAGGGCTTGGTGGACTACTTGGACTTTGGGCTTTTGAGACTTAACCTAGTTTGAAAAGGAGAAAAGCTACAAAAGGGAAAGTCATCTACTTCTTTGTTTATCACGTATTCTACTTGGAGCTTTTTGGAGATAGCCGCAGCTAGGGTTTGCTTTCGTTTTTATCTTCTTTATTTTATTATTATGATGATGAACTCCAGAGCTATGAGTAACTAAACTATTTTTGATTAAGGGTGATTTCAAAGCCCGAAATATGAATTCATGATTGATATGCAATAACTCGTTTTCTTGCAAGTTTAGTTATTATTGATTTCTACCGTGCTAATAATTCTTATGGATTGTTCCTTAATTGTTTAAGTTCGAAATCAAATAGTTATGTCACAATCTTATTGCTAGTTTAGATTTTATTCGACCCGTAATTGTCTAGAGAAGATGAACACAAGTAGCAATATATGGGTATTGATGATGGGACTTTGTTAAGTACCCATATGTAGAAATTGAAACTAGTAGGTGATTTATGCTTTTGAATTCATCACTAGGAGCAACCTTATCTCACAAAACTTAGAGCACTTGTTTAGGTCACACCTAGAAAGCGTACCTCTAGGAAACTTGGCAAGTAGAAACCGGTAGTCGAGCGCTTCCGTATCCGGTGAGCTTAGGAGATAACAACGGGATAGTTGAGCGTACTAATTATCTTAGGGTTGTTAGTAACAATAACAAGATAATGCGAAGAACGTGATATATATCGATTTGGTTTATGTTTCATGGTCGAGAATGATTCCTTAATCAATTCCATCTCATATTTGAATACAACTTTACAATTTTTTAGAATTTCTATAACAAAACAATCTTGCTAAGAATATTTGCATAATAACTATTGTTTAATACACCTCCTTTGGGACGAATCTGCTTTCATTATACTACTTGCTAGTGTAAAGAGAAGTACAAATTATTATTTGCGAGTTTGACACCTCGTCAAAATTGGCGCCGCTGCCGGGGAGGCAGTTGCAAGTTTAGTTGTTATTTTTATTCTTAGTTTATAATTTTGCTTTTATTTTCAATTTCAGTTTACTTATTCAATCTCTTAGAATCTGATTTTCAGGTACTATTTCTTTGGTGAATGCGTGGAGAGGGAAGACCAAGTCCAATTGGTATACGTCTTCGTTCGGGCACTTTACTTAAAGACTTCATTCGAGCAGTGAACACTCCACTTCCTCATAGTTCTTCACCTAACGAATTCTCGGATTCAGACAAAGAGGAAGATAACACAATGGGAGGTCGACCACCTGCTCCAAGAACACTCAAGGAGCTCACTTCTCCAAACATTGACCAGCAGCCTTTATGTATTCAACTGAATGGAACCATTGAGTTGAAGCCGCAATTGATTTACTTGCTGCCCAAATTCAGAGGTTTAGCGGGAGAGGATCCTAATCGTCACTTACAACAATTCCATCATGTTGTGACTAGTTTGAAGCAAGAAACTGCAGATGTCGATATGGTTATGATGACATCTTTTCCTTTCTCCTTATAGATGCTGTAGGAGAGTGGTTCTTTTGCTTACCCTCTGGAAGTATAACCACATGGAATGGAATGAAGAAGTTGTTCCTTGAGAAGCATTTTCTGGCATCAAAAGTAGCTGTGATTCGCAAGGAGATTTGTGGTATTAGACAAGTATCGGGAGAGACTCTCTATGAGTATTGGGAGAGCTACAAGAAGCTTTTAGCTAGCTGTCCACACCACCAAGTCAGCGATCAACTTGTGATTCAATAGTTCTATGAGGGGTTGCTTTCTAATGATAGAAATTTGATCGATGCCGCAAGTGGTGGTGCACTTACCAACAAGACCATTGCGGAAGCTAAAAGTTTATTGGAGAATATGGCTGCGAACACTCAACAATTCTACAATCGAGGTGAACCAATGGTAAGGAAAGTGAATGAAGTTGGTGATTCTTCACATTTGGAACATAGAATGGGTAATATGGAGAGGATTATGCAACAAATAGCAGCTGACGTCATACCATCATCATACACCGAAGATATTGAGCAAGCAAGTTCCATGTACCAAAATCAGCAAAGGCCAAGATATGATCCATACTCTAGCACATACAATCTGGGTTGGCGAGATCATCCCAATTTCAGCTACGCCAACAAGCAAGCTGCAGTTTCCAATCCACCTTTCAATCAACAAGGTGGATATCAATTCTTGCAAAAGCCACGTCAAGAAACTCAAGGCACGAGTATAGATGACAAGTTGAATCTTATTATCAACACAATGGCGCAAGATAAGCAAAACATTCTCAGCACAATGACGCGAGGTAAACAAAAGGCAGAGATGGATATGAAGGACATGCGAACACAAATGGGTCAACTAGCTACTACTGTGAGCAAATTGGAAGCACAAGCAGCTGGAAAACTTCCTTCACAACCGTTGAATCATAGAGAGAATGCTCATGTTATTGAGCTACGAAGTGGGAAGCAAGTAGAGAAGCCGGCAACATCACCGGTATCCCATGAACCTGATTTGGAGAAAGAAGAAGGTGATACAGCCCCTAAAAAGGCTGACCCGGTAACAAATTCTAACTCTAAAACTCGTGTTTCTACTTATGGTACTCCTCCGCCTTTTCCTAGCAGGTTTGCAAAGTCGAACAAGGAGACATTATACCAAGAAATTTGGAAGATCTTTAAGAAGATTGAAGTGAACATTCCACTCATTGAGGCGATAAGGTAGGTTCCTCGCTATGCAAATTTCTTGAAGGAATTGTGCACTAACAAGCACAAGTTGACCGGTAATGAGGTAATGAGTATGGGGGAAAATGCTTCGGAATATCTTCAAAAAAAACTCCCACCTAAGTTGAAAGATCCCGGTAGTTTCACCATACCATGTACTTTTGGTAAAATCAGATTTGAACGTGCTTTGCTAGATTTAGGAGCATCCATTAATGTCATGCCCGCTTCCATTTATGAATCCTTGAAACTTGGTGATAGACGCATTTATGTGTCTATTTGGATCTCAATTATGTATATTGTTAGTGCTCGATCTTGTACTTATTTAGTTATTTTATGTCTTTGTAGGTGTTTTTGGAGAAATAAGCTTTTGCGGCGAATTTGGCTAGAAAAGTGGTATTTGCGCTCGTGGGAGAAAATTACTATTCGGACCCCTCATTTGGATAAGGGGCACCTTATTTACTAAGGGGCATCCACTTGCTATTTACACCCCAAGTGATAAAGACACCCAGAAGTTGGTTAGGGGGAAACCATCTTCATCATTTAAACTAATTTTGGCGGGAAAATGAAGCTCACGTCTGAGAACTATCATGGATTGATTGGTGAGTTTTAGTCGAATTTCTCACCCAGTTAGGTTGGTTTGGGCTGTTTAAACCAAACAGGATTGGTAAGGCAAGCGGATTCGAAAATATGGGGAGATACACCGAGTTTGGATAAAACAGAGGTGGAGGATGAACTCGGGTTTCTGCGGTTAAATATGGAAGTTTTGGGTGAGACTCGGTGAAGGTTTAGTCGGATTTATTTGTTCGAATGGACCCGGATATGGACTGGTATTAACACTAGACCTCAAAGCAGGTTTGGTAACTCTCTTGGATTCAGAAAAACATGGATAAGTTTACCGATTTGATAAAACATGGAAGAAACGAAGTTAACGGGATTTTACTTGTATATTTGGAAGAACTGAAGAGAAGATATCTTCGGTGATTCAGGGGAGATACAACAGTTGTAGAAGTCGCGTGAGAGATAAGATAAAAGGGGAAGGAAAGTACGTAACTTGCAGAGAAAACAAAGGAGGATAGCCGAGACTTTCAGGTGAAGAAAGGAAAGATTTAATCGAGTTTTAATCGGCCGGTGATGGTATATAATAGCTGGTACGAGCTCCAGAGAGGGAGTCGAGTCTTTGGGGGGACGTTTGGAGCAGTTTGGGAGCACAAGGAACAATCCAGGGAACAGCCCTAGTTGCAGGCGAGGAAGAAGAAGTTGAAGCACATAAGACGAGCAAAGTCGGTCATTAATTCCGTGACCTATAGTTTCAAATTCAAAAGCTTTGTAACATTTTTCCAACAATTTTCCAACAACTATTTGAGTTTGCAACAGCTCTATTTGGGTTCTTTGTAACAGTGAGTTCTGTAACAATTATATTTGTTACAAACTCGATTTTTCTTCAATAAAACACCTATTCAGCCATGCGTTATTATTTTGAGCGTGTTTTTGATATGAGGAGCTAAACCCCAACACTGGGATGACGGAGGAAGCCATATTTCATGCGTATGGTAATTATATTTAATTCTTTCATGACTTTTTGCATGGATTGTTAATTGTTTTATGATTTTTATTGAATGGTTGTGATTTCAATTGATGGGTTATACTTAGGTTAAGTCTTTTGATATCCCATATGCTTTAGATATACAGTCGTTGCTTTTCAAAAATCTACCTTGACAAAACATAGAGTCAATATTTTATTATTATTTGAGCTAAAATTGTCTAGAATAAATATATGAATCGCATGAATGAATTTTATGGTGGAATCCGAAGTCCCAGTTCTCTCGATATTTGTGACAACCTTGTGAATATATTTTCTTTGTTTTTAGTATTTTCTTAAATCAAACCTTTACAAGCCCGAGTTGAACGAACTTTTACTACCACTTTACTACAACTTGTTAAAATCACATCAATTTTTGGCGCCGCCGACGCGGACTTGTATTTAGGTTTTAGGTTTTAGAGTTATTTCTATTTTTATTTTTTATTATTTTTTGTTCTTTTTTACGCCTTTAGTATTTTTCGATTCTTTTCAGATTTGGAGCGAAGCTACAAGGAAACAAAAAGTGCTATAAAAGGAAAGCATCGCCAAAGAAGGAAAGAAAATAGGAGTCCAAGGAGTGAGAAGAAGATTTTGTATATAACTATTTTGTTTTATTTTTAGAAACTGTAAATAGGGTTGTATTTTTGTAATTTTTCTTTTTATTTTCGGACACTTTTTGGACTTTATTTTTGGACTTGGACATTATTTTTAAAACCCTAAGGAAGGGTTAAAAAATAAATATAAACTGTTTGCAGGGAAGGACGACAGTTACGATACTGTCTCGGCCCCTCGGGTTCGTACACTGACATAAGAGTCGGTGGCCTGAGTCGACTTCAACGGTTCATTGCCCGTGCAGTACGGGAGGTAAGACTCTATCCACCCACGAATCCCCTGTCAGTGGGTTTTATTCTGTGTGACAACTCACACCCCTGCAATAGAATGTTGAACTGGTATTACAATAGCCAATACAACGAATATCCGACTAATTTTCAAAATGGACATTACCATAGTGTGAATAGTGGTTGGGAGCATCCCCCTTTTCAAGGTTATGGTTCATACCAGAGTGAGCCCAATTACTATTCGCACACCCACAGGTCATACGAGCAAAACAATCCCTCTATTTCTCTAGAAGAGGCTGTCAAGAGTTATACCTTATTTGTGAAGAAAAACTGTAACATTCTTTCGGACGATTTTTGTCAACAAAGATGTCTTTAGAAGAAACTCTTAAGCAATATACTGAGAGTACAAATAGGATTGTAGAAAAATTGGCTCAAAATAATCTTAATTTCCAATACAGTGTTTCCAATAGTACCCTTGAAAATGAAGATAGTTATTTGCATAATCAAGATGACGAGGATAAAATTGGTAATACTAATTTAGATGAGGTTCAACCATTTTCATGTTATTATAATGATTATGATGAGGATAGTGTTGATGAAGAATTTCAAATAAGTAGGCATAGTGATCAGGAATTTGTTACTCCAATTGAGCTTTACAATGATAATATTATTTCTAGTTCAAATTCAAATAATTTTAATAATTATTCACCTATTCAAAAGGACGAGGATTTGACTAGAAATACCACCGTTTTAGACGATGTAGTATTTCCTTATGATTACGAAGCCAATGATAGTTTTGAGGAACGAGTTTATTCTGAGAACATTGTTTTATAACGGATTAGAAACTTTAGTCTTAGAAGATGAACTCGTAGAGCTTTCAAATATGATGAGTGGGGATGCACCTTCCGATTATAACTTAGAAGAAGCAATTGACCATTTTCGGGATTCCGATGATCTAGAAATTAGGGAAATTGTAGCTAGTCTATCTAGAGACACCCAAAACTCTAAGTTTGGGGGTGACTATCATTCTCCTTGTGCCTTACCTTTATCTCTTGTAAAGATCCCTCACTTGGGACTTGATATATGTGCCTCAACCATTGTGCCAGATTGCCTTCATACTAGTTCTCCAGAACCTAGTGATGTCCATAAGGAAGTTCAGTTATTAGAAACCCATCCTCTGGTTGATGTGGTTTACCCAGGCTATGATACCAAGATTGATTTTGTTTTCCCACCAAATATTTTTCAACCAATTGTGGGAACGTATAAGTTTCAGATGTGTCAATTATTTAGTTTTGAGACTAAACCTAAGTATTTTAGGAGATTATAATCGACACATTTGCCTAAAATTGACCACCACTTTCATCGTGGTCAATTGTGTGAGTCAAAACTGATTGACTATAAGGATCCGCAATTATTCAGGTTATTATTATGTGCTTCTAAGTCCTTATTTGAGTTTTACGAGACTTTACAACTCGAACCGGATCTTAGCTTTGAGGAATTCCAGCCCATGAAAAATATTTGATTTGGACCGGTTATAGAACTAAACGAACTGAACCACGGCTAGATGTAGTTGTCTTAAACAGGAAACTAGACAAGGGTGTGCATTATTTGTTAATTTTCTTGGCATGTTGCAGATTCTTTTTGCTTGTGATAGCTCTATTTGGTTTTGATGACCCACAGATATTTCGGCTATTACTTTATGATTTTATGAGGTGATTAATCCTTTGTTAATCTGGCTGAAGACGTTAAACTTAGCACTTCTTGAGAGGTAACCCAATATTCATGCGACACGGTAATATCTTTCCTTAACTCTTTTACTTCAAATGGTAACAGTTTATCCTTGTTCATGCATTTAATTTTATCTTTAGAACATTGAGGACAATGTTGGATTTAAGTTTGGGGGTATGGGAGAAACTTTTTTAGTTGCAGTATAAATAAATAAACTTCAGAGCTTAGAAATTTATGCTTATTAAGGATGGCACTAACCAATCTACGTGGATGGAAGAATTTTGGTTGTAGGAGTTGAGGAACCAGAAGGGACTATAAATGACGAATGAAATCTGTTATAAAACATGGTTTATCACGGTTTTCATCTGTTATTCAAACCGTTAATTATTTAGTGTGACTCTTTATAAATAACAAACAAAGAACGTTATTAAAAATGACGAATAAAATTTGTGATTTAAAATCACATACAGAATATGTTATTATGTATCACGGATATTAAATGTAAAATACAATAACGGTCTATATATGCCATTAAAAAAACACGGTTATTATATGTTAAATAGAATAACGGTTAATATCCATCATGAGCAAGGTGCATTCATAAAATTAAATATACTAATTAAAATGTGAGCATTACGTCACTGATCCAGATTTTGGGATTCAGATTTTGTGAATCTGAAATCATTCAAATTCAGATTTAGTGTATCTGAATCTGATTTTGGTTCAACTGAATCTGAAAACAAAATGCAATCTCAAAAGGAAACGGTTAAAAATTAAATTTATATTAATTACCCAAAGTAACATTCAAGAAAATTTAATATCAGAATACAAATGGAAGGTTAAATTCTATTTAAAACTGAATTCAATCCACTGCCAACTTCTCACTCTAATTTACTCGCTCTCTTACAGGAGTTACATAATCTTTTGGCCACTTAATCGTCTCCGCTTTTCTTTCCAAGTAGTCCATCATCTTTATTGCACAACGCACTTGCATGAAGTACTCCATCTTTATTGCATAACATCGCACTTGCGTCAATGATTTCTTCAGTCATACAGTCATAATCATCATTATTTGGTGGCTTTGCTCTGTCAACATATGCAGTAGCAAGAAATTGAGTTCAGAAACCCAGCAGCCATTCCGCGTACCAAGCTAACATCGACTAATTCAATCTATTAAACCATACAAGGTGCGATCAGTAATATGAGTTTATCATGATTCGGAAACTTGAACAATGTGGGTACGTTTCCACACCTGCAAAATCAGATCCAGTGGCATCAGAGCAAGCAGACATTAGTACCAACATTGGATTTCTGCACACAATACCATGCTTCCCTTATTGTTTTTCTTGAGCATCAGCTTAATTGTGTACACACCTCTAAGTATACACACATTTTGTAAACAAACATCCAGTCCAATCATACAGACATAGACAAATGTGAAAACATAACAATCAAATTACAAAAACATGACAATAGAGGTCATTTGCAAATATATGAATACACCCTACGAACAATGACGCCACCAAGAAGCTTATATCTTAGAGATTCAGCTTGAGCAGTTAGCACATAAACCTCTGATATTAGATCACCATACTTGATGTATGTATTACCTGTGAATCTAGGCCAGGAACTTCAAAGAATGCATCATGGAGTACCTGTAAATAATAACAAAAAATCGGATAGTTAGATCACTAAACTTAGCCTATGAAAGTGCAGACCGATTGAACTATCTTCCTAACAATTATCAATGTCTGTGCATAAACTATCACATACCATTCTACAACTACAGCAGTAAAAACTACCAATGATATGTAATTACCAGAGTTATGAGGAGAATTACAGAACAGAACAATCCATAGAATTTTATATCCATAGCATCAAACCCTACGAAAAGGTCATCTATAATAAGTGGTGGGGCACATTAAGAAGATAACAGTACTCAAAGCTAAAATATGAAGAAGTAATGACCTCAGTGCTAGTAAAGAACATTTATGAAAAATACCATTAGAAAGCAAACTTCTGCATCTCACCAAGCATATAATGAAGAAAACCCACCATGTTTGAGGATACTAGCAAAGGCAGGTCGGAAATACAAAAGGCGTCTTTCAATAAATATACTAGTTACTTGGAATCCATAAGATAATATTCAAATATATTAGATGCTAATCATATTTAACATGCCTAGAAAATGAGAACCTCAATTAACTAGGACAGAAACATGTTCAAGTTGCTATCATTAAAGGAAAAAGTAGTCTACTACAAAATAAACATAAAAGAATAATTAAGATGCATTTCTCTTTAACATACTTCACATGAAGCAGTATATTCCCATACGAGTGGCAATTTCGTGAATGACTGAGGTGGCAAAGTGCAGGTAGAGTGATGCTGAGGCAAAAGGCGAGCTAAAGAGCATACATGCACTATCAAAAGAAAGTAGATTTACTAAATGACTCAGTTTAACACATTGACACCCATTTTCGACATTCACATAACACTTCCGATGTTCAGTTACATAAGCCGAAACATACAAAATAAAAGGAGAAAGCGACAACATGGGAAACTGAACTCATAATTTACAACCACGTGTGGAGAGCTTGATCAATCCAATGTACAACAAGCACATTAGTAAGCTACAAAAAGTCAAAAACACCAATAAAATGAGCAAATGCTAGCAGAGGTCCAGTTATATATTTGGGTAAAGACGGCCAGACGGGAGATCCTCCAACATCAGAAGAACAACCAACTCGACAACAAGCTGGTATCACTTGGACTTTGCCAACATAAAAGACCATGCCTTACACATGGCAAGCTGATCAGCTAACTCAAATTAGAACCTATTTCAAACCCAGTTTTAAACTAGGTGGTGGCATAGTTAAAGTCAATTGGCTGAATCACATATTCTCGGAAATAACTTGAGGGAGAAAAAAATGGATATACGCTTACTCTAATTAATAAGCAACAAAAAAGAGAAAAGCATATGGCTCACATATAATTGGTAAGCAGAAATGAGCTTACCATACAGCCAATCCGTAAAATTGGAGCACATGATAATTCCCACTTCCGATTCTCTCCAAGTTGAATATCTCATAAAGCATGTCCATCTCCACTAGACTCCAATGCTGAAAAAAAAAAATATATCTCAGCACAAAACTTCCAAAGAGAGCTATAAAGAACCCCCACAAATATGAAATATGGACATGCAAATGCTGGAGAATACATAATATTGTGCGGAGTTCAGCTAGGGAAAGTCCAAGTGGTTTAAGAAAGAAGTTGAAATTGAACAACAGAGTCAAGTCTCAATTTCTTACGGCAAACTACGAATTAAGTCAAAAAAACAAAAAACTCAGACCCTAAAACATGATAATAAACAAAACCGATAAGTACTAATCAAACAAAAAACCTCAAAACAAAATCAAATTCAATAAACAACCTCTGTGAAGTACAAAAAATTGAAACTCTAGTGTCTCCTGCCAAGTATAATTAGATGAAGATGACTCCTCTAGTAGTTGATTGAAGAAGAAAATCGAAACCCTGAGGTTAATGAAAAAGAAAAAAACATTGAAAAATTACCACTACCAAACCTCTGTAATAAATCGAGCTTATAGAGAAAAAAAATAAAAAAATAGCATAATTAGGGATTACCAGAGTAAGAAGCACCTTCGATTACCAGCGAAAATCTGTAAAAATCAAAACCCATTCTCAGATGAGAATAAATCGATCTCACGAAACCTAATATTGAGAATAAATCTACATAGTCAATCCAAATCGATCTCACAAAACCTAAAAAAGCACCCAAGAACTGAGATTCTCTACCTAAATCTTTGTTTTCAAACATCAAATTAGTTATAATCTGAAAAAAAAACTATAATCAGATTCAAAGGAAAATAGAAAGAGATTTCACCTTAATCTCGGAAAGGGGAATAAAGAAAAAACATAATTCTTTGAAGATGAGGAGAGGAATCTGTCCAATGAAGCAAAACCCTCATCTCATAATTGAATCCATGACCGAACCTGTAACAAAAGCTAGGGTTTTGGATCTGGAGAGGAAGAGAACAGAACGGAAAAATGAAAAGGAGAGTTGGGGTCGATATAAGAATGATTGTTTCGGTTTCCTTCGATGGTCCATTTTCCACTAGGGGTGGGACTTGGGTTGGTTGGTCGGGTTGGAAGCCTTGGCCGAGGCAGACCCGAGGTAGAAATCCTTTGCCCAGATTGCCCATGGAACCCGTGGAGGTGTTGCCCAAGTCCCGCCCAAGTTATATTCCTCGGGTTCGTCGGGTTTCTCGGGTTGTCCCATGCTAATACTTTACAATACAAAAATTGTGGACAGTTGCAGGGGTTTAGTTAACTATCCACCAACGATGTGTTCATTTTTACTTTTTGTGTACAGTAGCACTAACTCGGTATATTCTATGTTAGTTTTTAAAAGAAATATTATCAAAACATTCGAGATAAACAAACTCTTTGGCATTTTTATTCATTCAAACTAATAAGGGAAACATGAGGTTTAAGTATGATAACAAAAGCGCATACTAATTACTAATAAAGGAGACATGATGTTTCATAATTGAAAATAAACAACTAAAAACTAAGCAAATGCCAAATTGAAGGTTTGTTCTTAGCTCGATTTCTTGATAAAGCATCTTACTTCTTTTCAAGATGGAGGAAGAAGCGGCACCTCCCCGGGACTCAGCGTTGATTTCACCTACTTCCATCTCTTCAAGTTCCTCAAATGTCTCTTCAATATCAACATGTTTTGATGGATTCTTAAGCCAATCTTGCGCACAAATTAAACACTCAACCATTTTCGGTGTTAAAGAGCTTCGAAAAATCAAGAACACGTCCTCCGTTCTTTGAATGCGATTGGAAGCAACACTTGATCTTGGTATCGCCAATATATCACGAGCCATAGACGCAAGAACACGATAGATGCTTAGGCATGTTCTTTCCACCAAGTCAAAATGTTGAAATCATTGTTCATTTTCTCAAGATGATCCTCAAGATACCTAGTCAATTCAGATTTTATAGCCACACTCTCTTTTTGCTGCAAGAAATTATCCCAATCCTCATGGGACTCAGAAAAAATAAGGTTTGGTTCACTTTGAGAAATAGAGGACTTGTCAACTTGAACATCTTCACTAACTGTAACATTCATCGAGTAATAAGCAAACAACCTTTCTAAGAGATTCTTGACATTATTGATTAGTGTCACCACTTCAGCACTTGAATAAAATTTCTGAAAGCAAAACTCCACCCAAATTAATTTATATCGAGGATCGAGAATAACGGCAATAATGAGCAAGGGGTTGATCTTGAATCTTTGCAATATTTCTCAAATTTAACCTTCATTTTTGCAAAAGTAACATCACGCAAAAAAGCATTCTCACTTTGTGACCACTTCAAAAATATGGATTGCATACCATAAACTTCATGAAAGTAGGAGTTAGTGACATACTTGGAGCAGAAATGCGAGCACGGTCATGTCATAAAAAAATCTTCTAAAACAAGTGCAAGTCTTTTGCATTTTCCCAATCTTTTTTGTTGGTATACCATGATGGCGTGAGGCTTCAACCCCAAAGTTAATATCACGATCTTCTAAACGCTCAAAACTTTACGATAATCTATTGCGGTGATAGCATTAAATAAGTTGAGTTCAGTGAGTCCTTACATCAAGGCATAATGATCGTTTAGAAGTAATCCGTTCTTCTTCAAAGACATTTGGTTAAAAATTTGTTCTCGCGAGGGTGAGCTTCTCACATACTTGACGCTTTCACTGAATACGAACAATGGAATCATCTCGCCTCATGAATGCCGTCTCTTACTATTAGATTAAGAACATGCCCAAAACATCGATATGAAGCATCTCACCTTCGAACATCGGTTTCTTCCTTCTATTCACCTTTGATTTCGGTGATGTCACAAAGCAACATCATTGGAGCTAGCATTGTCAATCATGTAATCGTCAACAACTTATCGATTCCCAGGTCCAACAAGCAAGTCTCGACGGCTTGTGCAATATTCTCACCACGATGAGGAGTGGGAAGAGCAGGGGAAAGCTTATAATTCTTTTACGTAACTCAAAATCAGAGTCAATAAAGTGAGCGTGTAACACACATATAACCTAGATTTTGGATGGAAGTCCACAGGTCGGTTGTGATACACACACTGTGAACTTAATGTTTCAAAATTTTCTTCAAAGCTACCTTTTAGATTCAAAATTTCGACACAATCTTTTCTCAAAGTTTTTCGAGAGAGAATTCGAAATTTGGGTTGTACCGCATTCATAAACCTTTTGAACCCATCTTTTCAATAAAATTAAAAGGTAATTCATCAACAATTATCATACGAGCTAGCTCCTGACGACACAATTGGAGATCAAACTTCCAACTAGCAACAGAGAGTTACTGTGTTAAGACATAATAATGTTTGCTTGTTTCGTGTTTTATTCTCCGGAGATTTGAGACATCTGTTGAAGTGCCTCCAAAGTGTCTTTGTTCCATTTGCGAGAACCACAACCAAGCACAAGGTCACAATAATTGCATCGGCAGTGGGTAGGATCGCTTCCATCTTCCTTGTCAATCTTTGTAAAATGCTTCCAAACTTGAGATGTTGTTTTGTAGACTTTCTTTCTCTTGCCGGTCAAAAGAAGATATCACCCGATTTGCAGTACCCGATTGCGAGTACCCGCTTGATTCTCGAATCGCTGAGTCACTTCTACAACCTCGTCTTGATCACAATAATTGTGATGGTATCTTGGTTACCATGGTCGACATGGTGAAGCTACAAAATGATTTGAAAAAAAAAACAGGAAACAATATTAGTCTACTACATAAAAGAAATACACAAGAAAACTTAAGATAAAACAAGAAAGTGATTAAGCATGTAAACTGTTTGTTAAAATCTCTCAATGTAAAATGATCATGAATCGAATAAAAGGATCACGATATGAAGAATAATATATGGGATCTCTACAACATACATAAACACCAAGAATAAAAAAGAAACGGTATGGAAATGAAACATACAACCCTAACTACAATGGAAATGCAGCCATAAGAACATGATTAAGAGAACTTGACTTGAAAAATGAAAAAGCAGATAAAAACAAGAGAAATGCTTAAGTTTTTTTTAACCCAACTTTTGTCTCTTTTTTAACCCAAACTCTTGTTGTCTCTTGGTACAGTTGACACTTGACAAGACTATAAAACAAAGACAAAAGTACATTGACAAGGAAAAGTTGCATATGCATTATTTAATACGATTATGATGATATGATCTACTATTTTACTTTACGTAAAAATCTTAAAAAAACTTACGAGAGAATTGGATGGTATGGTAATGCACTAATGCTCCTTGATAGAAAATAGGTGATGGTATGTTCTGGTGAAAATGGGTTAGTCAATAGACTCATATATATACACACATAGAAACCCTAATGACCTTAATTTAAGTCTTAAAATTTATTTTTCATTAATGTAATAATAACAAATTTTTAGTAATTATAAGATTTAATTGTTGTATTTAGCTTAAATTTCCAAATAACTTATGATTATTAACAATAATATAAAAAAATTCATATTGAATTCATAATGAGATAGATATGAATCATTATTAGGTTTGAAGATAATGGCTAAAGTTGCTCTTAATAGATAATACTACTAACTATAAAAATAGTTAATATAATACTATTATAGTTCCTCGGGTTGGGTGGGTTTCTCGGGTTAAAAATAATTTTGCCCATGCTTGCCCAAGTTCAATTCGGGTTTATTAAAATTGTGCCCGAGCTTGCCCAAAGTTTTAAAATATATTGACCATGCCCGCCCAACGTTCGGGTTGGGCATGGGTTGGGTGGGTTGACCCAACCCAAGTCCCACCCCTATTTTCCACTGGTGCCAAAAACAACTTTATTTAATGGCAAGTAAGCCAGCGGCTAACCATTTTATGGCCTTATGTTTGTCTAGCCATTTCTGGGCGGATAATAGAAGACTAGTGGTGGGCGTATAAAAACTAAAAATATTTGTCAGCTATATTCCGTCATATAATGGTTCATCATTAAATAACCCTCCTAGTAAATTACCACGTTTGAAAATGACATTTTCTTTGTGTGAAAAGACGGACCCTGCTATTTTCATGTTATACGACGGAATTTGTGCGTAAGACCTTATTCACGTAATTAATGTGTCATTTAAAAACGTGATTAATAGCCCATTCTGGACTAGTGAGAGCTCAGGTGTTAGAATTAAAGAAAAAACATGGTAGTTTCGCCATATCTCGTTGAATCCTTTTCACTTCTATTTTTATTTTGTTTTCTTTAAAAATATGTTTCTCTAAGTGATTAGGTGGGGCTCACGATTCAAGTTGTTACCACTACTAGGGTGAAATAGAATGATTGAGATACGAAAAAAAAAAAGTTGAAAAAAAAAAGAAAGAAAAAAAGAAAAGAGAAATTGAGACCAGAACATCAGACCAACCGGAATAAATTCAATAAAGTCGACCACTGGTACCCTTGTATATGCCAGCTGAGTTGACCTAGAGTTAGGATTATCGACCACTGGTTCCCTTGTATATGCCAGTGTGTTGATATTAGTCTAGACCAAAGTATCTCAGTCCATTAGGATAGGTTCGTTTTAGCGGTGGCCTTGACAGAGATATGAGAAACATCGTTCACCTAGACAACATCAAAACCATCTAAGTTTTTCTATATCCATTTCTTACTCTATCCATGTGATTGGTCGACTCCCGGTTATGATGTACATAAACTATCGAGTAGAAACTCTGTCACTTATATATGAATTTTAGTATGCTTGAGTGCAAACTCGTGTACAACAATTGGAATTTCGTGATAGACGCATTTATGTGTCTATTTGGATCTCAATTATGTATATTGTTAGTGCTCGATCTTGTACTTATTTAGTTATTTTATGTCTTTGTAGGTGTTTTTGGAGAAATAAGCTTTTTGCGAATTTGGCTAGAAAAGTGGTATTTGCGCTCGTGGGAGAAAATTACTATTCGGACCCCTCATTTGGATAAGGGGCACCTCATTTACTAAGGGGCATCCACTTGCTATTTACACCCCAAGTGATAAAGACACCCAGAAGTTGGTTAGGGGGCAACCATCTTCATCATTTAAACTAATTTTGGCGGGAAAATGAAGCTCACGTCTGAGAACTATCATGGATTGATTCTGGTCGAGTTTTACTCGGAATTTCTCACCCAGTTAGGTTGGTTTGGGCCTGTTTAAACCAAACAGGATTGGTAAGGCAAGCGGATTCGAAAATATGGGGAGATACACCGAGTTTGGATAAAACAGAGGTGGAGGATGAACTCGGGTTTCTGCGGTTAAATATGGAAGTTTTGGGTGAGACTCGGTGAAGGTTTAGTCGGATTTATTTGTTCGAATGGACCCGGATATGGACTGGTATTAACACTAGACCTCAAAGCAGGTTTGGTAACTCTCTTGGATTCGGAAAAACATGGATAAGTTTACCGATTTGATAAAACAGGGAAGAAACGAAGTTAACGGGATTTTACTTGTATATTTGGAAGAACTGAAGAGAAGATATCTTCGGTGATTCAGGGGAGATACAACAGCTGTAGAAGTCGCGTGAGAGATAAGATAAAAGGGGAAGGAAAGTACGTAACTTGCAGAGAAAACAAAGGAGGATAGCCGAGACTTTCAGGTGAAGAAAGGAAAGATTTAATCGAGTTTTAATCGGCCGGTGATGGTATATAATAGCTGGTACGAGCTCCAGAGAGGGAGTCGAGTCTTTGGGGGGACGTTTGGAGCAGTTTGGGAGCACAAGGAACAATACCGAGGAACAGCCCTAGTTGCGGCGAGGAAGAAGAAGTTGAAGCACATAAGACGAGCAAAGTCAGTCATTAATTCCGTGACCTATAGTTTCAAATTCAAAAGCTTTGTAACATTTTTCCAACAATTTTCCAATAACTATTTGAGTTTGCAATAGCTCTATTTGGGTTCTTTGTAACAGTGAGTTCTGTAACAATTATATTTGTTACAAACTCGATTTTTCTTCAATAAAACACCTATTCATCCATGCGTTATTATTTTGAGCGTGTTTTTGATATGAGGAGCTAAACCCCAACACTGGGATGACGGAGGAAGCCATATTTCATGCGTATGGTAATTATATTTAATTCTTTCATGACTTTTTGCATGGATTGTTAATTGTTTTATGATTTTTATTGAATGGTTGTGATTTCAATTGATGGGTTATACTTAGGTTAAGTCTTTTGATATCCCATGCTTTAGATATACAGTCGTTGCTTTTCAAAAATCTACCTTGGCAAAACATAGAGTCAATATTTTATTATTATTTGAGCTAAAATTGTCTAGAATAAATATATGAATCGCATGAATGAATTTTATGGTGGAATCCGAAGTCCCAGTTCTCTCGATATTTGTGACAACCTTGTGAATATATTTTCTTTGTTTTTAGTATTTTCTTAAATCAAACCTTTACAAGCCCGAGTTGAACGAACTTTTACTACCACTTTACTACAACTTGTTAAAATCACATCACTTGGTCCTCTTAAGAATACCGGTATTGTTATACAACTTGCTGATAGATCTAATACTTACCCGAAAGGGGTCATTGAAGATGTTTTGGTGCAGGTTAATCAACTCATTTTTCCGGCGGATTTTTATGTTCTTGACATGATGGATGAAGATTCACCATCATCTACTCCCATGTTGTTGGGTAGACCATTCATGAGAACCACAAGAACAAAGATGGATGTTTTTAAAGGTGCCTTAACTATGGAATTTGATGACAAAGTCATAAGTTTCATTATCTTTGAGGCTATGAGATATCCTAGTGATGTGCATTCATCTTTTTCAATTGATATTATTGATTCTCTAGCTCAACAGATTTTTGAATTGAATGGTGAAGATGCTTTAGAAAACACCATAGTGGAAGGTTTAGGTTATGGAAAATACAAAGACCTTGAAAGTGAATTGTCTATTTGTGATGAGCTTAAAGAGGTTGTTTTAGCTCTTAACTCATTACAAGAAGTTCCTCAAAAGTATAATGCATCTTATGTTTCTTTGCCGCTTACTAATTAGAAACTTTTACCATCGATTGTGCAGGCACCTATTCTTGAGTTGAAACCTCTTCCAAATCACCTCAAATACATATATTTAGGTGATAAGGAAGAGTTACCGGTGATCATTGCTAAAGACCTTACCAAGGTACAAGAGGAGAAACTTGTTCGAGTGCTAAGAGAGTACAAGTCTGCCATTGGGTGGACCATTGCCGATATCAAAGGAATCAGCCCTTCCACATGTATGCACCGAATACTTCTTGAGGAGGGGGCAAAATAAACAAGAGAAGCTCAACGTCGCTTGAACCCTCCGATGATGGAAGTAGTCAAGAAAGAAATCCTGAAGTTGTTGGATGTAGGGGTTATCTATCCTATATCCGATAGCAAATGGGTGAGCCCGGTTCAAGTCGTTCCAAAGAAGTCCGGAATCACGGTGGTGAAAAACGAAGATAATGACTTAGTTCCAACTAGAATCCAGACCGATTGGAGGGTTTACATTGACTACCGAAAGCTCAACTATACCACTCGAAAGGACCATTTTCCCTTACCATTCATTGATCAAATGCTTGAAAGATTGGCTGGACACTCTCACTATTGCTTTCTTGATGGTTTTTCAGGTTATAACCAGATTGTAATAGCTCCAGAAGATCAAGAAAAGACGATATTTACTTGTCCTTTTGGCACTTTTGCGTATAGACGTATGCCATTTGGCTTGTGCAATGCTCCAACCATTTTTCAACGTTGTATGGTAAGTATATTTTCAGATTATGTGGAAAGCATCATAGAAGTGTTTATGGATGATTTTAGCGTGTATGGTGATTCTTTTGACAAGTGATTAGATAACCTTGCACTTATTCTTAAACGATGCGTAGAAACTAATCTTGTGCTTAATTGGGAAAAGTGTCACTTTATGGTGAATCATGGGATTGTACTAGGCCATGTTATATCCTCTAAGGGGTTAGAAGTTGACAAGGCTAAGATAGATTTGATTCGAAACTTACAATACCCCACAACTGTGAGGGAGGTTCGCTCTTTTCTTGGTCATGCAGGTTTTTATAGGAGATTCATCAAGGATTTCTCCAAGATTGCAATGCCATTGTGTAGACTTTTGCAGAAAGATGTGGCCTTTGATTGTGACATGGAATGCAAGGAAGCTTTTGATACCTTGAAAGAGTTGTTGACTACCGCCCCAATTATCAAACCACCATACTGGAGCAAGCCATTTGAGTTGATGTGCGATGCAAGTGATTATGCCGTTGGAGCCGTGTTGGTACAGTGAGATGGTAAAGTTCCATATGTCATTTATTATGCTTCTAGAACTCTCAACGGTGCACAAATCAACTACTCCACTACTGAAAATGAGCTCTTGGCCATAGTATTTGCACTAGAGAAGTTTAGATCTTATTTGGTGGGTACAAAGGTGGTGGTTTTCTCCGACCATGCTGCACTTCGATACTTGCTCACAAAGAAGGATGTTAAGCCAAGGCTCATAAGGTGGATACTCCTTCTTCAAGAGTTAAACTTGCAAATCTAGGACAAGAACGGAAGTGAGAATGCCGTAGCGGATCATCTAAGCAGATTGGTTGTGTCCGAAGAAGCGATTCCTTTGCATGATAGTTTCCGGATGAGCAACTCTTTGCGGTTGTTAGCACAACTCCATGGTACGCTGATATTGTTAACTTCTTGGTATAGGACAAGTACCTAATTCCATGTCTACATTTCAAAAACACAAGCTCAAGAAGATTGCCAAGAAATATATATGGGATGAACCTTATTTGTGGAAGCATTGCTCCGATCAAATGATCCGCAGGTGCGTACTCGAATCCGAGTTCCAATCAATTCTGAATTTTTGTGACTCATATGCTTGTGGTGGCCATTTCGGAGCCAAGAGGACAGCCCTCAAGGTTCTCGAAAGTGGTTTTTATTGGCCTACCTTGTTTAAGGATGCATATCTATTTTGTAAGGCTTGTGATAGGTGTCAAAGGACAGGAAATCTAGGTGCTAGAAACCAAATGCCGCAAACACCAATTCTCGCTGTTGAGATTTTTGATGTTCTGGGTGTCGATTTTATGGGGCCTTTTGTGAATTCAAATGGGAAATTTTATAAACTTCTTGTTGTAGATTATGTTTCTAAGTGGGTGGAATCTAAGGCCACCCCTACTAATGATTCTCAAGTTGTTTGTGAGTTTGTGAAGGACGTTATCTTTTCTAGATTTGGCACACCTCGAGTGGTGATTAGTGATGGAGGTTCGCACTTCAAGAGATCCTTTCACGCTCTTCTAAAGAAGTATAATATTTCTCATAAAGTTGGCACACCGTATTATCCACAAACGAGTGGTCAAGCTGAAATTTCCAACCGGGAGATTAAGTCCATCCTAGAGAAGACGATGAACGTTACAAGGAAGGATTGGAGTTATAGACTCAATGACGCTTTGTGGGCATATAGGACATCTTACAAGACACCCATCGGTATGTATCTTTTTAGGCTTGTCTATGGTAAACCTTGCCATCTTCCGGTGGAACTTGAACACAAAGCTTATTGGGCCATCAAGGTATGTAATATGGAATTGGATGCAGTTGGTGAACATAGGAAACTTCAACTCAATGAGTTAGAAGAGATACGAAATGATGCATATGAAAGTTCATGCATTTACAAAGAAAACACCAAAGTTTTCCATGATAAAATGATTTCCCGAAAGAGTTTAGAAGTAGGGCAGAAAGTTATTTTATTTCATTCTCGTCTTAAATTGTTTCCTGGTAAACTTAGGTCCAGATGGATTGGACCATTTGTTGTTACTAATGTGTTTGCGCATGGTGCAGTTGAAATTAGTAGTCCCAAAACAGGGCTGGTTTCCAAGGTCAACGGCCATCGTTTGAAACCATACTATGATCAATTTGTGACGGAGAATCAGGATATGGTCACATTGAGTGATCCACTCCCTCTGGAGGAGTAATTGGAGCTGAAAGTCGAGCTGAAGACTTTAAACCAAGCACTAAGTGGGAGGCAATCCACCGATTTTGTATCTTTATCTTTTATCTTTTTATTTTTAAACATTTTATCTTTATTTTCTTGTTTTGCATATCACTTGCGGAATTTCCCACCTTGAACTTTACTTTGAATGACTAAATTTTACATTGAGGACAATGTAAAGTTTAAGTGTGGGGGAGCATTTATATGTTTTTAGAGTTTGATGCCTTTACTTTAAAAAAAAATAAAGAAAAAAAAATTGCTTTATAAACTCTGAAATCTAGAAACTTGTGCCTTTAGGATGACACTACCAATATAAGTGGATGGAACCATCTTGATTGCAGGAGTTGAGGAACCTATTAACTAAAAGGACGAATAGATCTCATGTGTTAGAAATAATATGATAGTTGTTACCATATCTCGGAATGTCACCATATCACCCTTTGTTTTTATTTTTGTAATCTTTTTGTTTCTCTAAGTGATTTGGTGGGTCACTAACATCGAATTGTTATTACTGCTAGGATGAAATAGAGTGATTGAGTTACTAAAAAAAAAAAAAAAGAGACCAGACCAATTAGACCAACCAGAGTATATATGAAAAAAAAAAATGACACTTGGATATAGCAATATGTGTGTGTTCTCCCTGTCTCCGTCGTCTAAACAAGCGTGGAATGCAGGATCCACGAGAACTATCATGTAATCTGCTGACAAGAAGCATGCGCTTGGATCCAAAATATCTAATCATGTTGTCGATTCAAAAAGAAAAAAAAAAGTGAAAAAGAAAAATAAAAATAAAAGTTATTATTATTATGTTCAATAAAATCAACTGCTGGTTCCCTTGTATATGCCAGTTCAGTTGATCTAGAATTAAGATTGTCGACTGTTGGTTCCCTTGTATATGCCATCTGATTTGACATTAGAATTCAGACCAGTATCTCAATCCATTAGGTCATAGGTTCATCTTGGCAGTGACCTACAGACAGATATGGGAAACACCAATCACTTGTCAACAATCGCAAACATGTACCTCTATATCCATCTTCATAATCCATTCATTGTGATTGTTGTTAGTTAGATTCCGAGTATTGTGGTTTGTTCAACTTTCTAAGTAACGCTTTGTTTATTTATATATGAATTGGATTTGCATCAAGGTACCTCCTCCTGTAGTCATTTTGGATTCATTCATAGACTCTTCACAGGTAGTTGGAATTTGGAGTAAAAGGTTTTGTAGGTACACCTCTTGTAAACCTTCACGAGACTAAAACTCGTCCACTAGGGATATCTAGGGGTTCAAAGGCTTGGTATACGTGCTAAGTGTGACCGTAGCCTCGACGACACGGAGTTGTATGTATGTTTTAGAATTATTTTGTTTGATTTGCTCGAGGACTAGCAAAGTCTAAGTGTGGGGGAATTTGATAGGTGTCTAAAACAACTTAATATTTATCTACTGTTTATGCTTTCTTTGCTAAGTTTTCTTGTAAATTATGTATCTTATGTTTGCTTTTGAGAGTTTAGGTACTTTGGAGTCATTTGGAAAAAAAGGAGAAGAAACAACGAAAAAGTCTCATCTCATGTGCAACTGGTGTTGGAGACGAACTATTTCTCATTATTTGTTTCTATTTCTTAATATCTGTCTGAAAAGCATGTTGTCTTTAGTGATGCGAATATTTGTCTGAAAAGCACGACTGCTTTAGTGATGAAGAGAAATTGAAGAGAAGAAGTGAGTCTGAGAAATAAGAGACGGATGCTGATGGCGGAAGAATTCGAAGGAGAGCAAAAGCGCCAATTCTCATATGCAACTGCTATTAGGAGCGGATCTGAGCCAAGCCAGTGATAGGAGACAACCACAGCATCTTAGTGTAGAGAAGCAAGGGACAAACAACCGTGGTGGCCTATATTAATCTGGTGGGTGCCTATATCATATTTGATCATTACAAGCTCTAAAAGTCAGAGAAGAATTCTCTCGTCTCATTACCACACTTATATGAAATTCCGAGTTCACCTGAAATTGAGAGGAGAAAGAAAAGGAGGCGCTTTTCTGTGTCGTTAGAGATGAAATTCAGAGAGGAAGATGAGATGATGCTGATGTTGAATCAAGTACCAAGAAATAGAGGAAGAGACAATGTTGATGCAGTGGAGGATTTGTGCTCAGAACTTGAAGTTAGGGCATGCTGAGAAGAACTGGGAGAAAATTGTGAAGAAGATATCTACGTAATTCAAGGTTATAATGATATTGAAGACATGGGTTTGGTTGATTTTTTGGTTTATTGAAGTTGAGATCAAGAACCAGGTTTAAGAATTTCTGAAACTAGGGTTTGAGATGATTACAGAAATTGGGAATGAAATCTGTAACAAGAAGAGCAGCTAGAAGATGGGTTTTAAGGGATTCAAGTCAACAATAGGTGTGGATGATTTTCAAGGGTTTGTATGAGATCTGAAATGGGTTTTGTTGGTTGGATTTGGTAGAGAATTGGGTATGTTTTTATGCTTAAAATTCAGGTGAAAAGAAGTTGTTGAAGATATGGCTTTTGTTGAATGTTTGTGAATTTATGGCTCGAATTGGTGTGGTGGTTGTAGCTCAAGATTGCAGGTTGATTTGGGTTCGAAATGATGAACATCTGGTGGAGTTTTCAAACCAGGGAAGTTAATGGTGTTGTTGTTGAGATTGAGGTACTGCAATGAACCAGTGATGCTGCCGATGGTGGTGTTGGTTGGCTTGAACTGGTGATGCAACTGAATTTGAGAAATAGAAGGCATGATATGTTCTGGTGCAATGGAATAATCTGATGGTGGTCGCTACGACTGAACTAGAGCAAGGAATGTGCAGAATGTGTTGCTGGGGTGTCTACAAGGGTGTAGTTGCAGTTTGTGATGGAGAAATGGAAATAACAGTCTCTGGTTATGGCATTACAGGTGAATGAGTAATGCAGGTCTGAGCAGTTGGGTTGCGGCTTAACTGAATTGCAGGAAAGGGATTGTGCGCCTGTAGAGAAGAAAGTATGAACTAGCAGATTAAGGAGGCGGTCTTGACAGTAAAGAAGCTGAGTTGCAGCTGTTGCTCAGATGAACTCGAGAGATAGGGGGTCTGAGACAATGGAACTGGTGGACTGGATTGTTGTGATGGTCTTGGTATGGCCAGAGTGTGATGTTGGTGGTGCTAGGCTTGTGAAGTTGCAGGTGCAGAGGTGGTTATGAGTCTCAGCTGGAGTGTAGGGGATGATGAGTATGATGAGTTGAAGCTGTTGCAGTTCAGCTGGTAGGAGTTAGGTTGCACATGAATGGCGCGACAGAAGATTATAGCCTGCAAGAGCTCAGACCTTTGGTCAAGAACAGTCAGTTGCTGAGTTAGCACTGACTCAGATCTGAGTTATCTGATTAGGCTCATGACAACACTGAGTTGAATCTATTGAATCGGGTTTGACCGAGTTAGATCAGTTGACCCGAGTTGGTTAGTTTGACCAGTGACCGGGTGGACTTTGCCGGTAACCTGAAGTTGATTTCCGGTAACTTTTGCGGCCATTTCTGGGACTACCGGCGATACTTTTTGAGCATAATGTTTATATGGGTATTTCTCAAACATGGGCTTGGTGGACTACTTTGGACTTTCGGCTTTTGAGACTTAACCTAGTTTGAAAAGGAGAAAAGCTACAAAAGGGAAAGTCTTTTACTTCTTTGTTTATCACGTATTCTAAATGGAGCTTTTTGGAAATAGCCGCAGCTAGGGTTTGCTTTCGTTTTTATCTTCTTTATTTTAATATTATGATGATGAACTCCAGAACTATGAGTAACTAAACTATTTTTGATTAAGGGTGATTTCAAAGCCCGAAATATGAATTCATGATTGATATGCAATAGCTCGTTTTCTTGCAAGTTTAGTTATTGTTTGATTTCTACCATGCTAATAATGCTTATGGATTGTTCCTTAATTATTTAAGTTCGAAATTAAATTGTTATGTCACAATCTTATTGCTAGTTTAGATTTTCTTCGACCTGTAATTGTCTAGAGAAGATGAACACAAGTAGCAATATATGTGTATTGATGATGGGACTTTGTTAAGTAACCATATGTAGAAATTGACACTAGTAGGTGATTCATGATTTTGAATTCATCACTAGGAGCAACCTTATCTCACAAAACTTAGAGCACTTGTTTAGGTCACACCTCGAAAGCGTACCTATAGGAAACTTGGCAAGTAGAAACCGGTAGTCGAGCGCTTCCGTATCCGGTGAGCTTAGGAGATAATAACGAGATAGTTGAGCGTACTAATTATCCTAGGGTTGTTAGTAACAAGATAATGCGAAGAACGTTCTATATATCGATTTGGTTTATGTTTTGTGGTAGAGAATGATTTCTTAATCAATTCCATCTCATATTTGAATACGACTTTACAATTTTCAGAATTTCTATAACAAAACAATCTTGCTAAGAATATTTGCATAATAACTATTGCTTAATAACCTCCCTTGGGACGAATCTGCTTTCATTATACTACTTTCTAGTGTAAAGAGAAGTAGAAATTATTATTTGCGAGTTTGACACCTCGTCACCCCCGCCAACGACGATGCAGACATAGTATGTGGACGTATCCAACGAGAGCAAGAGGGAATGACCGACACCAATGTATCCTCTGCAAACGCAGTCAACACATCCCATGGCGTTACACCCTCTAGCGCCAACACCAGCAATACCGGAAGCATCCCCTCTGGCGTGACACCTCCTATAACCAGAGCCAGAGCCGCCGTTACTCCAAATATTTCTTAAAGCGTGACACCGCTAGTTGTCACCAAAGCCGCCGCCACTCCACCACCGGGACGAGAGACTGGAGGAGCCAGAGGAAGCCAACCTCCTCTTACCACTGTTGATTTGATGGAAAGACAAAAGGTTCTCGTATGGCTCAGACAGACATGGCTACAACTCAGAAAGAGATACCTATCTTCCTCAAGACACTAACGGAGCGGCTACCACAAGAGTCACGTCAACCCCAAATGGAGCCGACAAGGAATACTTTTAACATCCGGCGCAAGCACTTCAGTAGGACACGCCTTTATAGATGAAGAGGCTCGTGTTGCTCCTGAACGCCCAATAGAAAAGAATCAGCAATCCAATTTCATCACACGTGAAGATCAGGAATGACTTCTCCAAAATCGAGGCAAAGAAAATCAGCAACCCTCCCGAGTTCACAGAGACCCTCTTCCCGTCAGGAGCTGCATGATTTCTGGGGACTACGTCCATAAAATCGTGCAGTCTATGATGAAATATTTATGTGAGATTCTGTATTTCTCCAAGATGCAGCGTCAAGACATATCTGCAGCCCTCAACCACACTGTATCAGGAAAGCAGTTGTTTCCAGCCAGCAAAGTCGTTCCCAAACCCCAACCTCTCCTGGAAATCACGATTGGTAGATGGAACTGGGGACTCCTAACCACTGTTCACTTGAAGTATGTCGAGTTTGAAAGCACGCTGATCGACGCGGTCTCCAACTTCAACATTGTAACCATCAAGACTCTGAGAGTTACAAGAGAAAATCAAACAGAAGAAGCGTATTCTTTCCCATGAGGAGAAAAACACGACTTGCCGACCAGCACTATTTGTGTGCCGTCTCCCCATATGCCATATCATATCAACTCATTTTTTGAAGTCAAGGGTTAATGGCGCTTTCACTGGAATTCTCTCCAGGAGCCGCTTCAACGTTCCCTCCATAAGCTGCTCCAGGATCCATAGCCGAAGCCTCAACATCCTCTCCCAGATCCGAAGCCGAAGCTTCGGCGTTCTACTCCATAAGCTTCAACGTCCTCTCCAGGATCCGAAACCGCTTCAACGCCTCCTTCCTTCCAACGTTCGTGCCCGTAGCCACCACACTCCTCCCTGTCAAGGATCGTGATCGCAGTCAGCTAAGGTTCATAGTTTTGGCCACCTTTTTTTTTTCATCCCATCAAAGACCTGGGGACTTTTGTCCGTCTATAAACCCGGCATCATCCTAGTGTCATCACTAATGCCTGATGCTGCTCACTCATGGGGGAGCCTAAAATACCCAAAGCCCAATCATGCGCGAAGGACTTGCCTAGCGGAGATAGAGCTAACTAACTATCCTTAAACTAAATGTTTTATATCTATTAGGTATATTCAACGAATTTTAAATATCTTAGTGTTGAGACGTGCAAATTCCTCAACACTCACCATTGTGTTGCTAGGCATGCTTCCTCAACACACCCCTCTTCTTGGTGTTAAGACGTGCAAATTCCTCAACACCACTATTGTATTGTCAGGCATGCTGCCTCAACACATCCTTTCTCTTAGTGTTGACACGTGCAAATTCCTCAACACTCACCACTGTGTTGCTAGGCATGCTTCCTCAACACACCTCTCTTCTTGGTGTTGAGACGTGCAAATTCCTCAACACCACTATTGTGTTGCCAGACATGATGCCTCAACACATCCTTTCTCTTAGTGTTGAGACGTGCAAATTCCTCAACACTCACCACTGTGTTGCTAGGCATGCTTCCTCAAAACACCCTATTCTTGGTGTTGAGACGTGCAAATTCCTCAACACCACTATTGTGTTGCCAGGCATGCGGCCTCAACACATCCTTTCTCTTAGTGTTGAGACGTGAAAATTCCTCAACACTCACCACTGTGTTGCCGGGCATGCTGCTTCAACACATCCTTTCTCTTAGTGTTGAGACGTGCAAATTCCTCAACACTCACCACTGTGTTGCTAGGCATGCTTCCTCAACACAACTTCTTCTTGGCGTTGAGACGTGCAAATTCCTCAACACCACGATTATGTTATCAGGCATGCTGCCACAACACATCCTTTCTCTTAGTGTTGAGACGTGCAAATTCCTCAAAACTCACCATTGTGTTGCTAGGCATGCTTCCTCAACACACCCTCTTCTTGGTGTTGAGACGTGCAAATTCCTCAACACCACTATTGTGTTGCCAGGCATGCTTCCTCAACACATCCTTTCTCTTAGTGTTGAGACGTGCAAATTCCTCAACACTCACCACTGTGTTGCCAGGCATGCTGCCTCAACACATCCTTTCTCTTAGTGTTGAGACGTGCAAATTCCTCAACACTAACTACCGTGTTGTCAGACATCACTGCCTCAACACATCTTCATATTAGTGTTGAAATGCGCCATATCCGCTTGCTCCTAGCCAGCCAAAGCAGCGCCATTCACCTTTCCGTATCCAGCAGCGCCATTAACCTAGCCAGCCAAAGCAGCGCCATCTACCTTTCCTAGCCAACCAGTGCCCATTCCATGGGCCAAGTTGCAATGTCACCTCTGCCGATCAATAGCCGAAGTTTCAGCGCCGACGCCAACGCCCTATGGCCAAGACAGAATCACGCAGAGCCGCAAACACGGAGATTACGGATTCCTCATGCCTTCCGCTAAAGGTTAGTTGAATTTCCTCGACAATCTCTTCACGTCTTGCTCTTTCGATTTTACTCTTGTCTGTCACCATCTCATGCTTACCCCGCAACAATGCCACTGTTACGTGCTAAACAGGGGACTTAATGTTGATGGTGGTTTTTAGCTTAGGTTTGAAATCGTAAAACCTTACATCTGATGTGACGTCACTCTGTGAGTAAACGGTGCCGTGAGTGCTAACTTCTCCACCGGCATATTTATTGAGCCGTTCAATATACTTACATGAAATTTATCCATACTGGCGAATGTAGCAACCATCCCAGATGTTCTGTAAATTTTGGCGCCTCGCCTATATTCACTTAATATAAGTTCCTTTGAATGCCTTTTATGCTATAGTCTCCAGCTGAACCCTTAATGTTGATATGGCATGTCGATTTGTGTTCACTCGCAGCAGAGTAGCACGAATTTCCAAGTATCAAGGATAAGGTCTTTGCATAAGGTATTCAATCAGAAAAAACATGCTGCCCTCTGGCAATGAACTTAAAATAACTCTATGTCAACACATAAAATTCAATAAATTGACCTGACTAACTTGCAGAAGTTAGGGTTTTTGCGCCTCGCGCAGTATATCAAACCTTGCTTGTCGAAATTAAACCTAGGCAAACTAGGTAATTAATCCGCCATGGATTAGCAGGTGCAAAGCCTTGCTCAGAATCAGAAAACAGGGAGCCGCAACAGCAAAGGGAGGCGTGGCCATGCCTTAGGCCAACTGACGCCACTTGCCATTGGCCACGCCCCTTCCTAAACATGCCCTAGTTCTCTCGACCAATCGCGTCGCCTCAAACTAGCCACACGCACATAAGTTGTGGCTGGGCCCATACTCTCCGGCCCCACTTCCCATCGACCAATCAGGTCGCTCTAAAGTCGCCGCACTCTCACCAGAAGTGTAGACGCGCCTTATGTTTGGCCGGCCCCTTTCCTCGGCCAATCAAGTCGCTCCAAACTTGCCAACATACATTAAAGGCCAAACACACCCTGCCGCGCCACCATACTAACTGGCAAGCCAAACGCGCCTTACCACAACAACATATTGATCGGCATGCCAACATGCCACTCTGCCGCGGTAGCATGCCACTTTAGCCTTGGCCACGCAGCCAAACCCTAATTCTTACCACGACGCCAAACCCCAATTCTTACCACGTCGCCAAAACCTAGCCTTGGCCACGCCTCCAAGCCCTAATTCTTACCACGACGCCAAAACCTAGCCTTGGCCATGCCGCCAAGCCCTAATTCTTACCACGGCGCCAAATCATAGCCTTGGCCACGTAGCCAAGCCCTAATTCTTACCACGGCGCCAAATCCTAGCCTTGGCCACGCCTCCAAGCCCCTAATTTTGGCCACGGAGCGAAACCTTAGCTTTGGCCATGCTACAACGCCACAGGCGTGGCCATGCCACAATGCCACTAGCATGCCACTATGCCATAGCTCCATCAGGCGTTACTATGCCAATGGCGCCACTTCGCTATACAACAAGATGCGACCATAATCGATGGCCACTCTTCCTCATGAGATGCAATCTCAGTCATCCAAGTTCGCCACTGAACTGACGGACTTGCGGCAAGTCCCAGGCAACCCGCTACGCCAAGGCTACGCCATGCGCCACTATGCTAATGGCGCCACTTTGTTACACAACATAATCAACATCTACCCTTCCCCACGAGATGTAATCTCAGCCATTCAAGTTCGCCACCAAACTGACGGACTTGTGGCAAGTTTTAGGCGGCTGACCAAGGCAAGCCTAATAGCATCACATGCTATTTCCTATGGCAAAGTCTCTTGACTTTGACTTTCCACACATAGCAACCTGCTACACGTTTTCCACGAAAACACTCGAGACATCAAACATGTCACAAACTGGGGGATACTCATCAGGGTATTGGTCTGGCGGTTTACAGAGTGCGGCGTGCAATACGTCCGTTACAATAAAGTGTCATGAAGTAGGACAATTAGTGGTGGTGAAAAGTAACGGTGTAAATAATTCATTTCCTTATCATGGAAGCGTAATGACTGACGGTTACACGAATTCACTTCCCTCATCATGGAAGCATAACGTCTGACGGCTACACGTTACTCTATTCTTCCACCACTCAATTGTTTCCACTTCCTACTAGACTAGGGTACGTTTCAATATGACTTGTATAAATAGGCTTTACCTATTTTTACCAAAAAACAAGTTTTGGTCGGCAACAATACAGTATCTAGAAATCACATGGTAGCTTTCCATTATGCTAACCAGTTCTACTTCCGATACAAGTCATAAAACAAACCACACCTTCAAAATCAACTATTCTGGTCTCAAAACTCTCTTCGCTTCCCTCCCTAAGACCAACCCTTCTCCTTCACTTTGTGACCAAAGCAATCATGAAACGGACATTTCTTGGTTTAGGCCAGGATTGTACAGATTGATCTCTCGAATCAAAAGTACTCCTGTGCAGTGCATTGTTTAGGGTTTAGATTCGTTTCTCATCCACACACCTGAAATTACCAAAATTAGCAGAAACGGTTTTCACCCACAAACACTTTTATTAATACATAGACAAGATCTAGGAATCAACACAAATCACCTATTAACATTGGGTTTGGAGTCTCAATCCTTTGCGAAATCAAGATTTTATTAATAATATATATTTATGTCTCTGAGACAGACTACAAATTCACCCTGCGACAAAAATCCACCACCAACAACCTTTCAAGCCTGTTTTTGAAGACCAGTTAGGCCATACCTTCCAAGATCTACCACTTGGTCAGGCTTGCGCTCCCACTTCCAGGCGTTCTCTACTAGGACTAGGCTTGCACTTCCACGCTCAAGACATGCTCATCCTTATGGGTCACCCACTCGTTGCTATAAAGTTCAACACTTAACAGTAATATTTCAAGCTGAAAAAACTCTTCATCTTCTCCAATCTCCATCTTCTTTCTTAAAGCAATTTAATTGTGGTAATATTTTAAGTAGGGAAAACCTTTTATCTTCTCAATCTTACTTCTATTTTTGTCTCTATTATCTAGGTATATCGATTCACAAAAATTTCAATCTTGAAGCAAATAGGTAACTAAATGATGGAACTATAGAAGTATTATTTTTGATCTCCATATGTATAGCATGCATAATGCTTCATATGTCGTTTTTTTTTATTCCTTAAATTGGTGACTTGTCATACCATTTTTTTTTATGTTCCTTAAATTGGTGACTTGTCATACCCTTTTTTTTTTTTTTTTTTTTATCTTTAAGTTGTGACTTGCCATGCCCATTTTATTTTTTTATGGTTAGTTTCTACTGTTTGATTGATTATTTCAGCATTGTGGGGTTTACTCTGTGAATGTAACTTCGTCACTGGCTTGGGTTTGGAGTTGTTGAGGACCTCCTAAAGTCCTAACATAAACAACATTAATGATTCTGAGTATCTCAAAGGTTCCTAGACACATGAAGTGGTTGGAATTATTGAGTAATACAATCAGTTTCTAATAGATATGATTAATGATGTTAAGGTTGAGCCGAAGTTGTGTAATGAAGCTGCTGCCTTGGAAATTGCATGTATTTTGATGGAATTAGGTTTCCATCTTACGGTGAGACATTGATAGATATCCAACGACATCTTACATTTGACCAGGTAAGAGGAGTGGTCTGAAGTTGAGCGGTGGGAGTTTAGGATTTGGGAGTGTGCACGGTCGGGGCGTGCGTTTTGGGTTGTGGCCGAATGAGTGTGTGCCTTGCCGACAAGAGGAGATGGGATGGGCTCCGGTGGTCATGCTGGTGTGACCGAGCTCAATCTAATCTGTGACCTCCATTCGTGCCGAGAAGATGGACGCGCGTGATGACTTGAAAGCATTTTGGCTTTTCAAAGCGCGCGGCCATGCTCTTTTGGGTTGGCCAAGTGTGTCGGTCACATGGTGATTGTGTCGTCATGCTCCAGGGCCCTTTGAGTCTACATCTACACCTCCATCACGAAGATGGATGGTTGAGAGTGCACATGTAATTGCCGCAAAACCCTAAAGGGTTTTCCGTCCATAATGCTTGGTATGGATTGCAAAGGCCAATGGTCGACCATGTGGGTCGGCCGTGTGTATTCCATACCTCGCTTGGGGGTGATGGAATTGATCGTGGCCATCCAATCATGCTTGTGGAGTTGGATGACCTGCGTATCGATTTTGGCAAAGCTAAGGCCGTGTGACCTTTAGGGTGATGGAATTGATCTGTGGCCATCCAATCATGCTTGTGGAGTTGGATGATGCTGTCGAATCATATCCTTCGGTCACTCAAGTTGCTCAATCGGGTAATAACACACCGAGAGACATGGATTCATGTATTTTGATGGCCACAATCGATAACGAGTACGTGAAATAGGCTGATATGACATTATACATGCTCCAACTCCGGAGGAATTTTGAGAATGGGATTGTTGCTACATGCTCCATTCTTACTTATAAATGGCTTTATCTTTTACAAGAGACATACAAGATATACTGGTATAACGACATCTTAGTACCATTGGGAACATGAAAAAAAAATGCTTGAGGTGTCATTTTTTTTTGATTCAGACGTATTACCATATGAAATAACAAATGGGATAAATTCAGCGACATATTTACCCCACGACCTATATCCACTACTTATTATAACATCTCTAATGAAAGAGGTTAAGATCTTTAAATGACATTCCACCTAGGATTTAAGACCCTTTTCACCAAATTTTCATCCCCAATGCAAGGGTCAAGGTCATAAAAAAAAGATGACATGGCTAGGTGAGGGTAAATGCAAACTTATTTCAAGTTATGGAATCTTCATTGTTCTAGACTACACATAGAGTGACGGTCACAGGTTACATTCCTTTCTTGTGGTTATTTACCTATCAAAAAGAAGATAATATAAAATAAATTCTTGTTTCGTACAAAAAAGAATAAGTTGTACATTTTGCTTGTTTGTTGTATAAACATGTAAATCTCAACTGCAGATTAACATAAGAATAAGTTGTACAAACACATGTACATCTCAAGTCAACTCTTGATTAACATATAAAGTATAATTATACGTATGAGCAGAGAGACAAGTTGTATTTGAAAAAGCGGGGGTACAACAACCACACCCAATATTTCGCTTAGCAATCTGTATGGACAAACTCCAATATACTTTTAAGAGAATCAACAAGACTCAATCTATAAAAAGTATATCAAAGAGTTATATCTCTTTCTTGATTCAATTCTTTCTCAAGCAAATAAAAATCTACGAGTCTAATTGAATACAAGAGAAATCACTTGAACGGTACCAAAGACCAATGTTCAAGGATCAATCAATTTCAATCAACAACCAAAGGTCGGATTTCCAATTGATTGATTCAAATGCACAACCTGTGATATTTCAATTATATAACAAAATATAATGTGGAATAGAAATAACACAGACACCAGAAATTTTGTTAACGAGGAAACCGCAAATGCAGAAAAACCCCGGGACCTAGTCCAGATTGAACACCACACTGTATTAAGCCGCTACAGACACTAGCCTACTACAAACTAACTTCGGTATGAACTGTAGTTGAACCCCAATCAATCTCATATTGATTCAAGGTACACTTGCGCTCCTTACGTCTCTGATCCCAGCAGGATACTACGCACTTGATTCCCTTAGCTGATCTCACCCACAACTAAGAGTTGCTACGACCCAAAGTCGAAGACTTTAATAAACAAATATGTATCACACAGAAAAGTCTATGATAATAGATAAATATGTCTCCCACGGAAATACCTACAAGTTTTGTTCTGTCTTTTGATAAATCAAGGTGAACAGGAACCAATTGATAACCCGGACTTATATTCCCGAAGAACAGCCTAGTATTATCAATCACCTCAGAATAATCTTAATCGACGCGGCAAAAGAAGATATTATGAAATCACAAACGATGAGACGAAGATGTTTGTGACTACATTTATATATTGCCTATCCGAGATATTAATCTTAAGCCAATCGTTATGATTGTACTCAAAACGATAGAATCAACAAGATCAGATCACACAACTACGAGAAAGTAGTATCGGTCTAGCTTCACAATCCCAATGAAGTTTTTAAGTCGTTAACCTGGTTTTCAAGAAGAAACCTAAGGTTAAAGGAGAATCGACTCTAGCTAATACAACTAGTATCACACGGAAGGTGTGGGGATTAGGTTTCCCAGTTGCTAGAGTTCTCCCTTATATAGTCTTTCAAATCAGGGTTTGCAATCAATGTTAGCTTGGTAACAAAGCATTCAATATTCACCGTTAGATGAAAACCTGATTAGATTCAAGCTAATATCTTTCAACCGTTGGATCAAAAACTTAGCTTGTTACACACAAATGAAATGCACGATTTTAGGTTTGTGTAACCATACCCAAACATGTACATTTGTTGGTTCAACAATAGTTAACCAAATGGTTATCCATATGAGCACTTTCATATCAACCATATTCTTCTTCACCATAACTAGTTCAAATGACTCAAATGAACTAGTTAGAGAGTTGTTCAATTGCAAGGAAATCATATGTAACTACACAAGACACAATCGAAGCAAAAACGATTTGATTCACTCGAATCAGTTCATGAACTTTATAGCCACGATTTGCATTTAGCATTCCTTAGTTAATATAGATAAGTTCACAAACAATCGTTTTTAGATATAACCAACTTAAGTTCGCATAATTAGTTCGCGGACTTAAGTTCCCGGAAGGAGTTCTCAAACTCCAGCAGAATTTCTCGGGTCGAGAACTTCCGCCAGTTCGCGGACTGAGTTCACAGCTCTTGTTTCGGTTCTCTTGATCAACAAAGTTCGCAAACTTCGGTTCAAGGAAAAAGGAATTATACATATATGTGTTGCCACATAATGCTTATATCCAACATTGGTTATTTAATCTAAACTCTCATTTCAATCATTGAAACATTCTTAGAGGACGTTATATAGTTGTTATTCACAAACCATTTTTCGTCAAAGCCATTTTCAAATTGATTGAAACATAACATGACTTTCGTCACTAGGTAAAGATGAACTTGGCCAAAGCGAAAGCTTACCAACACATATTTCGAGAAATAGATAGGCGAGATAAACTCGGCTCAAAATAGAAAATGTGTATAATCAAAGTCTATATAGCAAAACGACTTTGTCTCAAGATAGGAGATAGAGTAGATAGACTTTTGAGTGATAGATAAGTTCAAGTCTCCACATACCTTTTAGTCGATGAAGTTCCACTAGTTCCTTGAGTAGTCCTTCGTCTTGTATGATGATTGCCATGGAGTTCATGAGCTCAACTACACTTTATATCCTAGCCCGAGACTTAGCTATAGTAGACTAGAATTCAAGACTTATAGTTTTGATCACTGACATTGACAAACATGCTTGAGATAGCAACGCATGCGAGTTCGACCGAGCAATGCTCTAACAGTATTTGTTTCCCAAATAAAACTTAAACGGGGGACTTTCAAATGAGTGGAAGTTTAGGAGTATTGTCGATAAAAAATTCATTTTGAATTTTGATGTGGAGTCTACTTTTAACTTTCCTGTAGACAATGATGATAAGACATATAAAAGATTGGTCATGTTTGGTGCTATATTGGGCAATAAAAGCTTATAGATTAACTTATAGGCTGTATATTTTTGTAATGGCCATTCATAATAGTTACAAATACGCGGGATCTGAGTGGATAGTTGTTTTATGGGAAAACTTAATTTAAGTGTTGTTTTTGTCTTTTAAGATTGATGTATTAAGTTTGTGGAGCAGCGATCTGTAAGTGAGGGTCTGACACTCTGACGTACTTTGAATACTTAAATGATTGCGAGTACCGTTCCATATTTTATTGCATATTCCAATATTGTAGGAAAAGTCTTAGCTTTGTGATTTGGTTTCTACTTAAATCCGTTATCATTTGGTTGCTCTTTTTCTGATGCTTATTTGATAACTTGTAAATTACTTAAATGTTTTCAGGTTTGCATTTATTTAATAAGTATTTTTATGCTTATGAAATGTTAAATCTACTCCAACTTTTTACATAGATGGCTTGTTAAATTTGCCTTCTAACAATATTGTTGCTTGCCAATCCCTGATAAATCTGCAATACTCATTACTAAAGTTTGTGCTTTATAGATGGTAGAAGAAACATTTAAAGATGCAGTATGGTATAATGGTAAAACTATCGATAAATATGGAAACAACCCACGTTGTTGGTGGTATAGCGAAGTTCGTCGATGTAGATCCAAATACAAAGGGGGAGGTGTTTCTTTGCAGTGTTCGAGACATTTGGCATACCTGAAGCAGTTCCTATTATATTGAAATACCACGTTTTCTCTTCTTCTGAGATATCCAAGCTTCTTGAATATTACTCCCTATGAGTCGCTAAAGTTTATGATCCAACCAGGTCTTATGCTGCATCCCTCATATGTTGAAGATAATGTGGCCGAAGATGGCACTGACACATACTCAAATATGTTGAGGTGGTATTTCTCATGGTATAGGTTTAACAAGTGGTGCTACTGCTTACATGCGATTCTTGTCATTAGGATCTAAAATACTTTTAGACTTCAGATGCATCTGATCTGCTAGAAAATCCAATGTTATTCAGCCGCCTCCAACCGAAGTAAAAATGTAAGTCCATTATAAATAATAACAACGCTCGTTTATTACCAGTATGTTCAAAGTCCATCTTTTGTGGTTCAGTCCTATCAAGCATAATGCCCATGTATGTGTGGTTCTTTGAACTATGCACAAAACAGTTCCCAAGCTCCAGTGTTGAATCCCATTACCACTAGGTAATGTTACTTTAAATTGCGCCTCTCTAAATCCTGTCCCGATTTCCTTAACAGAACATATAATCTGAAAAGACGAGGGTACCCAAATACACCACAATCTTTTTGTTTAAACCTATAAGTCCTCTGCGAACGTGATCGTCTATGAACTGAGTCGAGACAATACGACGATTCTCTTCACACTTTTTGTGATTGTCTATCGATACGAGATCGAGACAATCCAACAACAAGATAACTTATGTGATTGACTATGGATACAAGATCGAGACAATACTACAACAAAGTGTGATACTTGATAATAGATTTGGTAATAACCAAACTCTATAGGATCACTATCAAGTATTGCGGAGTTAACATATATGTGTATTTTACTTTATTATAATAAACAATTAAAATGCGGAAATCAAAGTAAAAGACACAACAAGATTTTGTTAACGAGGAAACCGCAAATGCAGAAAAACCCCGGAACCTAGTCCAGTTTTGAGTACTCTCAGAATTAAGCCGCTATACAAAATCTAATACCAACTTCGTATAGTTGAGACCAAGCAGACTACCTCTAGCTATTTAGTTCCCTCGGTATCCCTGCGCCTTCGACTTTTAGAGTCACGCATGTGAATAGCAAGTCATTTGGATCGTATTCCAAACAACAAAGGAAGAATCTGTTTGGTAACCAATCTAATCAATATTTCTACAAGATTTAGATGAGTCATTAACAAAGGCTATTCCGTTTAATCTAATAAACTCCTTTGTATGGTTAGATCAATCTAAATTTAACTACCGAAATAGTCAAGTATAGATTACCACTCAATTAATATAAATCCCAAATAAAAATATAGAGAATGCCGATCTCATGCAACTAATCAATCAAATCTAGCAAAGATAAACTGATTCTAGTTGGATCACAGCCGATCAAGGTTTGTGCACACAATTCACAAGATACAAAAACTAATAAGAAATCTTCTTCGTCTTCAAATCTTCTTTTATCTTCAATACCTGCATAACACAACTTGAATCTCTTGTGATCAATCACGCACAAAACGGAATTTGTTAACAATGGATTATCACAAGATGTCTTTAGATCTAACAACAATTTTAAAGATCTCGTCGATACTCTGATATAGTTTAAGTGAATCTTATATCAGAAGAGAAGATTCTCAAGCATAAACAAACTAGGTGCAATCAAAGTTTCAACAACTGTTAGTTAATCAAATCAATCGAAAACTAATAACACTGCAATTATCTACTTTCCCGCCAACGATACTCGTAGAGCTTCTTGATCCCACAAAAGTCTTTAAACGAGCAGTCGTAAGAGATTTCACCTAATTAGGATACTTTCCTCTCCGAATAGACGGCTCCACCAGAAACAAAAAGAAATGAAGTTTGTCTGGCTCTTAGGATAGTTTGCTAGAAATTCAAACTTAAGGTATTTATAGACCAATGATGTTTGGACACCAAGGAATTTCCAAAACCGAAGATATTCTCAAGATATGCAATGAATGGAAAAATTCGGTTTTCCTAATTCCAATAAATACTTGGTCCAGTATTTCTGTAATCTCTCAATAGAAAATCTCCAATTAGTAAATGCACATTACTAATTTTTATTCTCTAGAGCCATGCATTAATTGCTGGTAATTAAAGCATATAAAACCAAAAATATTAATTAAAAGATTCTTAATATATTTCGGCACAGGATCACCTTTATTACCAAGGAATATCTTTGAACAATAAATGATAAGAGTTACTGCTCGTGTTCAAAGTATGTTGACATCTTTTGATTGCAAATCTTTATTTCATATTTACATGGATTTGCATTCTTGGAATCGGTTATACCACACTTCCAAACAAGTTTAGAATTGGTTTGTATGTATTCCAAGACTACTATGTGATACCAAATCACATACATGGGTTCATTCGGTTATACCAATCACTAGGATCAGTTATACCTAATATGAAATTACTTGTGATTGGTCACACCAGTCACTAGGATCGGTTACACCAGTTACAAGGATCGGTTCCATCTACTCATGGTATTACTTTTGATTGTTCACACCAGTTACCAGGACCAGTTACACCAATTACAAGGATCGGTCACACAACACTTATGATCGGTCACGCCAATCACTAGGATCGGTCATACCAATTACAAGGATCGATCATACCATCGCATGGTGATTACTTAGGATCGGTTACACCAATTATCAAAACAGGTCACACCAAATCATAAGTCTAGGCATTGTGATTAGTTATACCAAGATACATAAACTGAGTTAAGATCGGCTCTACCATCTCACACATATTGGTCATCTAAAAATATGCAATGAATAGCAAGACCAATAAGCCTATTGATTTCCCTTTTGATTCATGAAACAAGTTCATGAATGTACTTCCTTTAAACAAATGTAAAATATTATTTCTTAGGATGAAATCTTCACCATAACCCATTCACATAATCATAACAATATATACAAGATTATGTCGATGTCATATCTACGAAGTTCAAAAGATGAGCGTTATACTTTGTAGTCTAATTCCTTAATACTATGATCATACTATTATGATCATGTCACATCACTAGAGTATTATACATAATATGTACAGTATATACAGCTTCGCAGTTATGTTTTCAATATAGCACGACTTGAAAGATACGTTAGGAATAAAACATTTCAAGTCAATATTAGTAACCTCAAGTGGAAGGATAACGCCGTCGTTGTAGTTCGTTACTTCTTCACATTCTTCAGGTCTTCGGAGTAATACTTGTATGTCTCAACATTCCTAGATTTTACAGTTTAACCTAAATGAAGTTGACTCTAGTATTTAATCAAGCGACTTTAGATAAGTTTTGATACTAAAATATGACAACCAAACTTGACATACCAATGCTTGGTGAGTTCAACCGAGCTATCCTCTAACATAGTATGAATGACTGTCTTTAGGAATTCCAATGAAGGAAGCACGAGGGGCCGAGAGGATGCGGTCAATGCAGTAATAGTAGGTGACCGTGTTGGAAAGACTTGTTCTACAAATAACTCATGGGTAAATGACTTGGGTAGTTTGTATTTGATATTCGAACCCTCACATATTCTACTCCACCAACAAATTAGGTGGTTACTGTCCAGTATGCCATTTTGTGCACATATATTTCGACCGTTGTTTTGGGAATTTCGGTAACATGGTGCCACTAATATTGGGAAATAAGGACACCTTACGATTAAAAGAATAATTTATTAAGAAATTGGAAAAGAAACCATACAAGGTACATTTACGATGAATAAGTTTAAAGCACTCAACCTAGCATAATTGTGAAAATGTAAGTGAATTTGTATGATATTTTCCTTGATCGAACATAATGATATAGTGTCGTAAACTCTTAGTTATGGAGTAGGATGATTATTTCAGCATGGAGGTGTCATACCTCTATCATGTAAATGTTGTCTCCTATCATAGAACCAGATATATAGGAAAGGAGGGACACCCTACTACAACCTTCTGTTCTTTTTCATAAGTTGTTGTAACTAGGGTTGACCAAATACTAAGAAGTCCGCCTACTTTATTGAGCATATTTACCATGAAATTAATTGTGTTGTTGACCTGATCCCAACATGTTATCATCCCAAAGGACAACTTGAAATAGTCCTAGTTCTTTTGCGGAAGATTTCAATGCTACTATGTTTGGGGATAAGTCTATTTGAGATCTCAGTTATCTGTGTAAAGTTCTTCATTTGTTGCTTTTCTTGTTTTGTTTTGGGTGGGGCCTTCTGAACCCCTCTTATTTTTCTAAAAAAAAGAAAGAAAGAGAACTAGGAGTCCTTTTAGACAGTGATAATAGGGCTCCATATGTGTCAAAAGAAGAGAAATTCATCGACAGTTCCCAAGTCGTATGCATAAATTATTTTTATTGAGTAGTTTCATGTTTGTATATACACATTACATTTTTGAACAAAATGTTATTTTTATTTTATTCTTGTCAGACTTCTATAAAGTTTTCTAATTAATATTTCACAGTTCAAGGTATGTTAGTAATGGGTTTATACTGCTTTAATGATTTTTGTTGTGATTTTGATTATTTAATACTCAGTATTTGGGTTTATCTTAATTTGTGCTTGTTTTCCAACCGTTACAAAATACATACATATGGGGATAATTATCAAGTCACTTTGTGGCATGGAAAAATATTTAGATGTTGAGAGAACTGATACTATTGGGATCATAATGGAAATGAATCTCAAAATAAAAGGCACTACGGTCAAGGATCAAAGACTAATCTATGCGGGTAAGCACCTCATGGAAGATGACCGTATCCTAGCACATCTTGACACTGCCAACAGAAGTATTGTCCATGTAGTGCAGTGCCTGAGGGGATGTTAATTTGGTGTCAAGTATACTGCTTTGATTGAAGCAATGTTAGTTGGTACCTACATTCATGAAGTTCTTGTATATAATGAATATTAAGCATTACTTTAAGTAATGTTAAATTGTATGTTTGTTGGATTTTTTCTTTTGGCCTTATCAATTGCATACTCCTTTACTCTGACTATACTACTTCACTCAAAGGGATGCTAATTGCTTCTAGATTATTTGTTGTTTTGCTTAAGCAGATATTAATTAGTATCTTGAATTTGTATGCATGATATTAATGCATGATTAATGAGACTGTTGATCAAAACAAAGAATAAATGAAGATAGAATTAGGATATTCTCACTATCAATATGCATAACTAGGATACATTTACTAAGCATGTACTTTTGTTCCCTCACATGGCAAGTGAAGATTTTATTGACAATCTGAAATACCTTGTATGCGTAAGGATACCTACACTTTTAATATGTAGCGAGTTTACAAACACAAGGAGTCATCTCAGTTGCGAATTACAAGAAAAGCATTCGCCCTCTCACTATGTCTAAAATGCAGTATCTGTTTTCTCTCTCCTAAATTTTTTTCCCTCTCTGGCAATTTTTTAAGGTTTTTTGATACTTTTTTTTTCTTATTTGTCTCGATCATCTCTTGGTGATTCGAGATGGGGGATCAATTTGATCCATCTCAAACAAGATCTCTTACTATGTTGAAAAACTTATGGGAAAAAACAGTGTCTTACTACTTCTTTTGATTTGAGCACACTACCAAACCCAACGATGAGGTATGGGAAGCCTGTAGTTGTACTTCCGGAGGAGTATTATGAGGGGGGATGTGAGATTTGGAAATTCAGTCTCATTATTTGACTGTACTTTAAAGATCTCAGCTTCGATGATATCAATTTTGCAGAACATGATGTTGATGCTATACATGTTACAGTAGGTGAATTGGATATTTGACAACCTATTGATATTCCTATGAAGCCTAAATTATGTCCCAACAATAAAACTATTGGGCACAATGATGCTGAGTGCATAAAAATAACAAAACAAAGGCTCAAGGCAGGTTGCAACAACAAATTCTTGTTCGACAACATGTTCATGTTCAGCAACAAGTAAAGGATCCTAAAGTTGATTGCAAGTTGCACATCATAAAAAAAGAAGGAATGGAAAGCATGCTCCAGCGGCTGCACCTGTTTTGATCGACAACAATGATTCTAATACTTCAACTACAAAGGACGTTGAAATTGTGACAGGGAGTGTTTTTGGAACTGTTGAAATACAGTTGCAGAATGAACTTACTAGGTCTGAAGTTGTTGTGCGCACTACCTTAGCTGAATTGGAAAGAACTAGACTTAAGGTAGTTGAACACACAACATTAGTTTCTAGGGCTCCGGTGAGTGAGCTTGAAAAACTAAGTCAAATATGGGTTCTGAACAAAGGGAGAGTAGGAATCCATTAGTTGATAGGATTGTGGTTCGTCCATCTAGCACTCCTTTAACTGATGCTTTATTTACTCGTAAAAGTGTTATTTCTCCAAATCATTTTGATGCTCTCAATGCTGAGCTTGGCTTGGATGAAAACACGGAGGAGGTGGAATCATTAATTAACTATGATACCTGTTGATGGTGGATTTTTGGCAAAGGCTAAAATCGTAAAACCATAGTCTTACATGCTCCTGATCCAGCAATCAGATGAGTATTGAGGCTCATGTCTCTCATTGGAGCATGAGAGCTCATGCCACAAGAATCTCTGACTGAGTATATTGTCTCTCAGAGCATACGTGAATATGCGAGTCTCTCGGCGAGGCAACGGCATATCTCATGAATGCGAGCAATTTCAGTAATTATTTCTACATAGAATCGAACGATTGGACGGCTCCTAGACAGCTTGCCTGCTAGTATAGAGCGATAACGTCTTCAAGATGCAACAATATTTTCCCTGACTATATGGAAGGAATATGACGCTTCAACGAGCTCGTATCGCTCAATTCTTGAATAATTAATGCTCCTAGACGACGTGCTAGTATAGAGTCATCAATTAATTATTTCTAGTCACTAGATTCATTAACTGAATTCCTAGAAAATATTCTATGTTCTTTATAATATTTCGTTACTTCAATTTATGGCTCTTCCCAGCATAATTCCATGGGTTAGTAATAAATATTCAACATACGGGCATCTGATCCGCTATCGAGTAAGCCCCAACCAAAATAGTGCAAGTATACTCAGCAATAATACACTAACGAGCACTTGAATGCACGAACGAGCATTCAAAAATACGAAGGAACGATGAACCTATGTAAAATAGGAAGAAAAATAAAAATAATAAAAAAAATATTAGCTAAGGCGCTAGGGGATTGGGCCCACCGGCCGGCCAGTCATGCCATGGCCAGTCCCACGCCTAGTTCTTTATTTTATGTAGGAAATATCATATGGTCCTAGGAATAATATATTAGAGAGAGTTTGGTCCAGTTGACCCAGTCAACTATCTGTTTGGTCCTTTTTGGGAAAATATATTATAGTTTGGTCCCAGAAATTATGGTTTGGTCCTAGGAGACGTCATGGATGATGTAATTATCGTCTGGTAGGGACAAAAATATCCTTTTGGGTCCATATATATGCAAAAAATCAATGGAAAATAATTTTATTTTCATATTCAGTTTCTCTCTCTTAGTTTCAGATCTACTTTCTCTTTCATTTGATTTTTTTCCTGCTGCTGTTTTGTTTGAAGATTGAGATGAAGATTTGATACAGAGAAAACTTCGAGATCTGCTGCTGTTTGGTTTTACGTCTCTCAATTAAAGAAAACCGAGGTCCGCAATGAAAACTTCGTCGCATTCTTCTTCTTCTCTCTAGAAAAAATCAAGAAACGAAAGAAAAAAATGGAGTTTGATTTCTTGATTTTGTTTGATTTATATTTATGTTTATTATACAGTAAAAAAAAGGTTGAGATTTTTTATTATTCACTTTTCTTTTCTGCTGTTGCTGTTAAATTGTTGATTTTGAAGATTGGGTTACAATTTTTTTTTGTTGCTGTGAAATACGATGAAGATGATAATATTTTGGTGTTCTTTCTTTGTTTTTGTTCGGTTGTTGTTTGATGATATTAAATTAAATACAATAAAGACAATAAAGAAGATGATGATCTTGATTCATTCCATAAATGAACTCTGTTTTTTTAGGTTTTTATATGGAGTTCATTTCTGAAATGAACTCTGTTTTTTTAAGTTTTTATATGGAGTTCATTTCTGGAATGAACTCTGTTTTATTAGGTTTTTATATGGAGTTCATTTCTGGAATGAACTCTGTTTTTTTAGCTTTTTATATGGAGTTCATTTCTGGAATGAACTCTGTTTTTGTAGGTTTTATATGGAGTTCTTTTCTGGAATGAACTCTGTTTTTTTAGGTTTTTATATGGAGTTCATTTCTGGAATGAACTCTGTTTTTTTTAGCTTTTTATATGGAGTTCATTTCTGGAATGAACTCTGTGTTTTTAGCTTTTTATATGAAGTTCATTTCTGGAATGAACTCTGTTTTTTTAGGTTTTTATATGGAGTTCATTTCTGGAATGAACTCTGTTTTTTTAGGTTTTTATATGGAGTTCATTTCTGGGAATGAACTCTGTTTTTTAGCTTTTTATATGGAGTTCATTTCTGGAATGAACTCTGTTTTTTAGGTGATTTCTGAAAAAATAAGTAGAAATTAACAGGAGTTCATTTTGAACTGCTACAAAAAAATAAGTAGAAATTAACACGGAAGGTTACTTTTGTCCATTTAATATTTTTAAATAATTATGGACCAAACAGTAAAGGCGTTTTCCCAAAGGACTAAACAGACATGGGACCACCTAAAAAAGGACCAAACGATATTTTTCCCAAATTTTATCAAATTTTATTATTTTCCTTGATTTCATGAAAATTTCTTCATTTGAACAAAACTCCTTCGTTTTAAGGAAACTCCTCAGTTTCATGGTGTTTCCTTTGTATCAAGGAAATAATATAAAATTAGGAAAAGTGTCGCCGGACCGGGTTCACTAGCTGGCCGGTCATGCCCTAGTTGTGGCCGGTCCCACATCTTGCGTTCCTTATTATTTTATTATTATTATTTCCTTCATCCCATGAAATTCCTCAATTTCATGATATTTCCTTCACACCAAGGAAAAGATGTAAAATTAGGGAAAGTTCACGGGACCGGGCCACTAGCCGGCCGACCATGCCCTAGCCGTGGCCGGTCCCACACGCCCTTTATTTTATTATTGTTATTATTATTGTTTCCTTCATCTCATGGAAACTCCTTCACTTTAAGGAAACTCATTTATTTCAACAAACTCCTTGATTTCATGATATTTCCTTCAAATCATGAAAATAATATAAAATTAGGAAAAGTGTCATGGGACCGGGCTTATTGGCCGGCCGGCCATGCCTTAGCCATAGCCGGTCCCACACTTCATGATTCTTTATTTTATTATTATTATTTCCTTCATCTTATGAAGTTTCCTCAGTTTGAGCAAAAACCCTGATTTCTTCATATTTTCTCAAATGTTGCTCAAACGCGCCACAGAAAATATCAAAATTCTCAGGACTGAGACACGAACACTTTGATGACATGGGCATATTACCTTGACCGACCAAGGTTGGCCTTTTCGCTTGCAAGAAGCCGGTCCCACACATTTTCACCATTTTGACCTAACTTGTTCACATTATGTTTAAAACTCTTCCAAATAACTTGGAATTTCACAAAACAATCGTCAGTCGATCCCATAACCAACCGGGGTCGGTTCCATGACCCCTTCGTCGGTCCCTTATTTTTTCATAATAAAGTTTTATTATCTAATGTTCAGACGAGCACTATTTGAATAAATGATTAAACCAGCATTTAATCATCCTTTCACCAACTGGTCTTCAAGAGACTTTGGTATTTGCTCACTCGAGCATCTGGGCGCTACATGGTCGACCCATCATCCCATGTAGCCGGTCCCTCCTTCACTCCATGGTTGATTTTCAATAAATTATCAGTTGATCAGCAATTTATCGAAATTAGGGTTTCGAATCCAAGGTTCATAATTCCATATTCAAGCACTAATAATTTTATATTGATCCCGTAATCAACACTTTAATTATTATACTCGGTTCAATTGCCAGTATTGGAAATTAATATTTTTATTTGGTCCTGCTACCAATAATTCATCAAACGAGCAACATTTTCTCAGATGAGCAATATTTGCTCAGACTAAGTAATATTGGTTCAACTATCAATATTCAACAATTCATCAAATGAGCAATATTTGCTCATCTCAAGTATCAACATTTATTCAACAACCTCTGTCTTAACAAGCATGTTCAATTCACGAGTTCTAGAACATTTGCAAATCACGTTCAACTTAGCAATACAAAGACTCATCGTCTCATAAAGTCAACAACTGACTAACTAAATACACGTCTGCATTGCAGACTCCACAATCACGAGACATCAATCGTGTCACATGGGGGATATCAACTAGGGTTTCTGTCTGGTTGTCTACGACACGTGTGTTCATACACACGATGAGAATGTGAGCAAGTCATGCAAGCAGTTAGAGGAGTTAGCAAAGTAGTGGGTGGAAAATCAACCAAGTTTCCGCATGATGAGCAGCTGGTTTTAACACGATTCCCACTTCCCCACTCTTTGACTCCAGCAACTGTCACACTTCATGGGATCAAGGTGTCTACAATTCTTGCAGTATAAATAAGTCTCTAAATCATGATTGAAACAACAGACAACAAGAGAAAAAGTACTCAGCGTCTGAGCAATTACTCTCAACAGAGAAAATTCAATCAATCAGAACTTATCTTATTTCTTCATGCAGAATACACAACACACCTACAATCTTTAATCACCATTGATCTCACACATTTCTCAGCTTCCCTCCTACATATCGACTCATCCTTTCTTGTGACCGAATTGACTCTGGAACGACCATTGTCTTGGTTTAGGCCGAAGTCCTACAGATTGATCTCTCGAATTCAAGCAATCCCTTTGAAGTGCATCTGTGTGAGGTTAAGCAGTTTGCTCGGTTCGAGAAACCTCCTCCGTACGGTCGTCTCCTCAATTCCTTAAAAACCAGCAAATCGTCTTTCCCCATCTACAATACCAGCTCGGGAAAATGGAGTAACCAGGTTCCAGTTATTCTTTCACGTTATACTTCTTTTTTTATTCCTTCACGTACTACTACTTCTATTCCAAGTCAGTTTAATGCTTCTGGGATTGGGGCGGTTTCTGGAGTTGCTTTGACTTCCAAAAACAAGACTGACTCGGAAAAGAAAGGCGTTTTTTCGGGTAAAAATTTTCTGATGGAAGGAATTAAAACCGGGAGAGGCTTTTTAAAAGAAGGATATTGGCAGACTAGCGTAGCGAGTTAAGGTACCTAGCCCCCTGGTTATTAATGCGAGTTCTCTTTTGAAATATAAACGGAATTGTGAGGAATGAGGCACAACAGCTCAAGGAGTTAGTTAAAGATTTTAAACCTAATATTATTGGCATTGCTGAACCAAGGGTGTCTCTTTCATCTAGGTCCATGCAATATTTTCAGATTGATGGATGGTTTTAATGGTTCAATAGATCGTAATTCTATGGATACCTCTATTGGGAATTTGTGGGTTATGTGGTCTCTAAATTTGTCAGAGTCATAAATAAGTCACGACAAGCTATCAAAATTTTTGTGGATGATGTTTATATTTCTTTGGTTCATGCTAGTTCTCTTCAGATCATGAGGATAAATCTTTGAGACAACTGAATATGGGTTCTCAACAAGTTCCATAGTTGGTTATAGGTCATTTCAATTGTGTTTTACGTAATGAAGAAAAAAAAAGGGAAGGGTTACTCCACGAACGACTGTTGTTAATGAATTTAGTGATTAGATGGATGATAACAGTCTTTTTGAGGCCGAATCATTGGGTTGCAATTTTACTTGGTCTAATAAGCAGATGGGAGCTAGAAGAATCATCGACAAATTAGACCGTGCGGTGATGAATGAATTTTGGTTGAATCGTCTTGAGAATTGGTGGTGTAAAATTTTTCCTAGGGAAGTTTCTGACAATTCTCCTCGTAATTAGTTATTTTTTGTGAATTTTAGACCGAGAAGAGCTCCTTTTCGAGTTCAGAAAATGTGGTTTTTGCATCCATATTTCATAAGGATGGTTCAAGATAGTTGGAACGCTTCTTTGGTTGGATCTCCGGCTTATGTTTTTCCCAACAAATTGAAAAGTCTCAAGGTAGATATGAAGGAGTGGAATCAACAGGTTTTTGGTACTGTTAACGTCCTCCTAAAGCAAGCTCAGCTCAGACTTGAGAGTGCTTTACGTGTTGCTAATGATGACTATACAGATTTGTATAAGCATAACTTGATGAAAGTTGCGGCTGTCGAAGTAAATGACATTCGTATGCAATTGGCTACAATGTTAAAATAAAAATCTAGGAACAAATGGTTGGTTGAGGGGTTAGTAATACTAGTTTCTTTCATAACAGTATTAGCATGCGAAGGAGTAGTAATACTATCTCGGAGTTGGTGGATGAAAATGGGGTAACTATTACTGATTGTGATCAAATTAGAGACCTTGTTGTTAACTATTTGAGAATAAATTTAATGGTGATGACTTTGTCCCGGTAGATACTCTATTTGATGTTGATGATCACGAAAGCATTTTTGTAGAGGAGAGTAATTGCATGCATCAATTACCTTCAATTGAGGAGATTCATGAGGTTGTTTTTGCTTTGGGCGGATAATGCTCCTGGTCCGGATGGGTTTGCAGGTTTTTTCTACAAACATTGTTGGGAAATTATTAGGGAGGATTTGGTAAGTACCATTTTATTTTTCTGGACCAATAAGTTTATTCCTCATGGAGTAAACTCGACTTGGTTGTTGCTTTTGCCAAAGGAAAGAGGTGCCAATACTCTTAGAAACTTCAGACCAACAGGTCTTAGTAATTTGCTCTTCAATATTTTTACTAAGATCCTAACTACTCGGTTGGGAATTGTTCTGGGTAATTTAGTTTCAGAGGAGCAAGTGGACTTTATGAAGACATTAGCCTTCATCAAGATGGTGAATGAACTTCAGATTAAGCGGAAACATGGTAATGTGGGTTTAAAGCTTGATACTCCCTCCGTCCCAAATTAGATGACCTAGTTGTAGTTTGCACAATTCTTAAGGCAAGGAAGAGATTAGAGAATTTTTATGTATTTTTTTACAATTATATCATTAAGGATAATTATTAGCAAAATTTAGAAATGATTTCTCTCTCAAACTATACAACAGATATTCGTAAATTTTATACCATTGGAAAGCATTTTAAAACAGGGTTATTTTGTTTTTGGTACTCAGGTTTTGTCCAGCTTTTGAGTTTGGTCTAACATTTGTCCAGCTTTGTGTTTGGTACTTGGATAAAATGTTGACTTTGGTTGACTGTGTCAAATGATGACGTGTACTGATTTCCATCCAACAAATGTTAATTACTAAAATATTTTTAACTTTACTAACAATGGCCGGTCAAGTCCTTTAACCTATTTTATGCATCTAAAATTTGGACGTCTAAGATTACAACTCATTTTTTATTATCTGCTGCTTCACACAATCGACTACACCGGCAGATGTCTATCCAACTAGCTTTGCGTGTTTCAAATTTAGATTTTATCTTCTACTTCTACATGAAATCAACACAACTTCAAAATTAAAAAACAGATTCTATAATATCTCTTGAATCTTTATAATAAAACCCTAAACTAGTTTTTGTCCTCCTCCATCTTCACTCCCACCACCGGAAGAACAAGAGATTGAAAAATAGAATTAAAAGGAGGTTTTAGAGTACTCATATGATGAGAAAAATTGGGTATGAGATGGGTTTATACTTGAAAATGAATCGATTTTGTTAAGATTTGGATCTTGGTTGTGGTTAAAAATCAGGGAGAAAGAATTGAGATCGTTGTCCAAGAACTTGGAGAAAATGATGTTTTTAATGTGCATTGGGTACTAACTGGTTCCATGCCTTCGACTGGAAAGTGGAAACATGAAATAAGAGAAGACATTGTTGTCGTTATTTCTGATGATGGACGAGATTTCAAATACGAGAAATGGTAGGAAAAGAATTGTGGTTCTTCAGTGGTGAAGTTTTGGATGTAAAGGCAATAAACAAGGATGTATTTGCTGATAGTTTATAGTATTGTTAGATAGATAGTCCGGTGAGTTTAGAATGGGATTTTGATTTGATTTAGTAAACAAGGGTTACGTTTGGTTTCTGAAATTGGAATTTCGATTGTTTGGTTTCTGAAATTGAGATTTTGACTCGATTTCGGTTGTTTTAATTATTTAATTGATTGGTAATTTTTGAAACCAGCGTTCTTCAATTTGGGTTTGGGGAAGAACATAATCGTTTGGTCTGTAAATTGGAATACTAACGGCGCCTGTAAATCGCACTGCTAACGGATTTTGACGGCGTTAGCTAATTATGCCTAATTTATTTTGACAACAAATATTTAAACAGAAGTCAAATCTTAACTTAGTCAACGTGGGTCAACGTTAAATCCAAGTACCAAACACCAAGCTGGACAAATGTTAGACCAAACTCAAAAGCCGGACAAAATCTAAGTACCAAAAACAAAATAACCCTTTAAAACACCTACATAACGAATATAAACATGGCTATCGAATTATACATATTTCTTATACTAATATAATCAATTAAAAGGGTAATTTTAGAAATATCCCATTGTTTGATGATATATGTCATCTATTTTGGACATAATTTAAAACTAACTAGGTCATCTAATTTATGATGGATGGAGTATTACACAAGCTTTATACAGTTAGCTGGTCGTTTATCTTGGAGGTGTTCAGAAGATATAGGTTTTCGAAGAGTTGGTGTGAATGGATTCTTTGGATTTTGAAATCAACCAGAATTTTTGTCCTTGTTAATGGTAGTCCGGAAAGTTTTTTTAGTATAGATAAGGGTCTTCGTCAGGGAGATCCTTTGTATACTATGATTTTGTGTTGATTGAAGATGTCTTAAGTATAAATATCACGAAGCTTTTTCGTGAGGGTAACATGAAAACTATGGTCATTAGAAAAGTTATTTCTCCCACTCATTCATTTTTTGTTGATGACATTATAATTTTTTTTAAGGGAAACATGAAAAGTTTGAGGAATCTGGTAGCTTTATTGGGTTCTTATCAACGTGCTTTGGGTCAAACTGTTAGTCGGATATTGTAACTTTTACGGGCAGATTTTTGGGTGTTAAGGTTATGTCGGGTGCTGTTAAATATTATCATATTAACAACGTGGTTGAGAAAATTAAGGAGTAGCTATCAGGCTGAAATGAAAGGATGTTATCTTTTCAAGATAGGATGGTGCTGGTCAAGTCAGTGATTACAAGCTATTCAATTCTTAAAAATGTTGTTTATAAATGGCCTATGAAATTTATTCATCAATGTGAGGTTGATTTTCACATTTTTTTGTGATCGGGTGATTCTCAGGTGAGTATGTCTTTTGTTGTTGTTGATGGTAAGGTTTGCCTCCGTATGTTGAAGGTGGTCTTCGTATTACTCAAATGCGGGTTATGAACAAAGTAATGCTTATGAAGTTGTGTTGGAATATCTCTAATTCTAAAAAAGCTTGGGCGCGTTTTCTTTGGGATAAATTCTTCATTAGAGCTGGCCAATTGGTTGGATACACTAAAATCTTCCATATTTCCTGATTTTAGATGGGTTTATGGTGCAGTTGATTTTAACTCTAAAGTGTTGATTGGAGATGGCAGATCAACGTATCTTTACTTTGATACATGGTGTGGGGATGCTTGCATTGCTGATGGAATTGGACCAGCAAACTTGGATCGGAACATTCTGGTTGGTGACTTTATTCATAATGTACAATGGATTTTCACGGATGAGGTGATGCAAAACATGCTTGCAGCTGGAGTTGTTTTAGATGATCTTCATAATCTAATGGGAGGTGATGATTCTAGAGTGTGGAAACTAGATTATAAGGGGTGTTTTACTGTCAGCTCGGCCCAGGGGTGGAGCCACATTGAGAGTTGGGTGTGCAATTTCACCCCCTCAAATGTGATCTCCCAAGCCTAATTTGAACTAAGTTATCCCAATTTTAATCATTTTAACCCTTTTGCACCCCCTAAAATATGTGTTGATTGGTAACTTGACCACCCATTTCTCGAACCCTGGCTCCGCTCCTGGCTCGGCCAAGGAACTGATACTTAGAAGATATCCTACCCTGGAAGGAGCTAACTTGTTGTGGAGGGCTTTCGTGCACCCTTCTTTAGCGACAAGGAACTGGAAAATCTTAGGGGGCACTTGTGCAACTTTGGACAAGGTACGAAGTAGATTTAAACATTGGGTGGTTAATAAATGTTGTTTGTGTAACAGAGAAAAAGAGTCATTGGAACACATTTTGTGGTCTTGTGATTTTGCAACAAGGGCGTGGAAATGGATTTTTGATGTGTTTGGCTTTCTTCCACATCAAAATCTAACCACGGCTATAAGGAGGCAAAAGGTAAGAGCCGTATGTTCAAGGAAATGTGATTATTGGGTATATTAATGATTCGCTCGGAGTAATGGATGACCCGAAATGGTTTCATTTATGAAATATAGGGTGAGGGCCTATCTGTATCAGAGGTAGTTAATAAATTGATCTCTAGTAAGTAATGGCGGTTGAAGAGGAGTGAAAGAGTAGGGAAGTGGGAAATCGTGGTTGAACCAGTTCTGCATTGCGAAGGGGACTTCGTTGATCGTCATACGGACCACTACTCCACTTACTCCTTCAACTACCAACATGACTTACTCACTTTATTACCGTGGATGTATTGCTACATCACACGTGTTGTAGGCTGCCAGACCAAAACTGTAGTGAATATCCCCCCCCCCCACACACCCACCATGTGACATGACTGATGTCTCATGTGAAGTCTGTTATGCATACGAGTATGTATTTGGTCACTAATTGACTTAGCTAGATCGTGAGTCTTAATAATGAATGTTGTTAGAGCACTGCTCGGTCAAACTCGCAAGCGTTGCTATCTCAAGCTTGTTTGTCAAGTTTAGTTGATCAAAACTATAGTCTTGATTTCTAGTCTACTTATAGGAGTTTCGGACTAGGATAGATTGTGTAGTTGAGCTTTATACTTCACAACGCTTACAACAGAAGACAAAGATCTACTGAAGAACTCGGAGGAACTTCATCAACAAAAGGTATGTGGAGACTAAAACTTATCAATCACTCAGAAGTCTATTCTATTTTATTATATCTCCCATTGAGACAAAAGTCGTATAACAATATAGACTTTCATATCATACACATTTGTTATTTCGAGCCGAGTATAACTCGCTTATCTATTTCTCGAAATATGTGTTGATGGATTTTTGTTTTAGCTACATTCATAATTATTCTTGACAAGTTTAGTTGGAAACAATTTATTTGTTGGAAACTAAATAATAAGTCAAAAGATGATCATGTGGAAATTGCCTTGAAATATCTTACATGATTTGTGTGAGACAGTCATTTGATGTCGACTTGGAAAGTTTCATATTGATCATTCGATCACTTAAAAATTTCTTCTAAGATAATGCTTTGTGTGAAACAGCCATTGTCGTCTTTTAAGACTGTTCCAATGATTGAAATGGGAGTTTAGAACTAAAACCCATGTCTGGAAAACATCACAGTATGCGTACTTGAGTACCCGTTCGCAAACTTAGTGGTTAAAGTTCTAAAAACGGTTTATTATGTTTACATACTCATGAACAAATACATTTATGAAATAAGAAAATCAATCTTTGCAAACCGTGGATTAATGTTCATGAACTGATTCTTGTACTGTGTACATTACGAATCATTCTGATTTTGCTTCCATTGGATCATATATACTTCTATGTGATTGCCAACAATTGAAAAACTCTATGAAACACAATTAGATTCATTTGATTATCTTTCATGATTGATTGATCATCATAGTTGATCTAGATGTGTTAGACAAATGTGGTTAAGACAAAAGTGTTCATATTAAGATATAAAAGTGTTACCCATATCTAAATGAAAGTATATTTCATTTGTGTGTTAATCTAACAGATATTGCTTTGGTTTCAAGCAAACTTAGCTTGCACCTTAAATCAAATTTTCATCTAACGATGAATATGGAATGCTTTGTTTCTAAGCTAACTTACCAAACCCTTTGAAAGGCTATATAAAGGAGAACTCTAGCAACTGGGAAACCAAATACCCACAGCTCCTGTGTGATACTAGTTGCGACTAGAGTCGCTTCTCCTTTAACCTAGGTTTTTCCTAAAACCACTATAAGTTAACGACTTAAAGTTCATTGGGATTCTGAAGCCATATCCAACTATTTTCTCTGTAGTTACGTATTCTGATCTTACTTGTTTAATCGTGTTGAGTACTATCTTCTCTAAGATTTGCTCGAGATTTATCTCCGATAGGTAAGATATAAAAAGTAATCACACAGCTCTTCGTCTCATTCTTTATGATTCCACAATAACTTGTTATACTACCATATAGTTAAGTTATTATGAGGTGATTGATATTTCTAGGCTGTTCTTCGGGAATATAAGACCAGATTATCAATTGGTTCCTGTGCACCTTTATTTATCATAAGACAAAACAAAACTCCATAAGTACTTATGTAGGAGACAAACATATTTGTTTATAAGTCTTCGACTTTGGGTCGTAGCAACTCTTAGTTGTGGGTGAGATCAGCTAAGGGAATCAAGTGCGTAGAGTCATGCTGGGATTCAAAGGCGTAAGGAACGCGACTGTACCTTGACTAGTGTGAGATTGGTTAGGGCTCAACTACATTCCAATCCGAAGTTAATTTGTAGTAGGCTAGTGTATGTAGCGGCTTAATACAATGTGGTGTTCAAAACTAGACTAGGTCCCCGGGTTTTTCTGCGTTTGCGGTTTCCTCGTTAACAAAACTTATGGTGTCTGTGTTATTTCTTTTCTGCATTATTTTTATTTATATAATTGAAATATCACAGGTTGTGCGTAGTTTAATCAATTGGTGAATCCAAACTTTGGTTGTTGATAAAAATTGATTGACACTTGAACATTGGTTTTTGATACCGTTCAAGTTATTTGTCATATCAATCGGGCTCACAGATTTCTATTTGTTCGATTGCAGATTGTATTGAGAAATAAAAATATAGCTCTTGGAAATATTTCCTTGATTGAGTCTGACTGTCTAGTTGATTCTCACGGAATTATATTGGAGTTAGTCCATACAGATTGCCGAACAAAATATTGGGTGTGGTTGTTAGACCCCCTTTTTTCAATTGGTATCAGAGCAAGCAAACATGCTAAGACCTCATAAGTCTGTGTTTGTAGCAATCTGACTCTATGGACAGAAGTGCTATCTCTGACAAACGCATCACTAGAGACAAAAGTTTTGTTTCTATAAAATCTATTAAAGAGAAAGACTTTTCGATCTCGCATATAGATGAACATTTTGTTCCCACGAAACAGACAAGTATTGATAAGTGTTACCCTGATTATCTTACTGATGAGTCTGACTCTGAAGTAGAAAGGGAAGCAGCCCAAGAAAGTGCAGCGATTCTAAAACTTGTTAGAATCCAGGCAATTGAAATCAATAAGCTGAAACACAAAGTCAATATGATTATTGGTATGGTAAAGGATCGTGATTCCCAATTAAGGTTTCTTCGTGAGGAAAATGCCGTAGTTTGTTAATCTCGAACCTTACTCGAGGATAAACTCAAGGAGGATGCCTTGGAAATTGAACGTCTGTTGAGTAATCTCTCTATTCAATGTAAAGAATGTTTTGTGAAGTCCACTATACCAATTGCTTCTGACTCAACTGAGATGTTAGAAAACGTGACTACATATAATCATGTTTCCCTGATGAAACTAGTTTCAGAAGCTAAATTGCAAACCCTTCCTACTAAAGATGTGCTTGGAACTTCCACTAATCAAGGAATTACCACATCTCACGGAAGGAATAAATCTTCTAACAAGGTTGTTAATCCTACTCACTCTAATCATTCAGGTGATCAGAAGGTGTGTCTCTTTTGTGATTCAAAAGGTTGGACTCAACGTAAGTGCAAATTGAGGTTGAATGACCGTTATTTTGGTCGAGACTTCAACACACCTTAGACTTAATACTCAAAGGTGTAACCGACTTGTGGACGTCCAAACCAATTGGTTTTAGTACTCAACCTGTGAATCCTTCCAGGAAAGTCAGTTCAATCAGCTCATCTAACGTCCGAACTTGTAGCGTTAACACAAATCGTTCAAGAAGATTTCATAAAGGCCCTCATCAGACTAAGGTGAAAAATGATGTTCGTGATGAGAGAAGAGGCTCGGAAGGTGAGAACAACAATGGAGATATGAAGGGAAACCTGAATCTGATAATTGAAGGATATACAAGGATCTTTTCAACATGCTGTCAAAATCCTCCGAACAGACTTCTTCTGGTAAGGTTTCAAACTTAGTCTCATACTTTGGTGATAGTAAGTTCTATGATACTTTTTCACATCAAAAAGGGTTTCCTCCAAAAATTAGAAGGAAAAAGAGGATTAAACATGAACAATATTCATTTGATGAGCTTAAAGCTCATACTTGTGTTAATTAATCACAAGGCTTGAAATTTCTTTGATAATTCTTCGATAAATCTTAAATGTCACATCTTCCATGTACTAGTTAGGTTTGCTATTATACATGAGTTAAATGAGACCTTTGTGATAGGAAATAAGTGAAGCTTTAACCTACAACGGATTCCGAAGCCCTAATATTTCCACATCCTTGATTTACAATCCTTATAATTTTGCTCTAGTTACTCGTTACCTTTTTTTACTTAGTACAACAATCTCTGAAATATTGAATTTTGGTTAGCCTGTTCTTGATATTGATTAGTAGTAGTTTTCACACTCCTTGAGGGAACGAACCGTGTTTGCTATTGTGTGCTCTTTTTGACACCGTGCGCTTGCTGTAAAACAAAGTCGGTCTACAGACCCATCAAATAGGTTACATGATCAATCAGAGATTGTCGTAACAGGAGATTTTATATCTAAATTATAAAATATGAATTTTATATATTCGTCTGAAGTCAAGTCAAAGATATACAAAACTATGATTTTACAATTTTAGTCTTTGTCAAGAATCCACCATTAACACCCCTATAAATTACCTGGCTGGTTTGAGGCCTAGAAAAACTATTTGATGCCTACAACTTGATAACAAAAGGGATCATTATGAAGTAATTCCAAAAACCCCTTAGCCAACTATTTTCTTAGATCAACTGAAATTGATCAATGATAAATATTAAACTACATATAAAAAATTATAACACAAACAAAAATTAAAATCTAGACAGAAACAAATATATTACGTTGTTCGGTCATCTCGATCTACGTCTACGGAGAAACTCATAAGAGTGAATTATATTGATGATCATCTGAACATTCTGAGATAAGATTACAGTTACAAATTACATTCTATTTACTAAGTTGAGAGGATGAAAACATATTACTAATTAATATTAGAATATGATTATATAGGAAACCAAAGATTATATGCAATATTCTCATCTTGCAATTTTTAATTATCTTCTATTCACGTACATTACACGAACATTCTTATTTTGTCACTTGAATTTTGTTTATCTTTACGGTCATCTCGCCTCATGCACGAGTATACACAGACACAATATTCCAATATCTATTACCAATTTTATATAAACTTCCCTTTGAAATTGTAAACTTTCACAAAATTTCAAATCCGAGTAAAGCTCATTTTTTTGTCGGCACGATGTATTAGATGAAGACCATGCTGATGGATAATTGTGTTCTTCATTTAGAGTGCAATGCTAGTTGGCATGAATTTTTCCAAATACTCAATCTCGATGGTAAAATACCCCTAAACATATAGGTTTATTTCCAAAAAAATTTGATCACTAAAAACAACCAACTCTCGCTTCAATAAAAAAAATAAAATAATAAAAGTAACTCTAATCTATAAATTAAATCTAACTGTACTATTTTTTTTTAACATTTGAATAACCAAGGTCAGTTTTGTCATCATACAAAATATATGGATAAAGGGTATTGATTTTAATTCATAATGTCCCTATTTTGTTTTTTCAGTGTCCCTCGATTTGTGATAGTATCTTCCAAATGTGGGTTCTTTCTTATAATATTAGAAGAGTTTTTGGTGTTGTCGTTTTAGTGATGAAATAAAAATGTATTCGATGTGTTTTACAACTCTGACATCTTCTTTACGCAAAGGTGGCTCTATATATAACTACAATTTCATCTTCGGATTCCACATCGTGACTTTCCTTATCTCCAATGATACTCTCAATAATTTCCTCATTAATCAATAATCCGAAATAGTAATTTCTTTTTAATAGTTTAAAAGCTATTCAATGTCCATTTCATTGCGATAATTCAATCACCTGGTGAAATTTTTAGAGTTCTCTAGTCCATCATTATCTAACATTTCACTTGTAAATTATCTGACGTGGTGTCATCTATTGAACGTACATCTATTTTTCAAGCTGAACGACAAGGTTCATTGCGTCTAAAACATTAATCTTCGCGGGATTTAATTCTTGTACGTACTTCATAACCCCCCAAAAGCCTTTGATAGAATCAACAACCATAATCTAAAGACTTAAAGGCCTAGACAAATAAATCTCCCACGTTGAACGGTGAGGAAACCCTCGCTTCCTATTGGTCGAAATAGGCCTATTTTGAGTTTTGTGAAGAGAGTGTTTTGGTGTGGACACTTGGCAACACACGATTGGTTTAAATTTAAAATGAATAGGAAAAAGATTAAAAAAAGGAAACCAAGTTCAATTTGGAATTCATGACATGATAATATTTAGGTGAGGACGCTTGGAAACGTATGGTTGGTTTAAAAATTACAAACTTAAAAGGAAAACCTAACTAACCGTGTTTGGAATTTTATGGAAGTCCAAATTCAATTTGGAAATCGAAGTATTACTACTATATTATGACTCTTTTTTACAAATTAATATATAAATAAAATATGCACATATTATCCACCTATTTAATATATTTGGCCCGTCATACTGAATAAAAAATACATCGCCACGTGGCAAATATATCGTCATAACTTAAGCCGATAGTCGATTAAGTTAATTATCCCACTAATCCCGTACTCATATTCTACACTCCTGGGCTCTATTATTAATTATTTGCCCCCCAATGCGTTGATACATACATAAATGATGTTTCTATATGGATTAATTTCAGGGGATATAATCAGTATATGAAGAGGTCGGAGTTGGAGACCTCAAGTTATCTCAAGGATGATTGCCTTACCATTCAATGTACCATCGAAATAGTGCAAACTCGAGATGAAGATAAGAAACCTTATGTTATTCCTGTACCTCCATCGGATATGAATCGGAGTCTAAAGGGTTTGAAGGAATCTGAAATTAGTTCTGATATTACTTTTAGTGTTGGAAATGAATCCTTCACAGCTCATAAGTTGATCCTCGCAGCTCGATCTCCCGTTTTCAGAGCTCAATTTTTCGGATTAGTGGGTAATCCAGGCATGGAAACAGTGGTCATTGAAGAGTTTGAACCCTTTGCCTTTAAGGTAAGCATTAATTTCACAATTCATTCGACCAAAAAAATTAATTTGACAGTTCATTATTTTTTTGTCATGCTTTAGAATTCAAAAATACAATAGTATCTGTATTCTGCCTCTATGTATAAATTTACCAGTGCCACTGCCTTATAATCATATGATGTGATGCAGGTCATGCTGCTATTTTTGTACTCAGATGAACTTCCTGAACCAAGTGAACTTTCTGATTCAGATTCTCTTTGCACTTCAACAACACTCATGCAACATTTGTTAGCTGCAGCAGATCGATATGATATTGCTCAATTGAAACTCATGTGTGAAGCAAGATTATGTGAAGAAATGAATGTAACTATCGTTGCAACAACACTGGCTCTAGCAGAAAAACACCAGTGCCTAACTGAAAGCTTTCTGTTTAGACTTTGCATCTAAACCTGAAAATTTGGGAGGTAAGTGTTGTGTTAAGAACTCTAAAAAAGGACTTAGCTATTTCTATAGATTTCAGGAGTACCAATTAAGTTGGTCTGTTTGGTTTTGGATTAAACAATAATTTTATTAACCATCAAATGTTTCTATTGTAGAAGTTATGAAGTCTGATGGGTATGCAGATTTGGAGAAGTCATGTCCCTCACTATTGACATATCTATTGCAAAATCTACTGACAGGCATGTGCATTGGTAGAAAATGAAGCTTAATACTCTGCATGAAAGATATGTCAAGCAACAACAACAACACATGTGAGAGTAATTTTATGTTCCTGCAGTGCCACCGCCTACCTCATAGAGCTGGTTTCTGATTTTTTTTTTTTTTTTTAACTTTGATGCATTATATAGAATGTAAGTATTTTATTTTTTTCACTTTTATATCAAAAGAGGGTCTCAGAGTTTTGATCTCTGCCTTCGACTTTGGATTTTCAACCATCTCCATATGTATTACTAGCATTAAGTTTAATATACCAATGAATCAAGCTTGCTTATTACGCCAAGTAGGAAATATTCTTGATGGAAAAGTGCAAACTCGTGATGAAGAGAAGAAACCTTATCTTATTTCTGTGCTCTCACCTACTGGTGAGAAAAGTGAAACCTCACTTTAGTCGATGCTTTTCGAATAGGGAGCACTATCTCCAAGCATAAACATATTTTATACAAACCTCATTAATTCACATAATTTGAATCCTCAGCAGCTAAGACCGATTTGAGGAAACCGGGAGGGCTAGCTACCAAACCAGGTACATATGACTCTGATTTAGCACTTTTGACTAAGGTATCTAAAGACTTAAAGGCCTAGATAAATAAAGCTCCCACGTTGAACGGTGAGGAAACCCTCGCTTCCTATTGGCCGAAATAGGCCTATTTTGAGTTTTGTGAAACGAGTGTTTTGGTGTGGACACTTGGCAACACACGATTGGTTTAAATTTAAAAAGAATAGGAAAAAGATTAAAAAAAGGAAACCAAGTTCAATTTGGAATTCATGACATGACAATATTTAGGTGAGGACACTTGGCAACGTATGGTTGGTTTAAAAATTACAAACTTAAAAGGAAAACCTAACTAACCGTGTTAGGAATTTTATGGAAGTCCAAATTCAATTTTGAAATAGAAGTATTACTACTATATTATGACTCTTTTTTCCAAATTAATATATAAATAAAATATGCACGTATTATCCACCTATTTAATATATCTGCCCCGTCATACCGAATAAAAAATACATCGCCACGTGGCAAATACATTTACACCCCACCCCACACACCACAACAAATCAAAAAAAATATCTCCACGGGGCGGCACTAAGCCCCGCACACACCAAATCAAAAATACATCGCCGCGGGGTCGGGGTGAAGCCTTGCACACACCAAATCAAAAATTTATTGTCACGGGGCGGGCGAAGCCCCGCTCACACCAAGTTAAAAGGGAAAAAATAAATAAAATCTACACATATTCTCCACGCCAAATCAAAAGTACATCGTCACAGGACGGGGCGAAGCCCCGCGGACACCAAATCAAAAATGCATCGCAACGGGGCAGGGTAAAGCCCCGCACACACCAAATCAAAAATGCCTTGCCACGAGGCGGGGTGAAGCCCCGTGCACACCAAGTTAAAAGGAAAAAATAAATAAAATATGCACATATTCTCCACCTATTTAATGTATTTGCCACGCCACACCAAATCAAAAATACATCATCACGGGGTATGAGGAAGCCCCGCACACACCAAATAAAAAAAATGCATCGTCACGTGAAGGGGCGAAGCCCTACACACACCAAATCAAAAATTCATTGTCACGGGGCGCGACGAATCCCCGTGCACACGAAGTTAAAAGAAAAAACTTGAAGATGTGTATCAAGATGAGACTTATGGTATCTCTTCTGTTGGAAGAGATTTCTCTCAGATGGTTATTATTAAAAAAGTTCTTCTCCTGAGTTGTGAATCAAGCTTCAACGATTCAAGTTCTCCCGTAAAGGCGGGTGTTGTTGTTGTACTGGTAGTGTTATGATTTGATGGTCCGATGGAGATTCTGGTCACGGGATTTTGGTCACGGGATTTGGGTTACAGGATGATTCGGGTTAGGGATTACTTTGTTTTAAGTCTTGTTTGTTTCAGATACTTTGTGTAACTTCGGGGTTTTTTCCCTGTTTTTTTATAAATAAAAAAAAACGTAGCACGGACACAAATCTAGTGTATCTTGAAAGCTCTTGCGATTCCCGGATTACAAAGGTTAAATCTTTATTATAGTGTTTTGCGGGGAAAAAGTTTTGAACTCGCAGTGCGAGTTCAAATAGCGAATTCGCAGCATCACAGCCATTGGATGTTGCAGATATGACATCATGACTTAACCACAATTATGAACTTATGTCATATCTGCAACATCCAACGACTGTGATGCTGCGAATTCGTTTTTGAACTCGGATTGGGAGTTCAAAATTTTTTCAGTTTTGCGGCAAGAAGTATATACACTGTTCCAATAACTTAATATATATAATTACTAGTAAAAAAAAAAAAATTTACCAATAATTAAATTGATAAATTTTGCCGGTCATAGTTTGCAGAAAAATAAGGTCCCGGTTTTCTATATTAAAATCTCCCATTATTCTTATCATCTATCCATCCGTACATCGCAGTCCCACACAATTGCAATCGTCGTCGATAAGAATAATAACAAGTCGCTCCAGAATCCTTTTACAAGTCTTGATTCTGATTTTCATACTCAAACTTCTTCTTCTTCTCCTTCCCTTCCACGGAGGTAAATCTCTGTCTCTAGCTGATTCTTATACCTGGTTTATTTATGGATCTCTCTCTGTATCCGATTTTTTTGTTTCTCTTAGTGTTTTTTGGTTGCTTTTTCTTAGCTTACATGTTTGAATTAGGTAAGATTAGAATGGATAGTTTCGTGGTTTATCTTCAATCGTTTATTTTCATAAAGTTTGGAACTTAAGTTTTTAATGATTTCTAGGGTTTCTTTTGGTTTCCTACAAGTGATATAATAAATTTTTATAGTTAAGATTTGGTAGGGGGTTTTATTGTTCCCGATGTTTGTTTCTTTGTTTAGGGCTTCCCCATTCATTTCTCTTTTGAGGTTTTTTTTCCTTATAATTTTTCTTTTATTATGTTTCCTTTTAGAGCCACTGCACTGCTCTAGCTAATAGAGAATTCTCCAATGGTACTGCATGTATAATTTTTCTTTTATTATGTTTCCCTTTAGAGCCACTGCACTGTTCTAGCTAATAGAATTCTCCAATGGTACTGCATATAAGAGAAGTTGAGAGTAAGTAGAAAATTTATTGGATGTTTTTGGTTTTAATTTTCAGGTAAGGTTTAATTCTTAAGATGACCACTGAGGCTCCTTCAAAAGTCATTCATGTACGAAATGTGGGACATGAAATTTCAGAGGTATTTAAAGCAAAAATAACTCTTCTTTGCCTCTGCAATATGTAGTACTAAAACTTATACATGCATATATACATTATTCAATGGTTCGTTAATTATTTCCTTTCTTTTTCTTTAGAATGATCTACTTCAGCTGGTTCAGCCTTTTGGTACTGTCACCAAGCTCGTCATGTTACGTGCTAAAAATCAGGTTCTTTTTTTTTCTTTTTTTTACTAATTAGCTTCTTTTTTAGCATAATTTGTCCGGTTGCCGTAGTGGGTTCCATTTTCTAGCTAAATATTTGCAATTTGTTTTCTTTGGTATGGATAGGCTCTTCTCCAGATGCATGATCTTCCATCTGCCATCAATGCATTGCAATACTACACTAATGTTCAGCCAAGCGTTAGGTACTACTTTAGTGTCCGGTTCTTTAAGGTTCTGCATGCCATTTTTATTCTCTTTTCCCACCTCCATAAAATTGAATTGTCTTGTTGTTAGGGGTAGGAATGTTTACGTTCAATTCTCTTCGCATCAAGAGCTTACGACAATGGAACAAAATGCTCAAGGACGAAAAGCTGGAGACCAGGTTGGTTGGTTGTCTGAATAAAACACGTATTTAATGAGTGCCTTCTTATAAAACTATAAGCTCAACAAGACCTTATATTAACTATCTTAAAATCTATCACTCTTTCAATCTAGTTTGGCATAGAATGCTTGATTATTGGACAATTGACTCTGAGTTAAGATATGCCAATAAAATTAGTTATGCAGTCTATTGGCAAAAGAATATAACAAAAAAAAATTTGAGTATTTGTTTGTATATGGTAAATTGTGCTATTGAAGTTTCTAATTTTTCTCTAAGTTTCCCTTCTTTTCTTATTCCTCTCTATTCATTCTTTCTTTCTTCTTTCTTCTCTCTTTCTGTTCTGGCTTCATGCTGGTCGGCTGTTGGGCACCCTCAGGATGCAGAGCCCAATCGAATACTCTTAGTTACAATTCACCACCTGCTCTATCCTATTACGGTGGAAGTGCTTCACCAAGTGTTTTCTCCTCATGGGTATGTGGAGAAGATCGTCACATTTCAGAAGTCGGCTGGTCAGCTACTACAAGTCTTCTCTTTCTATCTCTCTCTCTTTCTCTCTTATTTCTTTCACGCTTTTAGGTTATGCTGGGTAAATTTTGCATTGACTAAGTTGGAAAGGTCTTCGACCAATCAAAAGGATACAACCAATAACTAAGTTGGCAGGGGCTCTTTTAAGTCTTTACATCTTTGTTAATTTAGTCATCAGCGATCAAGCTTTTTTGAACATTAAATTGTCCATATACCTTCTTGGGTTGTACTAGTAGAGCTCATACCACTGCATCTCTCAAGTTGTAGTTTCACAAGAACTTGAACTTTGTGTGAGATCCCTGGTGTGCTAATGTGTAGGTTTTCAAGCTCTAATCCAGTTCCAATCACGCCAGAATGCTGTTTTGGCCAGAGATAGTCTCCAAGTATGTATATTTATTTCCATCCAAGGTCTAGCTGAAGGTCTAGCTGAAAAATGATAGCTTTTCTGCATTGCTGTATTAATTTAAAACAACTTCAAACATGCTCCACCTACCTTTTCAGGGACGTAATATATACGATGGTTGCTGTCAGCTGGATATTCAGTTCTCAAAGTAAGTTCTTTCCACCGTTTGCAAGTTTTACAGTGCAGTGTTTTGATTGGCTTTCTTTTTATTAAAAAACTGATGTTTACTCTTCTACATTCAGCCTCACTGAATTACAAGTGAACTATAACAATGAGCGTTCACGGTATGTAGTCGAATTCACACACTCATTTTCTCACACGATCTGAACTGCAACTCTGGCTGCCTTTCAATGATTATTCCTCCTGTTTTTATCTATTATAGGTAGTTTGATTTGTATGCCTGGGCCATGTATCTTATGTTCAATTTTATAGCTGTCTTTACCCTATACTGGAATTGTGCCTTCGTTAGGGTATGGCATGCGTACGGTTAGCAATGATAAAATTCGAAACAAAAAAAATACAGAACTCTTAGAATCTTGGTTATTAAATGACATATATACATCAACTTCTTCTTTGAAAGTTTAGAAGATTAAGTCCGAGATAGGATTTAAGTCAATGGTGGAGTGGTTAACACATGGTTTTTTCTCTTGCTGAATAAGGATCAACCATGGCTTTGGTGTTTAATTTTATATTTAAGAAGTTTTAAATTCGGTTCCAATAAGACATAGGTCATACGGGATTCATCTGGTAAATTCTGCATTTATGTTTGCTCTGACTATGTTTTTCGGCTTTGTGTGTACAGGGATTTCACAAACCCGTCTTTACCATCCGAGCAGAAAGGCAGATCCTCACAAGTATGTTTTCTTATGAAACAGAAATTTGAAATTTCTAGTTTTTCCTGTGTTGTAATTGATTACGTCACTGTGGTCTTTCTTTTTTCCAACTTATTTGGTTTGCTGTTCCAAATTTTGCATTCCATTCCCTTTTCTCTTTCTTTTGATTCATTCACTTCTCCTGGCTTACTTTGTTATTTTTTTCGTCATGACAGCCTGGTTACAGCGATGCTGGGGGACTATATTCACTGCAACCTTCTGGAGGTAGGGCAGTTGATTTTTTTCTTTTTTACTTGTTTTACTCATCTCAAGTTGTTTATTATTTTGGTGGTTTCACTAGCTGATATTATGTTCTTTTCTTTCACTAGCTTATCCACAGGTGGGTGTTTCTCTGGCTGTATTCTGACTCTGTCCAGGTTATCTTGTTCCGAGCTGCTGGTTTAATATTTAATTCCTTGATTAGACGAGTTTTTGGTTCTATTGTGTGCATAACTAGTATTCGCTCGTTAATACACTTAACACTTTGCTGTGATTGGGCCCATTGTTTCTTTCACCTTATTTTACTGAAATCTATAGTCGGAACAGTTTATTATTATCCTGACTTGTCAATTGTGGAAAATTATCCAATTTCCAATTTCATATTGCGGGCATGATTTTGTGGATAAATTTTCTTCGTCAATGTGCACTTCCTTCTAAGACTATCTGAATCTTCTTATACTTGCATTTCTGAGCAACATGTTCTATTCTCTAGATGGGAAATGCTGCAGCTATTGCAGCTGCATTTGGAGGAGGATTGCCTCCTGGGATAAGTGGTACTAATGAAAGGTGCACCGTCCTGGTTTCAAATCTGAACTCTGATGTATGTCATATATTCCTTTGTATGCTTTAGTCTATATTCTCCTCTCCTTTTCTGTTTTTTTAATCATCATGAGTTTTTCAATTACCTCGTTTCAGAAAATTGACGAGGGTAAGCTTTTCAACCTGTTCTCGATTTACGGGAACATCATAAGAATCAAACTTCTTCGCAACAAGCCAGATCATGCACTTGTTCAGATGGGAGATGGTTTCCAGGCGGAATTGGCTGTGCACTTTTTGAAGGTCTGATTTTGTTTAGCCCATTTTCATGGTATTTGGTTCTAAGTACTCTTTTTAGAACACAAGCTTGTCTAAAAATTATTCTCATCATATTGCATATTTACCTGAACCAACAGATATAAACCTTATATCCTCCAGATCACCTTACTTTTTATTATTCATGACTTCCAGTGGAATTATGTCGGGTGTTAGGTTGGGTCGTGCTTCTATATCTTTTTGTGTTGAAGTTTGAACCCTTTCATCGGGTTCATTTTATATCAGAGCACTTGGCTTAAGAACTCAGGATGTCTTCTAATTAGTAAAAAGCCCCCAGTGCTGGTGTTTTTATTCATTTCTTCTTTCTTCTAAGTCGACAATAGAGATGGGTGCAGCAATTCTGCACCTTAATAGTAAATTGTGAATGCTCATTTTCCTGCAGAGTAATTCAATACTAATGGCTGGATTTATTTTTGTTGCGTCTAGGGCGCCATGCTTTTTGGTAAGAGAATGGAGGTCAACTTCTCAAAATTTCCAACCATCACAACAGCACCAGATACACATGAATACTCAAATTCGAATCTGAACCGGTTCAATCGAAATGCCTCGAAAAACTATCGATACTGCTGCTCTCCAACTAAGATGATTCACCTTTCTACTCTTCCTCAAGAGATCACAGAGGAGGAGATTGTGGCCCACTTTGAAGAGCATGGCGCAATAGTCAATACCAAGCTTTTTGAGGCAAACGGGAAGAAGCAGGCTCTGGTGCTGTTCGAGACCGAGGAGCAGGCAACTGAAGCCCTTGTATGCAAGCATGCAATCCCCATCGAAGGCTCTGTAATTCGCATCTCTTTCTCCCAGTTGCAGTCCATCTAACTTTTACTGCAAGTCTAATATTTATATGTTTGTATTCTAATTCCTACCTCCTAGTAGTTATGTTTTCTTTCTTTTCTCTTTCTTCTGTGGGGATATCCCTCTTCCGTGTTTCATTGGAACCTGTATAATGAACAACTGCTGCATACCGTGAAGTCTCAGCAAAAATATCTGTGTTGTACCTATCCATGGTGATGTATGATACTCCTTTTTATGTTCCATTTCTTGCTTTTGTAATTCACTACTTGTAATAACTAGTACGACCGTTGCCACGGTGGAAAGGCCGACCGAAGAAGAATCTGAAGATGGGGTTTGTCTACGATTACTTTTCGAGAAAAAAGTTATATTTTCGCCCCTGCGTTTGGGAAAAGTGATACTTTCAAACGAAACGAAAGTTTCGGAAAAAGTGATATCACTTTTTTTATCACTTTTCAAACGGAATGAAAGTTTCATCTTTTCAAAACGGAGTCGATCCATAAATCAAAAAATATCACTTTTCCTTTGTAAACATAATGTATACTAGTGAAAGTATCATGTTTGAATTGGACTTTTAACAACACCAAATTTGATAAAATGAGAAAAAAAATATAAAAAAAGTATCACATAGATTTTAAAACAAAAAATTAGTCGATCCATAAATCAAAATATGGTTGCATGATGTGTTATGCATCCTTTGTGGTGGTTTGCATAATGTATATATATTTAATTTTCTAAAATTGTGCCTAAAATAATAAATACCTCCGAATTTTTCGTAAAAACTTTAAATTTAATATTGTTGTTTGTACTCGTTGCGTAGAGTTTTTTATAACCTTTCCAACGAGATAAAATTTGTAAAATTCCAAGACACGGATTTTTAGATATGTTATATTAAAGTTTGGTTGCCAATTATGCCCCTGAAAAGATAGGATACATGAGGAGTTATAGTAATTGGACTAAAAGGGAGGGACATTTTTGGTTTTTCGGCCCTAACCATTTCCAATCTTTTTGTGGTAATTGATCACTTAGATTTTACAAAAAAGTGGCCATACTAGTACGACCGTTGCCACAGTGGAAAGGCCGACCGAAGAAGAATCTGAAGATGGGGTTTGTCTACGATTACTTTCATCCCGTTTCAGAAAAAGTGATACTTTCACCAGTTTAGGAAAAAGTGATACTTTCGCCCGTTTAAAAAAGTGATACTTTTCTCCGTTTCGGAAAAATGATACTTTCGCCCGTTTGGAAAAAGTTATAACTTTTCTCAAACGGGCTTAAAGTATCATTTTTTCCAAACTGAATAAAATATCACTTTTAAAAACGAGTGAAAGTATCACTTTTCCTGAAACGGATATGAAAGTATCACTTTTTCTGAAACGGAAAATTAGTCGATCCACAAATCAAAATATGGTTGCATGATGTGTTATGCATCCTTTGTGGTGGTTTGCATAATGGTTATGCATTCAATTTTCGAGAATTGTGCCTAAAATGAAAGTATCATTTTTGGTTTGCATAATGCATTCAATTTTCGAGAATTGTGCCTAAAATGAAAATATCATCTTTCTTGAAACGGAGGGAGTACATTGTTTTATTAATTGCAACGGAAAATTAGTTGATGCATAAACCAAAATTTTGCTACATAAAGTATTATGTATCCTTTGTGGTGGTTTGCATAATGAATATACATTTAATTTTCTAAAATTGTGCCTAAAATGATAAATACCCTCGAATTTTTCGCAAAAACTTTAAATTTAATATTGTTGTTTGTACTCGTTGCGTAGAGTTTTTTTATAACCTTTCCAACGAGATAAAATTTGTAAAATTCCAAGGCACGGATTTTTAGATATGTTATATTAAAGTTTGGTTGCCAATTATACCCCTGAAAAAATAGGATACATAAGGAATTATAGTAATTGGACTAAAAGGGAGGGACATTTTTGGTTTTTCGGCCCTAACCATTTCCAATCTTTTTGTGGTAATTGATCACTTAGATTTTACAAAAAAATGGCCATATAAAGGTCCTCCCTCGCTTCGCTCGGTCGGCCCAATTAACCTTCTGTGAAAGTCTTGAAAGGGCATCTCTTGTGTCAATATTTATGTATCAAGGTGTCTAAAGTTCTTGGGGTCAAGGACTAAAGGTGCCTTTGTCGATATTTGGGTTGGTGTACACTTCGCATGAATGTTGGTCTCCTTTTTTTTTTTTTTTTTATTACAAGGAATGGCGGGCAGCCTAGCAACAAGCTGAGCGCCAATACCTTTTTGAATAACAATCCCAAACCTATGAAAAAGAGAATTACCTAACTTGAAATTGGCATCATGCCTGGCCATGCAATTTCTCAATCTCTTAAGAAAAGAAATTGTTTCCGCACCGAGCTCACCTAAAGTGGAAAAGGCCAAAACACCAAACCCATAACCATGCAAAGAGCATTTTTCCAAATACTTGTTGTTTTTACGAGTGATAGAAATAGAGATAGCATGGCACTGGGTAAAATTGGTCATCGCGCTTGTAAAGGGCGAGACACCGTGAACATCCATACATACATCCTTGCCATCTTCCCAATTGTAAACCATAATATCTCATGGGCCTGAGACCTTTATTATTATCGGAAAGAAAACCCAAAGGAACCTCCTTCCTAACTACAACACCTGCTTTGTAGCATATATCAGCCAAGACATCCTTGACCAAGTCATGCCGAAACTTCAACCCAACCTCACTAGCGCAATGAATGACATGATCACCGTAGATATCCATGGGTCGTTGGCAGCAAGAGCATAAGCTTCCCTCCTCAAAAAAAGGGTATACCAAGACGATATCAGAAATGAGTGAATCGCCTAGGTCCAACTGCTTGATTAAGCCCAGGTGTAGGAATCGCCTTAAGGAAGTCCATAGCATGTTCTGTCCGGTTGCATTGCCACAACGTATATTCACACTCCGATAAAGAAAATCTTGTAGGAATCTTTTTTTTGACAACATCAAAATAAATAACTGCCAATGACTTCATGTAATGGGGGGCAGTATTATTAATGTTGAGATCCGGTAAGGAAAGATCACAAGCTTGTGTGAAAATCTGCAAAGCATGCTGAAAGTTGTGGCATGGGTCTGTAGCGGCTGATAACCCCAAAATTGAATTCTGCAGCAATTGAGACAAGCCTCTCATTAAGAAGAGGAGCAATACACGAAGGAGGGGAAATTAATCACCAGTTTGAAACCTGGTTAGTTTTAGCGAAGCTGGCGAGATTGTGAGCCACAATGTTACCAGACTTCTTGACAAAAGAAAAATCCACAACAGGGATTTTCTTCATAACCTCTCTGACCTGTAAGATTTGGGGTCTGAATCTCCATGGGATGTTGGAAGATTTCTCTTTAAGGATGTTGACAATGGTCTGCGCATCTCCTTCCACAATAATGTGTTTCAATCTCTTCTGCACACCTAACTGAATAGCAAGAAGGAATGCCCTGGCTTCAGCTATCTTAAATGAAGTCGGATCTCATTAAAACTTTTATTCTCACATTATCTCATACTTTGGACGTTATTTTGTTGAATAAAATACAAACAATAACTTATTTGAAGCTAATATTTTTGGAACATCTCTTACTATTTCGAGACGTATAACAACACCATCTATTATTTTTAAAACGAGACATTAAAATCAATGGATTTTAACTATTGGAATTAAGACACCATCTATTATTTTGAAAACGAGACATTGAAAAACAACGGATTTTAACTATCGGAATTAAGACAAGCAGATTGTAATTTGTAAGGTTTATTATTTCATAGTGCACTGATGATTTTTGATACGTAGATAGAGTTTTCTAAGAAGAGAATATTCCCAAATTATTAGCTTTATATCCAGCATCATTTAGTTTTATTCACAAAAAATGAGTAATAGTGTGTCCTCCATCGTATTTTTTTTCACTAGGTTTTCAAGCTTATTCCAAGATTTGGTTGGAGGTGTAACATTAGATATACTAACTAAATTTGAAAGGTAGAGGTTTTTGACTTAAGAATGGTAACATCATAATCCGGCATCTTAGCACCTGGTAAAAATAGAAATTAGGCTAAGTCCCAACCCATGGATAACCCATAATATGAGACCCTTAATTAAAAGAAGTTTAAATCTAGGCCCCGAGTTATTAAAAGACATCCATGCCCTTTTATATATTTTCAAGCCCCAAATTAAATAAAATTTAAATTTAAGCCCAAAATTATTAAATCTAGGCCCAAAATTATTAAAGTATGGTGTGAATGTGTAAACATAAGTTACACATGCATATGCCATGTGTATCCAGAAGTTGCACATCCTTATGACATGTGTAATGCAAAGTTACATATCAAAAAATAGACATCAAAACGGACGCATAATAAAAGTACATGTATTACTTTAATATTCATTTATAATAATTTCTTCGCATGTGTAACTAGAAGTTACACACGCATCTGTCTAGTGTAATTGAGAGTTACATATGCATCTATCTAGTGTAATTGAGAGTTACACATGCGTCTGACTTGTGTGTTCAGCGTCAACTCCAGTTCCAGCGAGACCTAATATATAACGACAAGCAATTAGTTTTTATAAGATTAAATGAAAAACAATGTATATTCAATTTCACATACATCTGAGTAGTGAAACTAGCAATTACCCATGCAACTGACTAGTGTAACTAGGAGTTACGCATCCATATTGGAATTCAGCACACGAACCAATAAAGGCAAGAACATAAGCATGATTACCAAGTGTATAATGTTCAAACCACTGATTTATGCGGTAAAGCTATGAGTTAAAGGTTCAACATTTCGGGAAAACGAAGAATATGAAACAAAATATATAGGCGAGGCATCTTTGGACTAACCTTGCAGTAGTATCAAGCGCAATTTCAGTGCTGGCATTCACCAATCCACCATTCTTTTCCACTCGATAAGTAAGTTCAGCTCCATCTAGACTTGCATCAATATACACGATAGAGTTCTCGTCAATCTCCTCTCTTAGAAGCATCTTTGACAACTTTGTCACCACCTTCTTCTCTAGCCACCTCCTAATTAGCCTAGCGCCATATACCTGTAAAATCGACAAGGAGGTTTTGCAACTTCTGTAAGAAACTGCAGGAACATAAGAAATAACCTCGCAGAAAACTTTATAATCCTAATTTATTTCGTTATTCAGGACGAAAGAGCACATTGCTGAGTAGATCACATACCGGATCGTAGCTTTCAGTCAGTACAATGTCCAATGCAGCATCGGACACAACTAGTGCAATTGCCCTCTCAGCCAAGCGAGATGCCACATTCTTCATCAGAAATCTAGTTACTTTCCTTAGTTGGATATTTTCATGAAATAAATGCAAAAGAACATTTCGAATGCTACAGCAGTTAAAAGAAGTAAAAACAGCTAAAAAAACATAGAAAAAGTTCATACACAAGCAAACTCTTCTACATGTAATCGGCAGTTACACATGCATATATCATGTGTAAGTCGCAGCTTACATATGTCATAGGCATGTGTAACTGCCTATTACACATGCATATGACATGTGTAAGCTGCGGTTACACATCGGTATTATGGCTTGTATACTTGGCACGTATACTATGTTAGCTATAGAAATCGAAATGAAACAACTACAACAGCCCATACAATCACTTTCCAACTACAGAAACTACAGTAATCTATATCAAACAGCAGGCACACACACCATAAAATCTATCAGATTCTTAGCTAATACACACGACATCACATTATAAAGTTCTAGTTTAAGCAACACAAATATTGGATTAAACCTACTAATAATCTGAACTGAGAATCATTTCCAAAGAAATTCCTCTAATCATTGTACAAGAAAATAATTTCCTTGTATCCTAATCAATTCAATTAGCATGTGTATTTATAAGTTACACATCTAATTAGCATGTGTAACTAAAAGTTACACATCTAATTAGCACATTGATAAGTGCTTAATTATAACATTTTTAGTACTCAAATTTATATTTATTAGTTCCTTATTTTTGTACATACTAATAATTTTATTTGATTTTGCAGAATTTAATAAATAAAGCTCGGGTGCACTAAAATACGGTACTTTGCCCGTAAAATGGATGAAAATTCAAATGCCTCGTGTGAGCGGTTGAATTGGAGTTAATTCTCAAAATAGCAGTATATCTTTTGGGGTCCACTAGTGTCGACATCATATAATGGGAATAATTTGCATATTTGGAAAATATTATTTGTCTTGACTACAAGATTTGGAGGATTAATATAATATCTCTCATCTATGGAAAGAAAAATGAGGCAATCATTTATTGGAGGAAGAAAATAAATCATTAGTTGGAAACCAATATATTACCCATATTTTGTATTCCATTTATTTAGTAAATATAATACTAATTAAATGTGAAGATTGTGGAAAAATTTCAGAGACTTGGGTATAAAAAGGGGCCAAAGACACATGAATATGGGGATTTTTCGAGTCTAGTGGAGCAAATAGTTTTAGTTTATTTCTTTTCTTTTTATTTTCCTTTGTAATGAAATAATCTCTTCACTAGGGCTGCGGATGAAGCCCTATGATGTGTATTAAGAGAGTTCTAATTCATTTTCAATAATAATTCTTCTTGGTCCTATTTTCTTGCTTGGTAATGATAATAATTCTTTTCATATGTCCTTGTGCTTCAATCAAAAGTTTTATGTTCTTATTTTAGAGATCAGCACCTTTAAGTGGAATGAATTATTAGTATTTTGAGAAATTTAATTGAGCCTAACGTTATATCATCCGAGGCGTACATATTGATCCTAAATCGTCTCGAGCAATTTTGTGAAGAATTTTAAAGAGAATTGGTTGAATAATCTAGTATACATAATAGTGGTGAAATTCTAAGCCTTGGGTTTTTTCTTATCTTATCACCTTTTCTTATTATTGATCTCTTAATTATTCTTTTTAGCATTTTATTTTAATTAAAAATTAAAAGTAACCGTAGTTAGTCCCAGTAGAACGACTCGTGCTTGCATACTATCCAATCGATAGCCGTGCACTTGCGGTACAATTAAAATCCCATCAAGTTTTTGGCGCCGCTGCCGGGGACTAAAAGTTGTTATTTTTAAATTTGTAAATATTAGGATAGTTTAGATTTTTTTTTTCTTTTTAGATTTTACTTGGGTATATTTTTATTTTTGGTTTGCATGATAATTGGAGATCTAAAGTGAAAATAAAATTTGCGTACTAAACAGGTAAGTATCCATATTTTTATTTTGTTTTTGTAAATAATTATATTAGGAAGTGTTTTGATTCTTTAGATTTTATTCCCTTTATACATAATTATTTAGGATTCTTTATAATTTTGTAAATATTTTTATTATTTCCTTTTATTTTCTTTATTTTAAAAAAATATATTTATATACACCTGCACACACAAATTGCATCGTCAAACTACCGATTTTAGGAAAACCTGTGGAAACGTACGCTGAACCCGTGCCTTGGGCCTTATGGGAGTTACCAGCCGAAATTCCACAAACCTTAGCCAGTATCGTTGGCCAGTCTTTGACTGTAGGCATATTTTGCTTAAGGTAACCTGGGCCTATCAATTTTAGTCGACCTTGCATTTACACGTGAAAAAAAAATAATTATGTCGAACTGGTATTATGAAGACCAATACAATGAATATCGACCTGAATTTCAAATTAGACAATATCCATACTATGCCCGTAGTGTGGTGATAGGTGTTGTAAACACCTTGATATTTATCTATTATTGATGCTTTCTTTGCGAGTTTTCATGTAAATTATGTATCTTATGTTTGTTTTTGAGTTATTAGGTACTCTGGAGTCATACAGACGAAAAGAAGAAGAAAACACCCAATTTGAGCAAAAAGAGCAAAAATGTCATTTCATGGGCGAACACTTTCTGGAGCCCAGTCAAGCTTAAGGGGCAACTCTATTTGGAGGAGTACTAAACACAGTGGAGCCAAGGTTAAGGGGATGCCATCTGAGTATCCCTTATGAAGGTGACCGGACACTAAATATAACCCTATCTACAACCCTAAGTCGAGAATTTACTCTCAATCATTATTTGCACGTAACCCGAAATTGAGAAAGAAAATAAATGGGCAAGCAGCAAGATGAAGCCGATAGAAGAGAGTTGAGAGAAATCGAAGCCATTGTTGTTGAATCAAGACTGATTGAAGAAGAATTGATGAGATGTGGTGGTGGTTTGCCACTGTTGATTCAAGCAAGACATGGAGAAGATCGATCGAATTAGGGTTGGTGTTCTCGAAGATAAAAAGGGGATCCAAGATTTACAGAAATTGAGAGATGGATTAGAAGGAAGAAGAAGAACGAGGAATTGATGATGCAGTGATGTTAGTTGTATGGATTTGAATAAGGGATTCGAGATATCAGAAGAAGAGGTGGTGTTGTTTCTGTTAATCGAAGATGGAGGAGATGATATGAAGCCGAGAGAAAAATAAGAGATGGGTATTTGTTAATTGAGGTCGTAGGGTTCTTGTCGCCGTTTGAATCTGAGATGGGTATGGACTGGAATTTGATTTACGGTTTGGCTAAGGAGGAATCAGAGGGATGGATACACGATAAGGAAGAATGGGTTTCGTCTGGTATTGGTGATGGTTAATCTGATTTCAACAGAAAAGAGAATCGAAGGAGGAATCGAGCTTGTTCTTGAGCTGTGATGATAGTCACTGCTAAGAGATCGAAATTGGAGATTAAAATGGGTTTAATGGATGGAGTTAGAACAAGATTTTGAAGCTGCAGATAATGGGTTATTTGTTGGTGGTGGTTGCAGCTATTACAAAGAAAGATGGGTTTTGTCCTGTGAATGATGAATCCAAATGGAGCAGAGAAGAAAGTGAATCTGTTGAAACGACATGATAGGTGGATGAAACAGGGAGATATAGCTGCTGGTAATCTGGGGGTGATATGTGGTTGTGCAATTGCTAGGTTGCAAAGCAGCTGTTGGTGTTTGAAGTGGTCAAGGCTGTGGCTTGAAATATTGAGATGATGATGCAGTTTGTTATGGCAGAAGATGCAGAATGAATGAATGCTCGACAGTGTGGATGATTGCTAGGTTAGCAAGAAGGGTTGAGAGCTCATCCTTGAGCGAAGAAGATATAGGAATGAGTTGTGGTGGTTGTGGAATGATGGCAGGATGTTGAATGTGATTGTGCTGCTGGTCTTGTGACTGAATCAATGTTGTAGCTGTGCAGTGTTGATATCGTGAAGGTTACATGGATTAGATGAATGCATTAGGATTACAGGGAAGCTGGAAAGGAGTTGTGGACTATGGACTGAAACTGAAGCAGGTGGTTAGATAATTGGCTGTTGGTCGTGGTCTGGCACTGCAATGAGCTGAAGTGCAGGCAAGAGATGTAGTTGAACTCGAATGCAGGGAATGAACTGGTGCTTGTTGTGAGTTGTGTTTGGAGCTGGAACAAGAAGGTTATGCTGCTGGCTTGAGATTTTGAAGCCATGAGTTGGATAAAGATTACAGAGTGCTGCAGTGAATGTGTGCAGCTGAAAGTTTGCATTACAAGGAATGATGAATGAGCTGATATTGCAGTGGAGTTGAAGTTGTAAGATTGCAGGCTAAGTAGTCGCAGCAGCTGGAGTTGGAGAATGTCATTGCTGGTGATGCTGTGAGACTGCATTGGCAGTGGAGGTGTAGATGCATGTGTAGGTTGGTAAAAATGCAAGATGAACAGCCATCATGGCTGGATTGCACTGGTGAAGCACAATTATTGCACTACACACACAACTATGGCATGTGCAATGGTCTGAGCCTATGCAATTCAGCTCAGTCAGACCAGTTAGACTCTGACTAGTTTCTGACTCATGACATCATTGAGTTGACTCGGGTAACTAGACCTGACCCGGTTTGACTCGGTCAGACCTTGACCGAGTTGACCCAGTTGACCGGTGACCGAGTGGACTTTGCCGGTCACCTGATATATATTTTCCGGCCAACTTCCGACAATAATACCAGTTTTCCGGCGACTATTTTTAGGGCATATTTTCTACATGGGTTTTTCTCACAAATGGGCTTGGTGGACTTCTATCTATTGGACCTTTGAGATTTGACCTAATTTTGGAAAGCAAAGCTATTTAAAGGAAAGATTTCTACAACTTGGATCACGTATTATTCTTGGAACTTGGAGAGAGCCGCTTTTGTTTACGCTACTAGGGTTTGATTTTGTTCATCTTCTTATATTCAATTAATATTTTTATGATGAACTCCATAGCTATGAGTAGCTAAACACATATTATTGGTTATGGGATAAAGTTGATTTCTCAACATGTTATTTGAATCTATGAATTAGTTTTGTCTCAGTAATTTATTGTTTGTGATTCACAATTAATAATGTTATATGATTTGAATACTTGTTAGGTTGAGTCCGGAATCAATCCGATTTGCATTCATCTCTAGAGCTATATTAGGGTTTTCAATACGAAAAAGTTGTTTATCCCTGATTCTAAGTAGCATAATTGTGGGTAGTGCTTGTAGTGATATATCCTACTAGTCACAAGTGAATCATAACTTTTGTTAAAACGGATTAGTGCTTTCACACGTTCATTTGCATTGATTAGTCTTATTCCATAGAACTTATTGCTTTTAGGGAGTTAAACTTGATTGTGCTTTTACACGTTAGGTTGCTTTCTAGGAAGAATTCTCATATACATCTTTTAATGTGGTTGTGATGAAATCATGGAATTAGCGGGATATTCTTGCGATTAAGGTATCATAGGACTTTTAGTAAATGAGAGATTAAATTATCAATTCTAATCATTGATGAAAATACATGTTTGTGAATGATACTATCCCGTGACCAATATCTTCTCCTTATTGATTATTCAAATTATTTTATTGCTTTCAATTATTTTTATTGCTTAGATAAAACAAAAATCCCCCTTGGTTACTTTAGAACTGAAATTTTATAACAACAATTGCCTCTCTGTGGATACGAACTCTTTCTTATCACGTACTTCATTTATATTTAGTAGAGTGAGAAAGTGAAATTATTTTTGCTCGGTGACAATAGGTCAAATTTTGAGCGCGCCATTGCTTGGGAGGCATACGGCTTGTTATTAAGTTTTTAGTTTCTTTTTATAATTTTTGCTTTTATCTTTTCTTTTTGTTTCTTGTCTTGTTTCTCACTTGTTTGCGAGAATTGTTTTCAGGTACCTAATCCCTGGCTTCTAAAGATTGGAACTATCCAAGGTGCGGGATAGCTACTCGAAGAGGCACAATACTCCAACCAAGTCAAGACAACAGAAAAATCAAGAGATAGAAGGAGAACAAGAGGTTCCATTCAGTAGACGAACCACAAGTTGAAGAAGAAGAAAAATGGGTGATGCAAATCGTACACTCAAGGACTTGGCTTCTCATAGGCTTGATACACAACATGGGTGTATTCAAACAAACTCTACTTTTGAGATCAAGCTGGGGTTGCTTAGAGAATTACCAAAGTTCCATGGCATGGTGAATTAAGACCCAAACAAGCATCTTATGGACTTCCACACCATTGTCATGGCCATGCTTCCAGCGGATGTTGAGGCGGATGGTGAAATGTTGAAAGTTTTTCGTTTCTCTTTGATGGATAGTGCTAAGGATTGGTTGTACTATTTACCTTCCGGAAGTGTCACGACATGGAATGGGCTGAAGAAACTCTTTTTAGAGAGATATTTTCCTGCATCAAAGGCTACTCAAATTCGCAAGGAAATTTGTGGGATGAAGCAAAATGTGGGAGAATCCTTATATGAATGTTGGGAACGATACAAGAGATTGGTGGCAAGATGCCCTCACCACCAATTCAGTGACGCTATGATTATCCAATACTTCTATGAAGGACTCCAATCAAGTGATAGGAATCTTCTTGACGCCGCGGGTGGTGGTGCACTAGTGAGCAAGACGGTGGCGCAAGCTAGAGAGTTGATTGAAAACATGGCAGCAAACTCCCAACAGTTCTTGAGTCGTGGTTCGGATGTGCTTCTTAGGAAAGTAAATGAAGTGAGCGAGGTCGAGGAACTTCGTCAACAAATGGGTAACATGACAGCAATGATGCAACAAGTTGCATCCGCGGTGATACCAAGTTCCTCTCAAGCTTATGAAGACGAGCAAGCTAATGCGGTCTTTCCAAATCAACAAAGACGGTATGATCCCTACTCCAACACTTACAATCCGGGATGGAGAGATCACCCAAATTTTAGCTATGCCAACAAGCAAGGTGCAATCCAACAACCTACTTTCAACCATCCGAGTGGATTTCAACCACAACAACAAAAATTTCAACAACCACAAGCACAACAATCAATGCAAAATCAAGGTTCTGATATTGATTCAAAGCTTCAAACAATGATGCAAGGCATTTCCACCATGTTTAAAGAAAGTCAGCAGGAAACTAAGAGTGCTATCAAGGAGTTGCAGACACAAATGGGCTCCATGGCTATTGAGTTGAACCAATTGAAGGCACAAAATAGTAGGAAACTCCCTTCTCAACCTATTAACCCAAAAGAGGGTGTCAATGCTATTACGTTGAGAAGTGGTACACAACTTGTGCAACCCAAAGTTACCGATTCGGGCAAGGTGGAAACACCAAAGGAAACTGTTTTGGAGGAGAAGAATGAGGATTCTCCCCAAACTTCGAGGTACCTATTCCTAACTCTAAAACTCCGGTTTCTACTTATGTTCCTCCTTTACCTTTTCCTCATGATTTGCAAGTTCTAAGAAGGCGGAACTAGAAAAGGAGATTTTAGACGTTCTAAAGAAGATCCATGTGAACATACCACTCATTGATGCTATTAAGCAAGTTCCAAAGTATGCAAAGGTGTTGAAGGACTTGTGTACCAATAAGCAAAGGCTCAAAGGTAATGAAGTGCTTAGTGTGGGGGAGAATGCTTCGGCAATCTTACAACAAAAACTCCCACTTAAGTGCAAGGATCCCGATAGTTTCGACATTCCCGTCACAATTGGTAACACAACATTTAACAAAGCTATGTTGGATTTAGGTGCATCCGTTAATGTTATGCCTGCATCAATGTATAGTTCACTTGATCTTGGTCCTCTTAAAAAGGCTGAAATTGTATTGCAATTAGCCGATCGCTCTAATGTCTACCCAATGGGTATTGTTGATGATGTTCTTGTGCAGGTTAATCAACTTGTATTTCCAGCTGACTTTTGTGTGTTAGAGATGAATGAAGGGTCACCGGACTCGTCTCTTCCATTGCTACTTGGGCGTCCCTTCATGAAAACGGCGAAAACCATAATTGATGTGGACAAGGGAACGTTGACCATGGAGTTTGATGGAGAAACAATATGTTTCAACATTTTCGAGACGATGAGATATCCTAGTGATGTCCACTCTTGTTTCTCCATTGATGTTATGGATACATTGTCACAACAAATGTTTGAATTAAATGGTGATGATGCTTTGGAAACCGTGTTAACTACATCCATGGATAATGGTGTAGAGTGTGGTAATGAAGTCAAGGAAGCCCTTGGTGATCTTAATTCACTACAAGGATGCCCGGAAACTCATAATATCTCTTTTATTTCTTTACCATGCAGTGATGAAAAGCTTGTACCTTCAATTGTTAAATCTCCAAAGTTAGAATTGAAACCTCTTCCCGATCACCTAAAGTACTTGTACTTGGGTGATAATGAAGAGTTACCGGTGATTGTTTCTAATGAGCTTAGTGATTTACAGGAGCAAAAACTTCTAAGGGTGCTAAGGAAGTACAAGACGGCCATAGGATGGACAATTGCCGATATCAAGGGTATAAGCCCGCCATTTGTATGCACAAGATACGTTTGGAGGACGATGCAAAGCCTACAAGGGAAGCGGCACGATGCGCGTCGTTTACACAAAGAAATTAATTACTTCTTTCCACACTATTAACCGGTAATATAATGGCAAGGAGTTCGTTCCCACGAAGAGCAGGAGTTTTTAGTTGTTTAAAAAGTAACCAAAATGGGGTTTTAGATTTTAAATCAAAGTAATTGACAAAAGAAAATATAAAAGATTTGTTGTAAATTATAAGAAGAAAGAAGACTAGGAATCCTTCGCCGTCACCGAACCTGAAACTTAATTGAATACAAGTTTATCTATTGTTGAATTTATATTGTTACCAACCGTAGAATAGCAATAAGCTCTGCTATCCCCGGATTCCGTTGTCCTTTGGATACGGAAGCGCTCGACTACCGGTTTCTATCCAAATAACCCACCACGAATAAGCTCTCGAGGTGTAGATTAACGAATGCTTTACACTCGTGAATCGGGTTGATCCTAGCATCGCACGCATAGGCTCGGCCGCTTACTAGTGTTATCTTTATACACAATTGCTTAACATAATCCCTCTATCAGCTCTTGCGATTTACTACTTGTGTAAAGAATTGAGTGACAATTACACGTATCACCAACCCCAATACTAGTAGAAGAATTATTGATTGGTTAATTTAATTGATCACTTTAAATAACCCCTCAATATTCTTAAACATTAAAAATAATAAAGATAATCAACAAATAAATAAAACTTGAAATAAACTTGGTTTAAGAAATTAAAGCTTCATTGTTCGGGACTTTGAAATCATCCCTAATCAAAAGAAGTTTAGCTACTCATAGCTAAAAAGAATTCTATAAATAAATAAGAGAAAGAATAAAAATAGAATTAAAGATAAAAACTCACGGGAAAAGCCAGGAGAACAAAACTTTATTTCTCTCCCCTGTTTCGTCTTCTAGCTAGAGAAAAAGAATAATAAAAGAAGAAGATTGTATTTTTTTCATTGGGTTTTGACTCCTATTTATAGCCTTCAAAAACCCTAGAAATCCAAAATACTCGTGCAAGATAAGGATGCAAAAGTCGGTGGAGTTTATCCCAAAAGAGGTGTTCGTAATTGGGTGTTGGGTGGTATATTCTAGTAGAGTGCACACGGCTTCTGATTCGTTCGATCCTCTGAGAACTCATTGTATCTTCATCTGCACCGTTGATCTATCCATCTTCGATGCTCCGCGGTACACAGAATCATCACTAATCTCCAAAACGCGTCAAGCTTTTGTTCACCCTTCTGAGAATTACCGAAACCTGCCCCACCACGTGCTCGCTATTTCCTTCTTTATTTGTACGACTCTTGAACTTCTTTCACTCTGCTGCACGTGTTGGACAGGTCCTACCGTGACATCATCGCCGCACCCCAAACTCATAACTACAGAACCGTACTCTTCTGTATATCCCGTCGCTCATCTCCCTCCTGACCATCACCGTTAATGGAAACAGCAGCTACCACTAGTTCATCATGACGTCCATGTTGTTCCAGCGAGCAACCATGGCTCATATGACTTCGCATTCTCGAGAACCGAAAGATCCTTTTCATCACTGTCATCCTCTCTTTGAACTTCTTATCAAGCTCCTATATCATCTTCGAACCTCAGCAGAACGATCACCACTGCAGACTCGAGCTCCTCGCTTAACCTTCTACCACCATAAAATACAGCCACGTCTTTTGCTGCTATCTTCCCAAGCTCCAGTAATCGCGACTGCTAATCTTCATCATCTACAGCCATCACTGAAATCAATGGCAGTAACCCAACGGACCACTAAATGATCAATCACCAGCAATCCCAAGTCTTCTAACTGCTACTACACCCCATTGAAACGTTCGAATTCGAGAATCACTCAAAATCGTCACATCTTGATCATCACGATCATCGCATCATCATCTCCCCGAACTCGTTTTGAGCCCTCGATTTGAAATCGACTCTACCCAAGATTCATATCATCCTCGGGAACCTAATGATGTATTTAAATTTGAGTATAACGTTAATTAAGATTCATCATCATCGTGATCATCATGATCATCGAGTTCCATCTCGCCATTCATGTGTTCTGTTTAAGAAAAGTGAAGATGAAGTGCCCCGAGTAATGAAGGCGGGTGCCTTCATCGATTTTGAATTCTGCTCTCCCCTTTGTAAAAGACTCCGACTGCCTATAGCAGTTCCTTTAAAACTTGAATGCCCCTTAGCCGAGTGACTGCCCTTAACGTACATCGGGGTCCCAATAGCACTTGTCCTGTAAAATGACCATTTTGCCCTTTGCTTATGAGTTCTTGTTTTGCTCATAACTTCTTCATACGAACTCAGAATGACTCAGTTCTTTCGCCATTGTCTTCATCTTCTCGTCCTCTACACAATGAAAAGTAGAAATCTTGTATTTGAACGAGTTCCAATTGGTCTTTGGCCCTTTTCCACTTATAGCTAGCTTCTTTCCTTGCACAATTAAGTGCATATTCACTTCTTTTGGATGATTTACCTGACAAAACACAAATAAGAGAAAACAAACATAATATACAATAATTTGCATGAAAACCAACAAATACTAATATGGAATTGACACTAAATATATGTGAAATATGCACTTATCAAGCGCAACGTCGTTTGAACCCCCCTATGATGGAAGTTGTGAAAAAGGATATACTCAAGCTTTTGGAAGTGGGTGTTATCTACCCCATATCCGATAGCAAGTGGGTAAGCCCGGTACAAGTAGTACCAAAGAAATCAGGTGTGACAGTGGTGGAGAATGATAAGAACGAACTTGTCCCAACTCGTGTGCAAACCGGTTGGATGGTTTGTATTGATTATATAAAATTGAATGCCACCAATAGAAAAGATCACTTTCCATTACCTTTTATTGATCAAATGCTTGAACGTTTAGCTGGGCACTCTTATTATTGCTTCCTTGATGGCTATTCAGGTTATAATCATATTGTGATAGCACCGAAGGACCAAGAGAAAACTACTTTCACTTGTCCTTTTGCTTATAGAAGGATGCCTTTTGGCTTATGCAATGCTCCAGCTACCTTTCAAAGGTGTATGGTAAGTATCTTTTCAGAATATGTTGAAAACATAATCGAAGTGTTCATGGACGATTTTAGTGTCTTTGGTGATTCATTTGACCTTTGCTTGAACAATTTGTCTCTAATCCTTGAACGATGTGTTGAAACAAACCTTGTGCTGAATTGGGAGAAGTGCCATTTTATGGTAACTCATGGCATAGTTTTAGGCCATATAATATCTTCTAAAGGCTTGGAAGGCGATAAATCTAGGATAGACCTTATTCGTGCTTTAACCCCTCCCACTACGGTGAGGGAGATACGCTCTTTTCTTGGACATGCAGGTTTCTATCGAAGATTCATCAAGGATTTTTCCAAGATAGCATCACCACTTTGTAACTTATTGCAAAAAGATGTGGTTTTTAACTTTGATGAAAAGTGTATGGCGACATTCAATCGTTTGAACGACCTTTTGATTTCAGCCCCTATCATTAAACCACCGGATTGGAGCAAGCCTTTTGAGCTCATGTGTGATGCAAGTGATTATGCGGTTGGTGCGGTGCTTGGGCAGCGTGTGGGGAAGATTCCTCATGCTATTTATTATGCTTCTAGAACGTTAAATGAGGCCCAACAAAACTACACAACCACTGAAAAAGAGTTGTTAGCCATTGTTTTTGCTTTGGAAAAGTTTTGCTCTTATCTAATTGATACAAAAGTTGTTATCTTTTCTGATCATGCAGCACTTAGGTACTTGCTAATAAAGAAAGAGGCGAAACCGAGGCTCATACGATGGATTTTACTCTTGCAAGAGTTTGATATTGAAATCAAGGACAAGAAAGGAATTGAGAACACCGTTGCGTATCACTTGAGCCGGCTTGCTGTGGACAAGGAGACTATCCCATTGCGTGAAAGTTTCCCGGATGAGCAACTATTCTCAATTGCCTTTGGAGAACCATGGTATGCCGATATTGTCAATTACTTGGTATCTAAACAAATCCTAAAGAACTTGTCTCGTGCTGAGAGGGACAAACTTAAGAAGTTGGGGAATCAATACATATGGGATGATCCATACTTGTGGAAACATTGTAGTGACCAAGTAATAAGAAGGTGCATTCCCGAATCTGAATTTAATTCTATCTTGTCATTTTGTCACTCTTATGCTTGCGGAGGACATTTTGGGAGTAAGAGAACCGCTCACAAGATACTTGAAAGTGGTTTTTATTGGCCAACCTTGTTTAAGGATGCACATATATTTTGTACAACTTGTGATAGGTGCCAAAGAACAGGCAATCTAGGTGCCCGAAATCAAATGCCACAAACTTTTATTCAATTTATTAAAGTTTTTGATGTATGGGGTATTGATTTTATGGGTCTGTTTATGGGTGAAAACTACTCCTGCAGAATTTGGTAATTTGGGGTGTGGATGAGGAATGAATTTAAACCTTAAACAAATGCACTGCGCGGTGAGTGCTTGTAGATTCGAGAGATCAATCTGTGCAAGTCCGGCCTAAACCAAGAAATGGCCGTTCCAGACTTGTTTCGGTCACAAAGTGAAGGAGATGGGGTTGATCTTAGGGAGGGAAGCGAAGAAGGTGTTGATCTAAACAGAAAGGTGAGCAGGCTTGTGATTGATGCAAGCAAGCTCTGGGTGTTTGAATACGTTTTGTATTAACACTTGGTTTTCTGTCTCGTCTGGACTTGTGTTGTTGTTTGAAATAGGGCGGAGAACCTATTTATACAAGTCATTGAGCCTTATTCACGTCTCTCGTGGGAAGTGGAGGAAGTGGAGTGATGGAGTAGTGGAGTTGTGCGTTGGTGATACACGACCAGCCTTGCCCACTTCTCCTGTTCATCTCTAACCGTCCATGACTTCCTAACACGTTCTTGTGATGGCGCGTTGCACGCACGGCGCACGTTGTAAACCGCCGGACCAATACCCCTAGTATGTATCCCCCAGTTTGTGACATGATTGATGTCCGGAATGTGTGGATTGTGAATCCACGAAAGATAGCATGTAATCTTCGAATTGGATAAACTGCGTTATATTCAGAAGTCGATACTTGTGAAGTATCGTGTGTATTTTATGCGAGTATTGCATTATGGTGTGGTAAAGTGATGGGTAATGACGCCTCACTAACCAAATAACTCCCGACCGGGGTTGTATAACCAAGTTGGTGAAGTTGGACGGATGAGATGATCTTTGAGACACTCATCTGCGACCGTTAATGAATATTAGGTTTTTGAAGAGGTGCGCAAGCATTACTCTTGACTTGGTCGAAACCGAGCATGGAAAGGGTTTTGGAGAGGACCGAGTAGGGCATGTGTGTAGACGGCATGCCGGTGTGCACGTCCATACCTCACTTTGTCCCATGAAGGCGCGATCTAGGCCACTCAATTTGACCGGTAAAGTTGAGTGGTTGAGATCGGTTTGCGCAAAAATCCATTGCCGCAAAGGAGTTGGAAACCGCGTGACATCCCTAGTTTGGGCACGCGTTTCAAGACGACCCATCTTGGTCGGTCTTGGTCGATCATACCAGCGTGTAGGTGGTAGGCTGGTGTTCACACCTATACACGACTATCCCATGAAAACGTGATCTAAGCCACTCAAATCGTCTAGGTGAAGTTGAGTGGTCGAGATCGGTTGCAATTTGGGAAGTGTAACCACGCAAGTTTGGGTGGACGGTTTGGGATAGCCAGGCATGGTATGCCTTGGCCGAACACATGAGGAGGTAGATGGGCCCACGGTGGTCATGCCGGGTATGACCGGACTCGCTTAATATAATCTGTGACCCTCCATTCGTGCGGAGAAGATGGACGCGCGTGATGGCTTGAAACCCTAATTTTGGCTTTCAAAGCCGTGCGCCATGCTCTCTTTGGGCGTACGAATTTGTTGCAACCAAGTATGGTTGGTCTTGACCGATTGGTCAAGTGTGTGGCGAGCCCACGGTGATCGTGTTGACATGCTCTGGGCCCTTTGAGTCTACATCTACAACCTCCATCTATACCTGCGAAGATGGATGGTTGAGACTGTTTTGCGACACATGTAATATGCCGCAAACCCTAATTTAGGGTTTTCCGTCCATAATGCTTGGTATGAATGGTTTCTTGGCAAGCTAGGCCAATGACCGACCATGTGGGGTCGGCCGTGGGTATTCCATACCCGCTTGGGGGTGATGGAATTGATCCGGGGTCATCCAATCATGCTTATGGAGTTGGATGACTGCGATCGAATCATATCCGGACCGATACTGGTCGGTCCAGGATGCTCAATCGGGCTAGTATAACACACCGAGATGGGCTCAATCGGGCTAGTATAACACACCGAGAGTCGGCTCACGGGTATTTCGTACATGGTTTCATTATAGTGCTTGGAGGTTCGTGTTACTCTGTAAGAGTAACACTCGGTCGTCATGCCACACCGATAATGAGTAATCGGAAATACAAGGCGATATGAAATTCACGGGAAGGGATTGTTGCCACATGCTCCAACCGGAGGAATTTCATGTATTCACGAGAATGGGATTGTTGCCACATGCTCCATTCTTGGTGAATTAAGTGAGGGAGTATCCAACACTTATTAATGGCTTTATCTTTTACAAGACTGAAAGTTGTGGAATGGGACTTGAAACCAATATCCTTGTTCCATTGGGATTTTTGTCTATAAAAAAGACCAAAACTTGTGCCGACCTTGCTGCCGCCCTACCGAAACTTGCACAGGACTTGAAACCAATACTTAGCTTTTTCCACCATCGAAATCAATATGCATGCAGTGCGGACCCCGTGTCGTCTTAAACTTGTACAGAAATTTGATACCAATACCAATACGGCATCGAAATCAATACTGGACTAAAATTTGTACCGGACTTGAATGGTGTTTAGACGGCCATTGTGTGCTCCGATGTGAGTTGTGTCTTGCCGTGTGTGACTACATCTCTCCCGTGCTTTCATACAAGTTCTAACTCCTGTCTTTTATTTCATTGTGGAAGAAAAGAATCCTCGTTGAGATGTCTTCGAAGATAATGTTGGTGCCAAGTCAGGAAGTGTTGACAGCTTCAAAGATATGCCGAACATTGATGATGAGTTGTTCACCTTGCCTTTTCCAAGCATTAGGAGACATCCTTCTCATAAGATAGTCTTGCTTTCCGATTCAGAAAATATGGAAACTGATTCATTCTTTTCTTCAGCACTTGTGGTGAGATTTTGTCTCCAGAGAAACGAATATCCGCCTTCTCCTATTGACTTCAAGATTTGCCATACTCCACTGGGTTCTTATGAAGGATGGATGAGACGTATGTTGAGTGATAAGGGCATTAAGGATAATTTGGCCGAAGCGCAAATTCTCAATGCGGTCATGGCATCTGCTACTCTCAAAATTAAGAAAGACATGGCGGGTTTGATTACCTTCATTTCTCGGTGACGCATTTCTACTCATACAACCATATCTAGATGGGGAGAAATGACTATTACTCTGGAGAGTGTAGCTGCATTAATGAACCTTTGTTCTTTGGAAGTCTTTCTTACGAGCTCTCGATACGAAAAAAGTAACTATGGTGCTATACTTCGAAAAGTGGCGGAATTCGATAGTCTGGACAAGGAGGAGAAAAAAGATACGAGGTGCTTTTACACCTGGGGGGTGTCGGTGTGGTCTCCTGCAGACCCAGAGCTGAATCAAGAGTTGGAAAATGAGCTCAGCGTGATTGTTCCTCTGTCTCTATGGTTATCCAGAGATGTATTCGATGATGGTTCGGAAAGAAGACCATTAGAAGTGACCTTGTTAAGATTGCTATAAGGGTGGCGAAGGGTGAAGTTCTTCCTCCGGGCTCATTGTTCCTTGGATCACCGTATTCTCATTTGGATGCTTTAGCAATGGACATGCATGCTTCTAACGGGTACAAGAAGGTGGAGTCGCACATTCACTTCGCTTTTCTTCAGGCGCTCTTATAGGAACACTTCAAAAGTTACGCTCCTACTCCTGGAAATTCGCTCAATAACTTATATGGTGGCTCGAGAATACTCCGTTGGAATAAAAGGCGTCCTAGAGGTGGTGCGAAACTTGTGGACGTATTTGACAATGTGTCTTCTGTAGATTTCCGTCCATGGGGGCCGGTCCACCCTTCCATTGTTCAGCCAAAGACCTTTGCTATCACTTCTGACGGTCTTGATGTTATGTTGTGTACCGATGTCGAAACTATGAAATCTGGAGAACTTATTTACCTGCGCAGCTGCATTCCAGGATATGTCCCGTCTCTATTTAACTGAGAATTTTCGTGACTCCGTACAATATTGACGGGGCTGCTCGCCAAATGGGATTTGATCGGGGTGTCCCATTTATTCGTTCACCAAGGGTTCCGAAAGAATCTCTCCCGAATATTCTTAACGCGGCATGTTTTCGTAACGGGTGAGCCTTCCCTTCGGCCTATTGGGAGAAACCCGGTGGTAACCGATAAGTATAAGGAATTTTGGAGGAGACAACTGTTGGTTTTCCGAGAAATTTTCGGAGAGTGTTGTGACAGATTCCCGTAGTAAGCCATCTTCTGACGTCTTGACGAAGCATTTCCGGTTGAAGCCACTTCCAGCCAAACGGACCAGAGCTGAGGGTTGCAGTCCCCAAGTAGGAGAGAGACCTAAGAGGCAAGCATGCGGTCCGGTAATCCTCAATTCCTCCAATATGTAGGTATTTAAATCTCCTCCCGTTGGTTCCTTTATTTCTCCAGGGTGAATCTTTCTAAGAGTAATTCTTGCTTGAAATCAGGGGATTCCGAAAGAGAATGTCTTCACAAGGTCCGGCGCGTATTCGAATAAGAAAGGTCATCTTGATCTTCATGTTGAGAAGTCCTGGAGAAACCGATCTTCATGTTGAGAAGTCTGGAGAAACCGATCTTCATGTTGAGAAGTCCGGAGAAACCTGCTCCTTTTCCGACATGACAGAGATGATGCAAGCTCGGTTGGACAAGCCGCCTCTCTGAGTGATCTTGTTGACGGGGTCGTGATGGAAATTAGTACCCAGAGCGAAGTAGATGCCGGAAGGGGTATAAGAAAAGTAGCGTCTGCAATAATTGAGGCGGCTCCCTTGAAATCCGTCCCGAAAGGTGTTCCGGTGAATATGGCTATTGTGGTGACTTCTTCCGAAAGGCCCCCGCAATCGACAAGGCTCTTGCGGTTAGTGAATTACCAGGTGATGCATCCCGGGGGCTTTGTTCGATCCTCCTTTTACTATCCCTTATCCAGGCCATGTGTTGGTTGGTGGATTCAGGGTGCCGGTTCAGTTCAAAGAGTTGTACACATCGATATGGGAGAAGCACGGTCACATTGCTACCACCACGAAACTCAAAAGTCGTCTTGCGTTGGTCAACCGCGTCCAAGAAGCTTTAGTTTCTATCCAGGGGATGAGCGTCACGACTGGTCGAACAGTTTCTGAGGAGATGATTGAAGATTGGAGGTGCCATCGGGACGTGTTTGCGAAGACATGCCTTCAATGCTCCTTGGTTCTTCAAAGGGTTCTCCAAGATTCAGGAGCTTCAGAAATTACAGGATGAAGTCCCTACTGCGGATTGTGTTGCTCGCCAGGAAGAAGAGGTTGAGAAGTTGTCTAAGGAACTGGAGTTGAAACAGGATGCGCTTCAAAGGATGAAAGTCTCTCTCGCCCAGAAGGACGAGTTGTTGCTGAAGGACTTTCCTTGAAGTATTCATGCTATATACTTGCCTTTTCTTTTAGATGCTTTTTCTTTTTGAGTGATAGTGAGGATTTTCTTTGACCTCCGGTTTTGAAATAATAGGTAATTGAATTGGTTTATTTTGAGATAGTTTCGTGGACAACCTTTTTGAAAGGGATTATGTTAAATGAAATTTGCATCTTGGTCATGAATGATTGCACGTGAAATTGCAAATGTTATGTAAAAGGGAGGTACGAATGGAAACAAACATGGTGTTTGATCACCGAGCCTCTTTCTCCACGTGCGGGATGTTAAGTCCCCGGTGAATTCTAAACTATCTTTCTGTAAAATTGTTGAGTAAAACTTACTTGCTTTCGAAGCCTCACTTGTATCGAACCGGAGTAGCCTTTCTAAGAAAATCCTCCGCACCAATCTCTCGAGTTATCGCTCTGGACCAAGCTTCTCCTGAACAATGCGCTTCAAAGCGTTGCATTCACTGGTGGGGTGATGGAGGAACCGGTGGAAATGACATTACCTCGGGTCCATTACTTCTTGATCAGTAGGCGGACGCCATATCGGGGGTAGCTCCACCTCTCCATTTCGTACCCACGCCTCCAGTAGCTCTAGAATCTTCTTCATTGGGAAGGGGAAATGCAAGTGCCTTGAGTCTGGCTTTTCCTGCGTTAGTGGGCGTTGTGATGTCTCTCCGTGGCTTTGATGTGGAAAAGGAGATGAAGTTGGAAGATTTGCGAGTGCCATCATATCTGCGGATCGCTTGCCTAGGTAAAGGGATGTGGAAGGTGTCGTAATGTCACTGCTGAGTGATCGGATTGAACGTTCCCATCCTCTGTACTCAGGTATTTCATGATTGATTTCTCCCTCCTCAAGCATTTCTTCAGTCGGTTGAAAAGTCGACGCGGATTGGACAGTCTTCCGGGCTTCAGCAAGAGTTTTGAGATATAAATCCTCTAGCAGGGCTCCATAGGGTGCAGGCTCTCTTTCTTTATCTGGTAGACATTGCAGTACTCCGGACAAGTCCTTTCCTCTGTGGAGTTGCTTCGGTTCTTCATTGTTGACTGGACCATGTTGTTCATCTTTCCCAATCTCTCCTGGTTACGCGCTCTTTTTTCCTCTCCACTAGTAAAGGCGTGACTCGACTAAGGATTCGGCATTTCTTGCACCGCTGAGTAGATGCCCTCTGACCCTTCTTGTAATTGTGTTGCTATATCATTCAAAACGAGAAATGTCTCGCTCTGCCTTCTGGTGATACCGGCTTGGTTTGTCAAGACATCCTCCAGCATTCTAGCTACACTTCCCATGATATCTGAACCACCTGTGGATTCCGGGTGAGGATACATCGTGAGACGAAAACCGAAGAGTTGAGAATTCGATTCTTGTAACCGAGAGATCAATCTCCCACTGTGGTTGCCAATTGTTTATGGGTGAAAACTACTCCTGCAGAATTTGGTAATTTGGGGTGTGGATGAGGAATGAATTTAAACCTTAAACAAATGCATTGCGCGGTGAGTGCTTGTAGATTCGAGAGATCAATCTGTGCAAGTCCGGCCTAAACCAAGAAATGGCCGTTCAGACTTGTTTCGGTCACAAAGTGAAGGAGATGGGGTTGATCTTAGGGAGGGAAGCGAAGAAGGTGTTGAGATTGTGAAGGTGTTGGCTTGCTTATGACTTGTAACGTAAAAGGTGAGCAGGCTTGTGATTGATGCAAGCAAGCTCGGGTGTTTGAATACGTTTTGTATTAACACTTGGTTTTCTCGTGTCGTCTGGACTTGTGTTGTTGTTTGAAATAGGGCGGAGAACCTATTTATACAAGTCATTGAGCCTTATTCACGTCTCGTGGGAAGTGGAGGAAGTGGAGTGATGGAGTAGTGGAGTTGTGCGTTGGTGATACACGACCAGCCTTGCCCACTTCTCTGTTCATCTCTAACCGTCCATGACTTCCTAACACGTTCTTGTGATGGCACGTTGCACGCCGCACGCATTGTAAACCGCCGAGACCAATACCCCAAAAGTATGTATCCCCCGATTTGTGACATGATTGATGTTCGGAATGTGTGGATTGTGAATCCACGAAAGATAGCATGTAATGATGAATTTGATAATCTGCGTTATTCAGAAGTCGATACTTGTGAAGTATCGTGTGTATTTTATGCGAGTCGCATTATGGTGTGGTAAAGTGATGGGTAATGACGCCTCACTAACCAAATAACTCCCGACAGGTTTGTATAACCAAGATGGTGAAGTTGGACGGATGAGATGATCTTTGAGACACTCATCTGCGACCGTTAATGAATATTAGGGTTTTTTGAAGAGGTGCGCAAGCATTACTCTTGACTTGGTCGAAACCGAGCATGGAAAGGGATTTGGAGAGGACCGACCAGGGCATGTGTGTAGATAGCATGCCGGTGTGCAGCACGTCCATACCTCCTTTGTCCCATGAAGGCGCGATCTAGGCCACTCAATTTGACCGGTAAAGTTGAGTGGTTGAGATCGGTTTGCGGCAAAATCCATTGCCGCAAAGGAGTTGGAAACCGCGTGACATCCCTAGTTTGGGCACGCGTTTCAAGACGACCCATCTTGGTCGGTCTTGGTCGATCATACCAACGTGTAGGTGGTAGGCTGGTGTTCACACCTATACCCGACTATCCCATGAAAACGTGATCTAAGCCACTCAAATCGTCCGGTGAAGTTGAGTGGTCGAGATCAGTTTGCAATTTGGGAAGTGTAACCACGCAAGTTTGGGTGGACGGTTTGGGATATCCGGGCATGGTATGCCTTGGCCGAACACATGAGGAGGTAGATGGGCCCACGGTGGTCATCTTTGGTATGACCGGACGCTAATATAATCTGTGACCCTCCATTCGTGTCGGAGAAGATGGACGCGCGTGATGGCTTGAAACCCTAATTTTGGATTTCAAAGCCGTGCGCCATGCTCTCTTTGGGCGTACGAATTTGTTGCAACCAAGTATGGTTGGTCTTGACCGATTGGTCAAGTGTGTGGTAGCGGCCCACGGTGATCGTGTTGACATGCTCTGGGCCCTTTGAGTCTACATCTACAGCCTCCATCTATACCTGCGAAGATGGATGGTTGAGACTGTTTTGTGACACATGTAATATGCCGCAAACCCTAATTTAGGTTTTCCGTCCATAATGCTTGGTATGAACGGTTTCTTGGCAATCTAGGCCAATGACCGACCATGCGGGGGTCGGCCGTGGGTATTCCATACCGCTTGGGGTGATGGAATTGATATGGGGTCATCCAATCATGCTTATGGAGTTGGATGATCGGATCGATCGGATCATATTCGGATGCTGATCGGCTAGTATAACACACCGAGGATGCTCAATCGGGCTAGTATAACACACCGAGAGTCGGCTGTACGGGTATTTCGTACATGGTTTCATTATAGTGCTTGGAGGTTCGTGTTACTCGAAGAGTAACACTCGGTCGTCATGCCACCGATAATGAGAGTGGAAATACAAGGCGATATGAAATTCACAGGGAAGGGATTGTTGCCACATGCTCCAACCTGGAGGAATTTCATGTATTCACAGAATGGGATTGTTGCCACATGCTCCATTCTTGGTGAATTAAGTGAGGGAGTATCCAACACTTATTAATGGCTTTATCTTTTACAAGATGTCAGCGTATAATTTTTTCCGGTTTTTTACAATTTTAACCTCAAATGAAAATCCACCATCAACAGGGTCCTTTTGTCAACTCCCATGGGAATTTTTATATCTTACTTGCTGTTGATTATGTCTCTAAATGGGTGGAAGCTAAGGACACCCCAACTAATGATTCTAAAGTGGTTTCAGATTTTGTGCAAGCTAATATTTTTGCAAGGTTTGGAATTCCAAGAGCCATAATTAGCGATGGGGTTCTCACTTCAAAAACAGGATTTTACAAGGCTTGTTGAAGAAGTACAATGTATCGCACAAGATTGCAACACCTTATCATCCCCAAACAAATGAACAAGCCGAGGTGTCTAACCGAGAGGTGAAATCCATTCTAGAGAAGACGGTGAATCCAACAAGGAAGGATTGGAGCATGCGACTTAATGCGACTTAATGATGCTTTGTGGGGGCGTATAGAACAAATTAATTACATACAAGACACCTCGGTAATATAAGGGATGTCTCCCTTTAGAGTCTATCCAACCAACCCACCAAGAATAAGCTCTCAAGGTGTAAATTAGTCGAATGCTTTACACTCGTGAATCGGGTTGATCCTAGCATCGACGCATAAGCTCGATGCTTTTTACTAGTGTTATCTTTACACACAATTACTTAACAAAATCCCTCCGTCGGCTCTTGCGATTTACTATTTGTGTAAAGAGTTGATGTGACAATTACACGTATCACACAACCCTAAACTAGTAGAAGAAATATTGATTGGTTAATTTAATTGATCATTTTAAATAACCCCTCAATATTCTTAGACATTAAAAATAATAAAGATACTCAACAATAAAATAAAACTTGAAATAAACGTGATTAAACAAAATAATGCTTCATGGTTCAGGACTTTGAAATCATCCCTAATCAATTAAAAGTTTAGCTACTCATAATTATGAAGTACTCGCAAATAAATAAATAAAGAAGAAGGATTTAAAAATAAAACTACTCGTGTTTCTCTCTTCCCTCGCAACAAATGAAAATGATTCTCGATGATGATGTCCAAGAAGAGATGGTGTTCATTCATTATATAGCCTCCCAATCCCTCCAAATCCACAAAACCCGCAGTGGGAACGGATTAAAATCGTAGCCGCCTCTCTTTCTTCATTTGCATGCAAATTTCACAGTTAATAAAAACAAGGTCGAATGGAATTGCGCCACGTAGCTTGAAGTATATCTTCGCACAAAAGCATTTTTATCTTCGACGTGTGCCTTGAAACGAGTACAAAATCAGTTGGTGAGACTAAAAGGCGTTGTTACGGTGTTGCACGGAGTAGCTTAATGCACGCACCATAATTTCTAATTGGCCGATTCTTCAATGGGTCAAAGAAAGAGCATCATGGCTTCATGTGATCCGTTCATCCACTTTCGCCTTCAAGGTGGGTCGCGTTGCACCGGATCATTACCTTTCCCAAGACACGTCAATTATTTTCCCTTCCCGCCCGAATTTTGTCTGATTTGTTCTCTTATCAAAATTCCCAACATTCCCACGTGATAGGTCCCACCAACAATTGCAAATGAACTATCTTCTTCCCTCGCCAAACGATCATCATCCCCAGCTCGATAGTAGCAGCGTCTCCCCGAACTTCATCTCGAGCTCCATCACCCTAAGCCTGTTCTTTCCGGAAGTAACCAAAGACAGTAAACCTCCTAGCCATCACCATTAACAACCCGCAACAATGAATAGCAAAGCACCTTGCTCGTGTTCTCCATCTCTCGCCAGATCATCACCATCTTTCATCGAGCTTCAATAATGGCAAAGAAGCCATAAGCATCATCATCGCCTTCTCGAGCTCGTTATCGCAAACTCATCATTAACTCGAGCTCGACTTCGCCGCCAATCATCACCGACTCCATATCGTTATCGCCATGATACAACCCACGTCTTGGTTCATCTCGAGCTCCAAACAAAGAACAGTTCCATGATCGCCACCGTACACAGCTCCATTCTCGTTCACCGCTCCGAGCTTCCATCACCGATAATGGTTGCAACTTCATCTTCGAACCCATCACCAAGCTCCTCGCTCTTCTACGCCAACAACTCCACCAATCACCGAGATTTTGATCATCATCAACGAAACCGCTTCTCGTTGAAAACTCGAAATCGCAACAACCCATGCTTTCTATTGTCCCCAAGAACCTAGTGATGTACTCAAATTCAAATATCGTTGGTGATCAAATTCATCACCATCGTGATCATCATGATGACCACCATTAAGAACTGTTCATGTTCTTCATGTTCATATTAAAGAAGAAGAATGGTTGCCCCGAGTAATGATCCGTGTGCCTTTAGTGATTTTTTTTTGAATATGGTTTCCCCTTAACGTAATGGTCGCCCCTAGCAAAAGACTAACGTGTGTTTAGCAGTTCCAATGAAACAAGATGCCCCTTAGCAGAATGGTATCCCTTAACATTCGGTTGGGTTGCCAATAGCACTTCCCTTAGAAAACGACCATTTTGCCTTTCTAGTCTTCTAAGTTCTTGTTTTGCGCTTGTGTATGGTAAACCTTGTCATTTACCCGTTGAAATTGAGCATAAGGCGTTTTGGGCTATTAAGCAATGCAATATGGAGATGGATGGGGCTGGAAAGCAAAGGAAGTTACAACTCCAAGTGCTAGAGGAGCTTCGTAATGATGCATTTGAAAGCTCACGCATTTATAAGGAAAAGACGAAAGCATTTCATGATAACATGATTTCTAGGAAACAATTTTGCATTGGGCAAAGAGTGCTTTTGTTTAATTATCGCTTGCATTTATTTCCGGGTAAATTAAGGTCACGATGGATCAGACCTTTTATTGTTACTAATGTGTTTTCTCATGGTGCAGTGGAAATTCGTAGCATAGCTACAAGCAAAGAACTTAAAGTTAATGGGCACCGGTTGAAACCATATTATGAGAATTTCACTTCCGAAGTGGTGGAAGGAGTTAACTTTGTGGATGTACTCCCTATGGAGGAGTCATAGAAAGCAAGGAGATAGTCGGGCTGACGACTTTAAACCAAGCGTTAAATGGGAGGCAACCCATCGGATGAGTATTTCTTGTCTTGTATTTATTTCTTGTTTTGTTTTTAGTTTTTTCTTGTCTTGTTTTTATTTTTTTCTGATTTCTTGTCACATATCATGTTAGAATTTCCCACCTTGACTTTCTTTGGACGATTCAATTTACATTGAGGACAATGTAAAGTTTAAGTGTGGGGGAGTGGTTAAGCATTTGCATTGTAAATTTTCAAAATTTTCAACTTTTGTGTAAATTAGTGAATAAAAAACTCCAACTTGCAGTTAGTTTAGAGTCACATAGTATACATGTGCTAATATTACATCGAGATTCTCATAGAGACTTAGAGATGACAGAGAACATGATCGGGTTTCTTAATTGTATGAGAGTTAAAGTTGGATTTAACCATGCCAGTGGAAAATAAGGTGCAGATTGAATTCGGTATTAGAGTAGTGGTCCCCTATAGTGGAGACTACCCATGTTACATAATGTGAGGCACCGACCTTCAATTCTTTGTACCTGTCTAAATATGTGCTTTTAGAGTGTGTGTCACCGTACGTAAATTCCGGGCAGAATGGTGAGTTGCCCAACCTCCCACCAATAGAAGCACTATTTTGATCTCTTGAGTGCTATTTTTATCAATCAATTTTTATCAATCATGATGGTGACATCGAATTGCTAACTTACATACCACTTGTAATCTTGTTCGCAGTTAGCACCATCCACCTTATCTCTCTCTACACCAACAAGTCCATAGAAACACCATCATCATCAACAAGAGGAGCATCACGAATTCGAAGGAAAGTTGAAGACGTTCAAGGTTTACAAGCAATAACACAAAAATGAGCAGATTTCAGATTCAAGTGAAGCAACAGAACAAGGAGCAGAATTTTTACAAGTTGAAGACTTATATACAAGAGCGAAGATTATTAAGATAAGAGTTCGAGAAGTTTATGATATCAAGACATTCAAGTTGTGAAGAATCAAGTGGTAAAGTACTTACACCATGGCCTTTGTTTCGTTTTGTTTTCATTTTGTATTTGTTTTATTTTTCTTGTCTCATTTAAAAAAAAAAAAAAAAAACAAAGAGACAAGAAAAATTCATTGTATCATATTTTGGGTTTGTATAGTTCGTTTTTAGTTTTGTATTCTTTCAATAAAGCCAATGGAAGAAGGAATATCTACAATGAAGTTTCAAGCAATAAGGATTCAGAGGAAAAGAGTCACATTGTCGAGATTCTACGAAGTTCAAGAGTTATCATCAAGAGTTGAAGACCGAAGACGAAGATGAAGACACCGATTGAAGACCGAAGACGTTTCTATGGATGATGTGAGAGTGGTGCTAGCTGCACGTCGAACGAATAATTAGGTAAGTAAGCATATTCCCGCCTTCGTTAAGTGGTTGATTTCCTTTCGTAGAGATCGTCAGAAAAATGGGTTTTCAAAAATTATAAAAGATGTGGGTTTTCAAAACGATTCGGAGGGTTTTGCCTTCCTACCATTCAACGTGTCGCAGGATTCTCTCTTCACTCCTACCTGGACACATGTGTGACCCATAAAAAGCTGTTTATTATTGAGAGCAACTTCATAAAACCCTTTCTTGTGAGGCAGAGTCGAGACTTTTGATCACTCCGAACCCGAATTTCTTTCGAGAAGGGACGGTTTTATCTCTCTCAACTTTTAAGGATGATATTGTGTTCATTTATGTGTCTAACTTCTTATGACTAGTGTGCAGAATCTCTATGTATTCTTAGCGCATTGGATGCTATCATTATGGAGAACTAGTAAGTTGGAAAAGTAGGTTTTGTGGGTATATCTCTAGTAAACCCTCACGAGACTATAACTCGTCCACAAGGGACACCTAGGGGTTCAAAGGCTTGTTATACGTGCTAAGTGTGACCGTAGCCTCGACGACACGGTGTTGTATGTATGTTTTAAAGTTTGTTTTGTTTGATTTGCTCGAGGACTAGCAAAGTCTAAGTGTGGGGGAATTTGATAGGTGTTGTAAACACCTTGATATTTATCTATTATTGATGCTTTCTTTGCGAGTTTTCATGTAAATTATGTATCTTATGTTTGTTTTTGAGTTATTAGGTACTATGGAGTCATACAGACGAAAAGAAGAAGAAAACACCCAATTTGAGCAAAAAGAGCAAAAATGGAATTTCATGGGCGAACACTTTCTGGAGCCCAGTCAAACTTAAGGGGAAACTCTATTTGGAGGAGTACTAAACACAGTGGAGCCAAGGTTAAGGGGATGTCATCTGAGTATCCCTTATGAAGGTGACCGGACACTAAATATAACCCTATCTATAACCCTAAGTCGAGAATTTACTCTCAATCATTATTTGCACCAGAACCTGAAATTGAGAAAGAAAATAAATGGTTGCGCAGCAGCATGAAGCTGATAGAAGAGATTTGAGAGAAATCGAAGCCATTGTTGTTGAATCAAAACTGATTGAAGGACAATTGATGAGATGTGGTGGTGGTTTTCCACTGTTAATTCAAGCAAGACATGGAGAAGATCGATCGAATTAGGGTTGGTGTTCTCGAAGATAAAAAGGGGATCCAAGATTTACAAAAATTGAGAGATAGATTAGATGGAAGAAGAAGAATGAGGAATTGATGATGCAGTGATGTTAGCTGTATGGATTTGAATAAGGGATTTGAGATCTCAGAAGAATAGGTGGTGTTGTTTCTGTTAATCGAAGATGGAGGAGATGATATGAAGCCGAGAGAAGAATAAGAGATGGGTATTTGTTAATTGAGGTCGTAGGGTTTTTGTCATCGTTTGAATCGGAGATGGGTATGGACTGGAATTTGATTTACGGTTTGGCTAAGGAGGAATCATAGGGATGGATACACGATAAGGAAGAATGGGTTTCGTCTGGTATTGGTGATGGTTAATCTGAGTTCAACATAAAAGAGAATCGAAGGAGGAATCGAGCTTGTTCTTGAGCTGTGATGATAGTCACTGCTAAGAGATCGAAATTGGAGATTAAAATGGGATTAATGGATGGAGTTAGAACAAGATTTTGAAGCTGCAGATAATGGATTATTTGTTGGTGGTGGTTGCAGCTATTACAAAGAAAGATGGGTTTTGTCCTGTGAATGATGAATCTAAATAGAGCAGAGATGAAAGTGAATCTGTTGAAATGACAGGATAGGTGGATGAAACAGGGATATATAGCTGCTGGTAATCTGGGGGTGATATGTGGTTGTGCAATTGCTAGGTTGCAAAGCAGCTGTTGGTGTTTGAAGTGGTCAAGGCTGTGGCTTGAAATATTGAGATGATGATGCAGTTTGTTATGGCAGAAGATGCAGAATGAATGAATGCTCGACAGTGTGGATGATTGCTAGGTGAGCAAGAAGGGTTGAGAGCTCATCCTTGAGATGAGAAGATATAGGCATGAGTTGTGGTGGTTGTGGAATGATGGCAGGATGTTGAGTGTGATTGTGCTGCTGGTCTTGTGACTGAATCAATGTTGCAGCTGTGCAGTGTTGATATCGTGAAGGTTACATGGATTAGATGAATGCATTAGGATTATAGGGAAGCTAGAAAGGAGTTGTGGACTATGGACTGAAACTGAAGCAGGTGGTTAGATAACTGGCTGTTGGTCGTGGTCTGGCACTGCAATGAGCTGAAGTGCAGGCAAGAGATGTAGTTGAACTCGAATGCAGGGAATGAACTGGTGCTTGTTGTGAGTTGTGTTTGGAGATGGAACAAGACGGTTATGCTGCTGGCTTGAGATTTTGAAGCCATGAGTTGGATAAAGATTACAGAGTGCTGCAGTGAATGTGTGCAGCTGAAAGTTTGCATTACAGGGAATGATGAATGAGCTGATATTGCAGTGGAGTTGAAGTTATAAGATTGCAGGCTAAATAGTCGCAGCAGCAGGAGTTGGAGAATGTCATTGCTGGTGATGTTGTGAGACTGCATTAGCAGTGGAGGTGTAGATGCATGTGTAGGTTGGTAAAAATGCAGGATGAACAACCATCATGGCTGGATTGCACTGGTGAAGCACAATCATTGCACTACACACACAACTCTGGCATGTGCAATGGTCTGAGCCTATGCAATTCAGCTCAGTCAGACCAGTTAGACTCTGACTCGTTTCTGACTCATGACATCATTGAGTTGACTCGCGTAACTAGACCTGACCCGGTTTGACTCGGTCAGACCTTGACCGAGTTGACCAGTTGACCGGTGACTAGGTGGACTTTGCCGGTCACCTGAGATATATTTTCCGGCCAACTTCCGGCCACAATACCAATTTTCCGGCGACTATTTTTGGGCATATTTTCTACATGGGTTTTTCTCACATATGGGCTTGGTGGACTTCTATCTATTGGACCTTTGAGATTTGACCTAATTTTGGAAAGCAAAGCTATTTAAAGGAAAGATTTCTACAACTTGAATCACGTATTATTTTTGGAACTTGGAGAGAGCCGCTTTTGTTTACGCTATTAGGGTTTGATTTTGTTCATCTTCTTCTATTCAATTAATATTTTTATGATGAACTCCATATCTATGAGTAGCTAAACACATATTATTGGTTATGGGATAAAGTTGATTTCTCAACATGTTATTTGAATCTATGAATTAGTTTGTCTCAGTAATTTATTGTTTGTGATTCACAATTAATAATGTTATATGATTTGAATACTTTTTAGGTTGAGTCCGGAATCAATCCGATTTGCATTCATCTCTAGAGCTATATTAGGGTTTTCAATACGAAAAAGTTGTTTATCCCTGATTCTAAGTAGCATAATTGTGGGTAGTGCTTGTAGTGATATATCCTACTAGTCACAAGTGAATCATAACTTTTGTTAAAACGGATTAGTGCTTTCACACGTTCGTTTGCATTGATTAGTCTTATTCCATAGAACTTATTGCTTTTAGGGAGTTAAACTTGATTGTGCTTTTACACGTTAGGTTGCTTTCTAGGAAGAATTCTCATATACATCTTTTAATGTGGTTGTGATGAAATCAGGGAATTAGCGGGATATTCTTGCGATCAAGGTATCCTAGGACTTTTAGTAAATGAGATATTAAATTATCAATTCTAATCATTGATGAAAATACATGTTTGTGAATGATACTATCCCGTGACCAATATCTTCTCCTTATTGATTATTCAAATTATTTTATTGCTTTCAATTATTTTTATTGCTTAGATAAAACAAAAATCCCCCCTTGGTTACTTTAGAAACTGAAATTTTATAACAACAATTGCCTCTCAGTGGATACAAACTCTTTCTTATCACGTACTTCATTTATATTTAGTAAAGTGAGAAAGTGAAATTATTTTTTCTCGGCTGACAATCGGTAATGTGGATAGTACTTGGGACCACTACCGACCTTCTGAAGGTTATGGTTCATACCATGGTGATCCCAAATACTATTCGCACGTCCACCAATCATACGAATGGGCGAATGAGCAATATTATAATGAAAAAAATGAGAGTTTTCCATCTTTAGAGGATTTAATCAAACAATTGCCACCAGTTCCTGATGAATATAAAACTAATTCCTTAGAAGATGCACTCAAACAGTTTCAACAAGCGAATGGTACACCTAGTGATGAATATTCAAGTCTTTCTTTAGAGGAATCACTTAAGAAGTTCAATGAAACTACACGTGAATCTGCACGTCAATCTCAAATAATCCTGGATAGAATGTGTGAGACTGTTAATAAGTATGTGGAACGATATGCACCTAAGGATATTGCTCATAATGAACTTGAATTCCAAAATAGTGTTTCCAATCTTACCCCTGATAATACATATAATTATTCACCTAATTTAGAGGAAGAGGTTAGATCTGAATACACTACATGTTTTGATAAGGTTCAACCATCCTCGTATTGTTATGATAATGAGGAAAGTGTCGATAAAGAATTTGAAATGTGTAGTCATAATGACGAGGAAATTGTTACACCAATTGATCCTTATGATTATAATATTGTTTCTAGTTCAAATCCTAATAATGTTGATGATTATTCACCTATTCAAAAGGATGAGGATATGACTAGAGACACCATAGTTTTAGATGGTGTAGTATATTATTGTGATTATGAAGTCGAGGATGGCTTAGAGGAAAGAGTTTATCCTGAGACTAGGGTTTTAGAGTCTAACAATTCGGAAACAATAGTCTCTGCTGAGGATTATAGCACTGTAGAACCACATGATTACAACCTAGAAGAAATAAAAGACCATTTTCAAAAATCTGATAATTTAGTAACTAAGGAAATTGTGACTAGTTTATCCAAGGATATTGACAACTCTAGGTTTGGGGGTGAATATCATTCTCCATGTGGTTTACCTTTGACTCTCATAAAGGTCCCCAACTTGGGACTTGACGTATGTGCCTCTACCATCTTAAGAGACTATCTTCATGCACGTTTTCCTGAACCTAGTTATGTCCAAATAGAAACTCACTTGATAGAAACCCATCCTCTGGTTGATGTGCTTAATCCAGTCCATGATACCATAATTGACTTTGTTGTCCCACCAAAATTTTATTTACCAAATATGGGAGTATCTCAATTTGAAATGTGTCATTATATAGTTTTTAGAACTAAACCTAATTATTTTAGGAAATTAGAATCGTGGACACATTTTCTTAAAAATGGCCACCACTTTCATTGTGGTCAATTGTGTAAGTCAAATCTGATTGACTTAGAGGATCCTCAATTATTCAGGTTATTATTGTGTGCTTCTAAATTTTTCCAGACCTTAGAACCTGATATTTCGGATCTCACTTATGAGGAGGTGCAGCCCATGAAAATATTTTATTTAGACCCCTTTATAGAACTCCGAACTCGAACCACAACTATATATAGTTGTCTTAAACAGGAAACTAGGCAAAGGTGTGCTATGTTTATTCTTGGTATGTTGCAGTTTCCTTCTATTTGTGTTAACACTTTTTGATGCAGATGATCCGCAGTTGTTTCGGTTGTTGCTTTATGATATGAAGTGATTAATTATTTCTTATGTCTGGCTGAAGACTTTAAACTTAGCGTTTAATGGGAGGCAACCCATCTTTGTGGTACATGGTCCCGGTAACATCTTTCCCTATCTCTTTTCTTTTGATCAGCATTTCTCTTTGTTCATGCATTCATATTTATATCTGGAACATCGAGGACTATGTTCAATTTAGGTTTGGGGGTAAGGGAGAAAATTTTTAGTTGTACCAAGAATCTCCAACATTTAGAGTCACATAGTATTCAGTTAGCTAAGTTTACATACTGTTTCTCACCAAAAAGATGGAAATTCGAATTGCTAGGGATAACATTCTAGTGAGACATTAGAGAAAAAGACATTGAGATCATTGACAATCAGGAGAGAACATGTACCTTTTAGAGGGTAATCGTGATGGACCTAACCATCCATGATGGAAAGACAATTCGGTCAAAAGGAAATGCTAGAAAGACAAAGCAACCTCACAATGTAGTCTTAGTTACTGGATTACGACTCTCTCTCAGTAGAAACTGATCATCTTCAACAAGCGGAGCGACATCAAAATCTATGAAGAAAGTTTAAGACGTTTAAGGTTTATAAGCAACAATAGAAAAAAAAATCAAAATCAAAGTTGAAGACTTAGAGAAAAGAAAATCAAATGATGTAATTAAGTTGTTGAAGTTCATGATACCAAGATATTACAAGTTGTGAAGATCCAAGTGCTAAAGTCCTTGTATCATGGCCATGTAAATATTAGTCTTGTTATTATCGTGTCAAAAATATATATATATATATATATATATATAAATTATGTACATTTAAATTTTGTTGTTAGTTTTGTTCAATAAGGCCATATGGAATTAGAAATCTATAAGGAAGTTTCAAGCAAGAAATCTAAGAAAAGAGTTAATTGTCAAGGTTCTACGAAGTTCAAGAGTTTATCATCAACAATTGAAGCCGAAGAATACGTTGTTTCTACTGAACACTATGAGAGAGTCAAAGAAAGATGCATATTGATTGCTTTGTTAGTTCGCTTTCCATCTGGCACAAGATCTTTCTAGCACTGGTTCAACTCATCACATGTAATTTGTCCAGTTGTATAGCAGACGTCACTCTCTTCTTTATCTCTCTCCTAATCTTATCCAGTTGTAAAGCGGATGCATCTTACAATGTTTATCTAGCTGTTTAGCGGATATCTCTTTATGTAGCAGTATTGCAGATGTGTCTCCCCTTTTCCTATTCAGCTTTAGAGCGGATACTTTTAATATCTATGGCATTCTAGTTACTTGGCGATAGGTTGAGAATATGTATGTCCTCATAGATCTCTGAATACTTGTGACCAGTTTGGAGTAAAAGGTTTTGTGGGTACACCTCTGGTAAGCCCTCCCGAGACTATAACTCGGCCACTAGGGCCACCTAGGGGTTTAAAGGCTTGTTGCACATGCTAAGTGCAACCGCGATGCCTGCGACAGTGAGTTAGGATTATTATTTTCATTTAAGTTTTGCTCGAGGACTAGCAAAATGTAGGTTTGGGGGTGTGATAAGTGCTTAATTCTTACATATTTATTACTCAAATTTATATTTAATAGTTCCTTATTTTTGTACATACTAATAATTTTATTTGATTTTGCAGAATTTAATAAATAAATCTCGGCTGCACTAAAATACGGTACTTTGCCCGTAAAATGGATGAAAATTCAAATGCCTCGGGTGAGCGGTTCGAATTGGAGTTAATTCTCAAAATAGCAGTATATCTTTTGGGGTCCACTAGTGTCGACATCATATAATGGGAATAATTTGCATATTTGGAAAATATTATTTGTCTTGACTACAAGATTTGGAGGATTAATATAATATCTCTCATCTATGGAAAGAAAAATGAGGCAATCATTTATTGGAGGAAGAAAATAAAATCATTAGTTGGAAACCAATATATTACCCATATTTTGTATTCCATTTATTTAGTAAATATAATACTAATTAAATGTGAAGATTGTGGAAAAATTTCAGAGACTTGGGTATAAAAAAGGGTCAAAGACACATGAATAGGGGGATTTTTCGAGTCTAGTGGAGCAAATAGTTTTAGTTTATTTCTTTTCTTTTTATTTTCCTTTGTAATGAAATAATCTCTTCACTAGGGCTGCGGATGAAGCCCTATGATGTGTATTAAGAGAGTTCTAATTCATTTTCAATAATAATTCTTCTTGGTCCTATTTTCTTGCTTGGTAATGATAATAATTCTTTTCATATGTCCTTGTGCTTCAATCAAAGGTTTTATGTTCTTATTTTAGAGATCAGCACCTTTAAGTGGAATGAATTATTAGTATTTTGAGAAATTTAATTGAGCCTAACGTTATATCATCCGAGGCGTACATATTGATCCTAAATCGTCTCGAGCAATTTTGTGAAGAATTTTAAAGAGAATTGGTTGAATAATCTAGTATACATAATAGTGGTGAAATTCTAAGCCTTGGGTTTTTTTTCTTATCTTCTTATTTTATCACCTTTTCTTATTATTGATCTCTTAATTATTCTTTTTAGCATTTTATTTTAATTAGAAATTAAAAGTAACAGTAGTTAGTCCCAGTGGAACGACTCGTGCTTGCATACTATCCAATCGATAGCCGTGCACTTGCGGTACAATTAAAATCCCATCAAGTTTTTGGCGCCGCTGCCGAGGACTAAAAGTTGTTATTTTTAAATTTGTAAATATTAGGATAGTTTAGATTTTTTTTTTCTTTTCTTTTTAGATTTTACTTGGGTATATTTTTATTTATGGTGTGCATGATAATTGGAGATCTAAAGTGAAAATAAAATTTGCGTACTAAACAGGTAAGTATCCAGATTTTTATTTTGTTTTTGTAAATAATTATATTAGGAAGTGTTTTGATTCTTTATATTTTATTCCCTTTGTAGATAATTATTTAGGGTTCTTTTTAATTTTGTAAATATTTTTATTCTTTCCTTTTATTTTCTTTATTTAAAAAAAAAATATATATATATACACCTGCACACACAAATTGCATCGTCAGACTACCGATTTTAGGAAAACCTGTGGAAACGTACGCTGAACCCGTGCCTTGGGCCTTATGGGAGTTACCAGCCGAAATTCCACAAACCTTAGCCAGTATCGTTGACCAGTCTTTGAGTGTAGGTATATTTTGCTTAAGGTAACCTGGGCCTACCAATTTTAGTCGACCTTGCATTTACACGTGCAAAAAAAAAAAAAAAAAAAATTTATGTCGAACTGGTATTATGAAGACCAATACAATGAATATCGACCTGAATTTCAAATTGGACAATATCCGTACTATGCCCGTAGTGTGGATAGTACTTGGGACCACTACCGACCTTCTGAAGGTTATGTGGTTCATACCATGGTGATCCCAAATACTATTCGCACGTCCACCAATCATACGAATGGGCGAATGAGCAATATTATAATGAAAAAAAATGAGAGTTTTCCATCTTTAGAGGATTTAATCAAACAATTGCCACCAGTTCCTGATGAATATAAAACTAATTCCTTAGAAGATGCACTCAAACAATTTCAACAAGCGACTGGTATATCACCTAGTGATGAATATTCAAGTCTTTCTTTAGAGGAATCACTTAAGAAGTTCAATGAAACCACACGTGAATCTGCACGTCAATCTCAAATAATCCTGGATAGAATGTGTGAGACTGTTAATAAGTATGTGGAACGATATGCACCTAAGGATATTGCTCATAATGAACTTGAATTCCAAAATAGTGTTTCCAATCTTACCCCTGAAAATACATATAATTATTCACCTAATTTAGAGGAAGAGGTTAGATCTGAATACACTACATGTTTTGATAAGGTTCAACCATCCTCGTATTGTTATGATAATGAGGAAAGTGTCGATGAAGAATTTGAAATGTGTAGTCATAATGACGAGGAAATTGTTACACCAATTGATCCTTATGATTATAATGTTTTTTCTAGTTCAAATCCTAATAATGTTGATAATTATTCACCTATTCAAAAGGATGAGGATATGACTAGAGACACCATAGTTTTAGATGGTGTAGTATATTATTGTGATTATGAAGTCGAGGATGGCTTAGAGGAAAGAGTTTATCCTGAGACTAGGGTTTTAGAGTCTAACAATTGGTGTAACAATTTCACTGTAGTCTCTGCTGAGATTATAGCACTGTAGAACCACATGATTACAACCTAGAAGAAATAAAAGACCATTTTCCTAAATCTGATAATTTAGTAACTAAGGAAATTGTGACTAGTTTATCCAAGGATATTGACAACTCTAGGTTTGGGAGTGAATATCATTCTCCATGTGGTTTACCTTTGACTCTCATAAAGGTCCCCAACTTTGGACTTGACGTATGTGCCTCTACCATCTTAAGAGACTATCTTCATGCACGTTTTCCTGAACCTAGTTATGTCCAAACAGAAACTCAGTTGATAGAAACCCATCCTCTGGTTGATGTGCTTAATCCAGTCCATGATACCATAATTGACTTTGTTGTCCCACCAAAATTTTATTTACCAAATGTGGGAGTATCTCAATTTGAAATGTGTCATTATATAGTTTTTAGAACTAAACCTAATTATTTTAGGAAATTAGAATCGTCGACACATTTTCTTAAAAATGGCCACCACTTTCATTGTGGTCAATTGTGTAAGTCTGATTGACTTAGAGGATCCTCAATTATTCAGGTTATTATTGTGTGCTTCTAAATTTTTCCAGACCTTAGAACCTGATATTTCGGATCTCACTTATGAGGAGGTGCAACCCATGAAAATATTTTATTTAGACCCCTTTATAGAACCTGAACCTGAACCACAACTAAATATAGTTGTCTTAAACAGGAAACTAGGCAAAGGTGTGCTATGTTTATTCTTGGTATGTTGCAGTTTCCTTCTATCCGTGTTAACACTTTTTGATGCAGATGATCCGCAGTTGTTTCGGTTGTTGCTTTATGATATGAAGTGATTAATTATTTCTTATGTCTGGCTGAAGACTTTAAACTTAGCGCTTAATGGGAGGCAACCCATCTTTGTGGTACATGGTCCTGGTAACATCTTTCCCTATCTCTTTTCTTTTGATCAGCATTTCTCTTTGTTCATGCATTCATATTTATATCTGGAATATCGAGGACTATGTTCAATTTAGGTTTGGGAGTAAGGGAGAAAATTTTTAGTTGTACCAAGAATCTCCAACATTTAGAGTCACATAGTATTCAGTTAGCTAAGTTTACATACTGTTTCTCACCAAAAAGATGGAAATTCGAATTGCTAGGGATAACATTCTAGTGAGACATTAGAGAAAAAGACATTGAGATCATTGACAATCAGGAGAGAACATGTACCTTTTAGAGGGTAATCGTGATGGACCTAACCATCCATGATGGAAAGACATTTCGGTCAAAAGGAAATGCCAGAAAGACAAAGCAACCTCACAATGTAGTCTTAGTTACTGGATTACGACTCTCTCTCAGTAGAAACTGATCATCATCAACAAGCGGAGCGACATCAAAATCTATGAAGAAAGTTGAAGACGTTTAAGGTTTATAAGCAACAATAGAAGAAAAAAAATCAAAATCAAAGTTGAAGACTTAGAGAAAAGAAAATCAAACGATGTAATTAAATTGTTGAAGTTCATGATACCAAGATATTACAAGTTGCGAAGATCCAAGTGCTAAAGTCCTTGTCTCATGGCCATGTAAATATTAGTCTTGTTATTATCGTGTCAAAAAAAATATATATATATATATATATATATAAATTATTTACATTTAAATTTTGTTGTTAGTTTTGTTCAATAAGGCCATATGGAATTAGAAATCTATAAGGAAGTTTCAAGCAAGAAATCGAAGAAAAGAGTTAATTGTCAAGGTTCTACGAAGTTCAAGAGTTTATCATCAACAATTGAAGCCGAAGAATACGTTGTTTCTACTGAACACTATGAGAGAGTCAAAGAAAGATGCATATTGATTGCTTTGTTAGTCCGCTTTCCATCTGGCATAAGATCTTTCTAGCACTGGTTCAACTCATCACATGTAATTTGTCCATTGTATAGCGACGTCACTCTCATCTTTATCTCTCCCCTAATCTTATCCGGTTGTAAAGCGGATGCATCTTACAATGTTTATCTAGTCAGTTTGTTTAGCGGATATCTCTTTATGTAGCAAAGATTGCGGATGTGTCTCCCTTTTCCTATTCAAACTTTAGAGCGGATACTTTTAATATCTCTCGGCATTCTAGTTACTTGGCGATAGGTTGAGAATATGTATGTCCTCATAGCTCTCGAATACTTGTGACCAGTTTGGAGTAAAAGGTTTTGTGGGTACACCTCTGGTAAGCCCTCCCGAGACTATAACTCGGCCACTAGGGCCACCTAGGGGTTTAAAGGCTTGTTGCACATGCTAAGTGCAACCGCGATGCCTGCGACAGTGAGTTAGGATTATTATTTTCATTTAAGTTTTGCTCGAGGACTAGCAAAATGTAGGTTTGGGGTGTGATAAGTGCTTAATTCTTACATATTTATTACTCAAATTTATATTTATTAGTTCCTTATTTTTGTACATACTAATAATTTTATTTGATTTTGCAGAATTTAATAAATAAATCTCGGCTTCACTAAAATATGGTACTTTGCCCGTAAAATGGATGAAAATTAAAATGCCTCGGGTGAGCGGTTGGAATTGGAGTTAATTCTCAAAATAGCAGTATATCTTTTGGGGTCCACTAGTGTCGACATCATATAATGGGAATAATTTGCATATTTGGAAAATATTATTTGTCTTGACTACAAGATTTGGAGGATTAATATAATATCTCTCATATATGGAAAGAAAAATGAGGCAATCATTTATTGGAGGAAGAAAATAAAATCATTAGTTGGAAACCAATATATTACCCATATTTTGTATTCCATTTATTTAGTAAATATAATACTAATTAAATGTGAAGATTGTGGAAAAATTTCAGAGACTTTGGTATAAAAAGGGGTCAAAGACACATGAATAGGGGGATTTTTCGAGTCTAGTGGAGCAAATAGTTTTAGTTTATTTCTTTTCTTTTTATTTTCCTTTGTAATGAAATAATCTCTTCACTAGGGCTGCGGATGAAGCCCTATGATGTGTATTAAGAGAGTTCTAATTCATTTTCAATAATAATTCTTCTTGGTCCTATTTTCTTGCTTGGTAATGATAATAATTCTTTTCATATGTCCTTGTGCTTCAATCAAAGGTTTTATGTTCTTATTTTAGAGATCAGCACCTTTAAGTGGAATGAATTATTAGTATTTTGAGAAATTCAATTGAGCCTAACGTTATATCATCCGAGGCGTACATATTGGTCCTAAATCGTCTCGAGCAATTTTGTGAAGAATTTTAAAGAGAATTAGTTGAATAATCTAGTATACATAATAGTGGTGAAATTCTAAGCCTTGGGTTTTTTCTTACCTTCTTATTTTATCACCTTTTCTTATTATTGATCTCTTAATTATTCTTTTTAGCATTTTATTTTAATTGGAAATTAAAAGTAATAGTAGTTAGTCCCAGTGGAACGACTCGTGCTTGCATACTATCCAATCGATATCCGTGCACTTGCGGTACAATTAAAATCCCATCACACATGTAACTAGTAGCTACAAGTCCATTTATCTTGCCATGTTATAACACTCTACAAATATGATCAAATCATGAACTGTACAATAAACGTATAATGTATTTTGATGTACATAAGAAATCACAGACCTGCTCCGCAGAATGATACATGGCATGACTATGCATTAAGATCCAGATATACCTGATTGGCCTCCAGAAATAAGCACCCAATTCTTTACAGGAACTCCAGCATACTCTACCCCCAGCATGCAATGTAATTACCATCTTTTCATTGCTGAACGAAAACTCAGAAGTATTATATTCCAAAAATACCGAAAATTATAATACAAGCAAACAGTATTTTAGCAGCTCAAACCTCATCTAAATGTTGTTTCCCAGCAACCCAACATCTAAAGCCCCATCATTCAAATTATCTCGCAAACTTACATAATCATTACTAACAATTCCACATTCAATCTCATCATTTCCAGAATCACTAGCTCCACTGTTACTCCCTACTACTAGGACTTGATGTTCTTTTCTTTCCTCAATTTCATAAATATAACCACTATAACAGATAGAAGTTTCATATTAGGTTACATATGCATATCCCATCAAATTAGCATGTGTAACTATAAGTTACACATCTAATTTGCATGTGTAACTAGTAGATACACATTCATTTAGCTTGTGTACCTAGAAGTTACACATTTAATTAGCATGTGTAACTATTAGTTACACATCCATATTCTGCCAATGCTAGATAAACGTGCAAACTGTCATGCATATGGCATGTGTAATGTGAAGTTAAACAGATGTAATGTGTAGTTAAACAAATATATGAGTTAAGTGAAACCATTCCAGACCTATATCCATATATATCCATATACTACCTTTCAAGAAAAGAAGTAGCTAGTCGTAAGTAATCAAGAAGGCCTACTTGATAATCAGAGAACTAATATTGGTATTCAGGCGTCATAAGAATATCTATATGGAGAAAAAACAGTAAGTTTATCACAAATAATCAATGTCCCAGCTACGAGAACTATCTCGATGCATAATTCAATAGTAAAAACCAATCATTCACAGGGGATGCTAACGTAGTAAATTTATCAGAACAAGTTAACCTTGAGCACAACAAAAATATAAACATTTAAAAAAGAAGAGAACCTTGTGAAATCAGCTAATTACCTGTGACCACTAGCACCAACAGTAGAAACTTAAAATAGTTCATCCTCTATCATCTCATCATCTCCTTCAATTCATCAATTAAAACACCACCACTGACTTCAAAATCCTCCTTCGAACCTGCTCCAATACCACCACCTCTACCACCACAGCCTCTTAATACTCCTCCAAAACCTGCATCTCCACCACCAACACTACCATAGATTCGTTAATCAAACTCAACACGTGTAGTCAAGATAAGCAAGATAAAAACACCAACAAGAGTCCACAACTGTCTCCACTAGAATTATGAGAGATCAACGTTTTTATTGAATTGAGAATATCTTCTTAGCTGATTGAATTCAACTAGTAACTAGTATTATCAACAAATCGAACTTAAACAACAACATCAACAAACCTAAACATACCTAGGTTCAAAACCTGTTGATTCAATAAAAATCATGTTCTTCTCCGATCTGAATAAAGTCAACGAAAACAAAAATCAGAACCTAATCAAGCTAAGAAAATAGATATACTAAAGGAGGAAAACCTATTGAATCAAATCGAAAACCTTACCTGAAGTAGCTTCGAAACAACAAATTAGAGTCAATTGATTGATTCGAACTTGTAGATTGATGATCGGTTGTTAAACCTGTTTGAATCAAATCGATTAAATCTATAAATCGATTGAAAACTAGAATAATTCAATCAATACATGAGATATCTTCGAATCAACTGAAAAATACAGAGATTCGATTATAAATGATATGGAAGAAAGAAAACCCTAAAAGAATCGTTGAAGCTCTTATCTGAGATTCAATCTAAAACCAAAAATGAATGATTGCTTTCGTTCTTCTGTAGTACGTAAATGTCATCAGCGAAGATCGATGGAGCGAGAATCGTTTTCTTGCTCTCTGCAATTGTTTTCTTCGGTTTGATGAAAGAACCCTAATTTTCTTCAGAGCAGAGACGAGAGAGAAGTGAGAGAAAGTGAAAATGAAAATGAATCTGGAAATGAAACCAATAGCCTATTTCATTAGGTATATATAGTAAAGGGCATTTTTGGCATTACGAATTTCCCCCAAACCCTAAACTTTATTACCAAGCCCTGAAATCTAAAGTTCTGGGCCTACAAATATTAAAAAGTGAAAGTATGGAGTTGATAGGGGAGGATCCATTTAGTGGGGCTTCTATATATTGAACCCATATAGTAGGGGGTTCTAGTATTTTTCACAAAAAAAAAAAACTGCATAAGCAACAATTTTCGGTCGATAAATTGAAAATTATCTTGGGCTTGGGCGCCGTGTGGGATCAATGAGTTAAAATTTGAACGATTTTAGGAACCAACCCATTTAATATTTATGAGGGGCCCCTTAAATGATCAGATCTATCCGTTGGCAATTAGTGGTGTCCTAACTCCTAGTTATCCATGACTTAAATTAACTTGATCTTATCCAAAATTAAAATAATGACCACTTTTACAACTAAACCTGGTAATCTAATTAAAATACTAAATCAGAATCAAATTTTATTCCTTTCCTAGCAGAATTTTTATAAACTCAATTTCTCTTCTTCTTCCCTCTTCCATAAATGTTTCTCTTAGTTGATTAGTCGTTAATTTATAAGAAAAATTGTCGTCGATTAATCTCATCTTGAAATGATGACTTTTTATAAATGTTGTGGTCAAAATACGAGACAGAATTATGGGATCCAAATAATTGAAAATCAATTAAACCAAGTGCAAGGTGAAAACCAATTGCAGCATAAGTTGTCACTGAAATCGAGTCTTTAGCGCGCGAACCAAATTGTTCCAAGATGTATACTAGGAGGTACTTTCCGGCAGAACTCTTAATTTTTATGCGTTTTTGGTTGATAGTAATCATCAAAATAGGGGTGTTTGTAAGGTAAAATAGTTTCACCTCCAAACACGAATTTGATGATGATATTGGTACTGATCGAACTGCTGCCTTTCCTCCAAGTGAATAGTGTTTGGGGGTGCCTGCAAAAAACCCTCCGATGCTTAAGTTAGCTAGAGTTTTTCACAGGAGTTTGTGTGGAGAAGATTGCTTACCATTTAGGGTTGTGAACCCCTCTTTTTATATGCTCTGCCTTAGGGTCTTACCCTAATTTCGAGATAAATATAAATTATATTAATTCCCCTGCATGCCTCCCTGAAATAACTTTTCATGCATGCCTCCCTGCAATAATTTCCCTGCATGACTCCCTGGCATAAATTGCATTGACTTGCCATGTATGTTTCCAGAAACTTCCTCTAGGGTTATGGAATTAGCTAACCCAAAAGGTGTAAAGGATTGGTCCAAACAATTAAGTGTTCAAATGTCAAGCCCAAGAGGAAAAGTATGCTCAAGCCCATAGTGGGTGTATAAATCCGTAAGGCAAATCAGTATGGGGTGAAACATCCAGTGAGTCAGCTGGCGACTCAGTGAGCCGGCTCAGTTCAGCTAAGTGGGCGTAAACATCCCTCAGTTGCAAGAGTGTGGGGTGGAAATAACTGAGACGCATGCTAGTTGGGTACACCGTGATACACTGGATAATCTCCAACCTCCCCGTCGGGCTGCTGTTGCTGTCGCCGGAGAAGATGACCGGTAACAGAGTTGACAACGGTGACGCTAACGGCGTCATCTCTGAGCGATCTGATTCGCTGAAGTACTAAAGACGTCATACTAAACTGACGGCGTCAAGAATATGCCAACGAAGTCATGAATATGCTAACGACGTCAGGAATATGCCGACGGTAACGAAATATTCCGTACAAAAACAGTACTGCTGACTGTGTCTCGCTGACTGGATCAGCAGATGACGTGGCAGTCGTTGGTTGGTTAGTGTTGCTGACGTGGCACTTCGCTGCTGATGTGGCAATTGTTGGTTAACCATTATCGCTGACGTGGCATGCTGACGTGACACTTCGTGCTGACGTGGAAGATGTTGGTTGGCCATTTTTACCGACATGGCACGCTGACGTGGCACTTCGTTGCTGACGTGGCAGTAGTGATGGGGCTCCTTACTTGCTTGATTTGGACCTATGCACATGGGCTTCTATGTAAGGTATTTGTGAGGCCTAGTTAGCCATACTTGGCTAATGAGAGGAGTATATTAAGCCAAAGTAAGCTCATTTTTAGTGTAAAATATTAGGGTACAAACATCGCCCCCTCTTAATCCAAAACTTGTTATGGGTTAAGAAGTTCGGGTTCCCCAATTCTACTGGCGACTGAATTCGCATCATTCTGGAGTGTTGCATAACTCGCCCATAAGCGTGTTATGGAGTGTTATGCAACTCGCCCCCAGGTATTGTTTTGTTTGTGAGATGAGGTGTTAAATATCTTTCCCCTAAGTGATTTGAGGTAATATAAAACTTGCCCCCAGTATGTCGTTTGTGTCATGCTGCTCAATGCTCGCGCAAGGGTGCACTTCCTTGCTGCATTTTGCTCGCGAATGGAATGAGAAGTTGAGTTTTTCTGCTATCTTGAATTCGCGCAGGGGGCCAATCCTACTATTCAAGATGCGCGCATAATCGAGATGTGTACATTTTCCCATGTCTGGACAAGAGAAAATGTTCGCCACATTTGTTGACATCCCATAAGATGGGGATATGCTCGGAATAGGGTAAAAATGCTCGAACTTTGTATTCACCCTATCTGCGAGGAGTTGGAGATGCTGCTGACAGCAAACTCAAACTGTACTATTTTGCCATTTAGGACTGACTGCGGATTCGAACCATCCGCAGCAGCTTGTAATTAAACACGAAAAATAGAGTATGGAGTACCAAAATAATATTGAATTAAATATCTGAATAGGAATAACAAGATAAGTACCTACTGCCCGACAACAGATGCCTCGTTAAAACCTTTGCGTGGAAAACCCAGTGGGATAAAACCATCATAAAGGAAAAAGAGTGCAGCAAAACAGGATTTGAACGACACTACTCCTATGCGAATTTAGCTAATGATAAAACTTCTTCAAGTGAAACAAATTCCACGGCTTCCATGGCTCACCATCTTGAGTACCATCGAGGTTCCTTAGGTAGTAAGAGCCACAGGATGCAGGCCTGTCAACTATGTATGGGCCTTCCCAGTTTGCTTCGAGTTTTCCGTTGTTTCTCTTTGTTCTTACAGCAGCTCTTTATCCAAAGCCATTATGCTATCGTTGTTTCCAGATTTAACAGCACGGGTTTTGGTAGTCTTCAGGTGTACCTTAGTGGGTATGACTGCCTCTGTTCCAAAATCCAGAGTGAATGGGGAGAATCCAGTGGATCTTTTTGGGGTTGTCCGGTAAGACCATAAGACTCCAGGGAACTCCTCTGTCTACTTTCCCTTCGCCTTCTCCAGCCTTTTCTTGAGGTTGTCCATAATAACACGATTTGTTGCTTCTGCCTGCCCATTGCTTTGAGCATAATATGAAGCAGAAAAGTTATGGTGAATGTTCAGGTTCTCGCAGAATTCTTTGATTACCCCGGAATCGAACTGCTTTCCATTGTCTGACACCAACTCGTGTGGGATTCCAAATCTGCAGACGATGTTCTCCCATATGAACCTTTTTACGTCGTATCTGGTAACATATACCAATGCCACTGCCTCAATCCATTTTTTAAAGTAATTAGTTGCGGCCAGTACATATTTCACTCCTCCAGGAGCTCGGGGGAGTGGTCCGACGATGTCTAGTCCCCACTTATCGAACAGCCAGGGACTAAAAATTGGATACAATTTTTTGGCGGGCCTTTTTAGGAATTGGAGCGTGTTCTTGGCATGGCACACATTTCTGCGCGTATTTTTTAGCATCTTTCTGCATGTATGGACAAAAGTACCCATGGGTAAGTATCCTGGGCGTGAGACTGCGCCCTCCAGAATGGTTGCCACATGAATTTCATGAGCCTCTGCCAATATCCGTTGTCCTTCCTCGGCTGATATGCATCGCAAAATGGCTCCAAAGCTACAGGTTTGCGGTATAACTGTCCCTCGATCATTGAATATCTCCATGCATTCTTTTTCACTTTTGAAGCGAGTTTCTCATCTACTGGGAGTTCACTGATTCTCAAATACCGAATATAAGGTTGACGCCAGTTTGAAGTGTTTTCAGCAGGATTGGCTGAATCGTCAATCACTGGACTGTCAACATCCATATTGCTGTCATTGTTTTCGATATGTTCCTGTGTTGATGTAGTTACCCTCTCGCCCCCACTAGCGTGTTCGAGAGCCAGAACAAAGTGGCTGTCGGAGATGCTAGGTAACTCTTGGAAATCCACTACAACGAAACAGGTGGTATCAGTTTCGATCGCGGAAGACAGATATGCTAAAGCATCTGCGCGCCTGTTTTCCATCCGTGGTCGCTGCCCAATAGAGAATCGGTCGAATTCATTTACCAGCTCTCTCATATGATCTAAATATAAGGCCATCCTCTATTCTTTGGCTCTGTAGGTTCCCAGAAACTGGTTAACTACTAGCATAGAATCAATTACCAGCTTCACGTTATTTACATCTAACTGTTTGATAGCTTTTGAACTGATAATGGCTGCTTCATATTCAGCTTCATTGTTTGATGCTCGAAATCCCAATCTAGTCGCTTTCTCGATCCTTGAACCTTCGGGAGTAAGGATGACACATCCAACTCCAGCTCCACCTACATTTGATGATCCATCAGTAAACATAGTCCATAGTGGCTTAGGTGTATCAACTTCCATTGCGGATTCTCCCATAGTATGATCAGTGGTTGACTATATGGGTTTTTTCAACAACTCCTCTTTTTCTTCGGTCACTGTTTCTATATCGTCCACAGGAAAATCTACTAACAGTGCATCCAGAGTGTGTCCCTTCTCTGCAGTTCTGGTTTCGTATTTGATTTCATACGCCCCCAAAAAATTTGACCATATGGATAGTCGGCTAGAATCATCAGCACGTTCCAGGATTCTCTTCAACGGATATTCAGAGTAGACCACGATATGTCTCCCTTGGAAATATGGTTTGAGGCGGCGAGATGCATGCAGCAGTGCTAGTGCTATATTTTTAATCTTTTTGTACCGTGTTTCCACCCCCGTTAGAGACTTACTGACGAAGTAAACATGCTTTTCATTTGGATCAGTAACAAACAGCACTACTCTTACAGCATTCTCCGTTGCAGCCAGATAAACTCCGACAGGTTGCCCAGGTTTTGGACTCACCAACACTGGGGGAGTTGACAAATATTGTTTGATTTCACCGAAAGCTCTTTCGCACTCATCCGTCCAACCAAAATTCACTGCCTTCTTCAAAACGTCAAAGATTGGTTTGAATCTATCCGACGAGCGTGAAATGAAACGATTTAAAGCTGCTAATCGTCCCGCTAATTTCTGGACCTCCTTTTTTGTTCTTTGGAGTGGAATCTCTCTGATGGCTCTGATTTGCTCCGGATTCGCCTCGATTCCTATGTGCGTCATCAAGTATCCCAGGAACTTTCCCAATGATAGCCTAAATGAACATTTTGCTGGATTGAGCTTTATATGGTATCGTCTCAAGATATCGAACGTCTTCTGTAGATCGAGAAAATGTTACTCCTTTTGCTCAGATTTCACCACCATATCGTCGATATATACTTCCATCGTCTTCCCAATCAAATCTTTGAACATATGATCTACCAAATGTTGGTAAGTCGCCCCTGCATTCTTTAGCCCGAACGGCATTACAGTATAGCAGTAAACTCCTCTGTCAATCACAAAGGAAGTATGCTCTTGATCTTCCTCGAACAAAGGTATTTGGTTATACCCTGAAAAACCGTCCATGAATGACAGTCTTCCGTACCCTGAGGTTGCATCCACCAAATCTCTGATCCGCGGAAGTGGGTACGGATCACTCGGACATGCTTTATTCAAATCAGTAAAATCGATATAGACACGAATTTTACCATTTTTCTTTGGAACCGGAACGACATTGACAGCCATTGTGGATACTGTACCGGTCGTATAAAGCCTGCTTTTAACAACTTCTCGACCTCTGCAGCAACTCCATCTTTTTTGCTTTGCGCCATATTCCTAATTTTCTGACGAACTGGATGAAACTTCTCATCGATATTTAGCCTGTGGCAGGCTACGTTCGGATCTATCCCAGGCATTTCATCAAAACTCCATGCGAAAATGTCAACGTTTGCCCCTAAAAATGTAATCAAACCATCATGTTCGTGCGCGGGTAGACCTGCCCCTATGAACGTGGTTTTGTGCTTCTCATCCCCAATCTGGACCTCGATCAGTTTCTCGACTGTTGGGGGTTCTGTCGCGTCCTCTCCCACATATGATTCTGGAGGGAAAGGATTCTGTAATTGCTATTTTTGTTCGACTCGTAGGATATGGTGCCCGCTAACTTTTGATTTCCTGTATTCATCCATAGCATTCTCGTGACACTTGTGGGCGGCCATCTGGTCGCTTCTAACCTTCACGACCCCTTCAGGGGTGATAAACTTCGGGCATTGATGATACGAGGATGTGACTACACCGATCGCATGTAGCCAGCCTCGTCCTACGATCGCATTATAGGGAGCTCGACAATCCAACAACAAGAAACTGCCCAGAATAGAATTGTCAGCCACTGTTATTGGCATCTTTACTTTCCCAATCGCCTTTGTTACTTCGTCGTTGAAGCCGATAATTGGATTTTCATCCTCCTCGATCAGGTCGTGTGAGAGATTCATAGAGGAATAAGCTCTTGAAAACAACACGCTCACTGAGCTTCCTTTATCCACTAGAATACGGTGTACACGAAACATGTTAATCCAAGGTTTTATAACGATAGCAACATTGTGGGGAGTATATACACCTATCATGTCTGCTTCAGAGAACTCGATCTTTGTGCATCCAAGCTCCCGAATTTCTGCTCCATTTCCACTGACAAAATCGATGTGATTTGTCACGTACCATTCCTTTAACTGCCTGAGCTTTCTCCTGGTCTCATATTCCGATGCCCGCCTGGTCATTGAATGGATCCTGGCGTGACTGACATTAATCACATGTGCGTTAATCACATGTGTTGTGCCAAATTGTCTAGGACCTTTCCTAAAATCCCTTTTCACGTACTCTTGTAGCTTTCCAGCGTCTATCATTCGCTGGACTTCGATCTGTAAAGAGCGGCAATTTTCAGTCTTGTGACCATGATCTTTATGATAATTGCAGTATTTGTTGTTATCACGTTTATCACGTGTCTCCGCTGGAAAAGGCCGAGGGGGCTCAAATCCTTGCTTATTTTCTCATACAACTCCGTAAGCCGTATGTTCAACGGTGTCAGCTTCATATCATTATATTTATGATATCCAGTTTCCATTCGTTCACCTTGATTTTTCTCTCGAACTTCACCTCGATCGTTATGATGTCCACTCGAACGGTTCTTTGACTTGTATTTCTTCCCATCATATGGATGACTGGATGATCTGTTAACATCTCTTGTCTCTCGAGCTTTGGAATCGTCCTCCACTCGAGCGTATTCTTCTGCTCGATCATACAGTTCTTCCAAAGTCTTTGGTGGTCTCTTGACCAAGGAACCATACACACCTCTTTGATCATGCTGGTACGCCTATTTTTAGGCTGCAACGACGACTTGATCGTTGGCACCATCCACATCGGCCAACTCTTGCTTGAAGCGTCGAGTAAACTTTCTGATGCTTTCCTCCTTCCGAATTCCTAGAAGGAACAATGTGTGGCATCCCTTCCGATCACGTCTGTTGTACTTATAGTGAGAACAGAATTTGTCAACCATCCTATGGTAAGTCCCGATCGACTGTGTCGGGAGCTGATTGAACAACGTTATTGCTCCGCCAGTCAGTGACTGTGGAAATATCTTGCACATAAACTCATCGTTGTACTGTCACAGATTCATGGCAGTTTCATAGTGTAAAATGTGCTGATCTGGATCATCTGTTTTCTCATCGAATTCTCGCAGTTTGGGAACTTGAAAATTCATTGGCGACCGGAATTCTCTGATGTTCAGTTTCAAAGGAGCTCCTGTGTCTCGATGCAACCTGTCCATCCTTTCCTCTATGGAGCGCTTTTTCGACATTACTTTATTGATCATCTTGCAAAGGCGAGCCTCTGTAATTGCGCTTACATCGCCATCAGAGGTACTGTCTTCCTGCTCGTAGTCCTGATCCTCTGGAATATCAACTTTAGATCTCATTCTTTTTCTTTGGGGTCCAGTGGACCCTCTTCCAGCTCTGCCTTGCTCCGAACAAGCATATTAATCATGCGAATATTCTCTCTCATCGTGCCGATCTTGAACCTCATCTTCATCATTCCTGAGACGTTTTGAATGGGTGGTAGTTCTGGCCGTACTCTGCTGAGTTGTAGCTGGCCAGGTCCCTGCTCGCCGGGGTCATACACGCCTTCGTTTAGGTAGATTTCCAGTGACCAACAGATTTCTCTCTGGTCTATCAAGATCGATCACTTCTCTGTTTTGGTCTGCACCTTGTGGGCTAACTCGACTCCCAAGGCGCTTCCATACAAAACGACGCTTCTGGTTGTTCAGATTAACAGTCCTTGGTCGAGACTGGTTCTCTCGTTCTAACCTCAGGAGAGCGTTTTCTTTCTCCACCTCGTTCAGTTGACGGCGCAATAGTTCTTCCTCCGTACTAGGAGTCGCAGTTCGTCCATATCCCAGGTCATGTCGGTCGTTATTCCTCCTTGATGGGCTGCCGAATACAGGCCCTATGTCTGCTCGAACTTGTGAGTTTTCTCCATCAGGTATGGAGTCAACATCCATTCCTTCGTCTTCGATCATCTGAATTTTTTCGCTCCTCCGATTATTCAAATCTGGGGTTCTGTCACGAACACGATCTTGATCCTGTCCACGATCTGTGGTTCTGCCACGAACACGATCTCGATCCTGACCAGTGTACTTAATTTCATCCATATCGGCCGAGATATCGCCGATTTTTTCGGTTTCGCCAATGAAGCGAGACGAGATTCTGGCGATAAAATCGTCTGAATCGGTTATTCCGGTCCGAGATTCCGTTTCAAAATCGGCCGAGACAAAGAAATTTTCGAACGGAATAAAAACTCGGGTATTTTGCTGGGATAGAACTTATCTCGTACATACTTTTTTGGGAAGAAATAAGGTTGATTGTTATGGTGTATCCAGAAGTTATTTAAGTATATGGTTTCAGCTTATTTGATTGGTCCATTTCCTTAAAGGGTCAAGGTCTCATCCTAATCAAATCCAAATTCCTTTGTTTGTTTTTTTGAAAGACCAAGTTCATGTTCTACCACTTAACTCAATTACGTGGTTATCATTTGGTTCTAATCCACGAGAAAAATTGACCAAAAAATGTGAAATAATAAGTATTAGGAATTCAAGCTTTTACGGTTAAAAGAATAAGTATGTGGTTCTGATCAACAAGAGTAACCTAGGTCTAGATCTATTACAATTGACGGGTGGAAATTAAGATCCAACATCTAATATTCACTGAAAACACATCCGATTTTGCACCGAGATTTGAAACCAGAATCTCTCCGATACAAAGTTGTACCAGTGTCTCGGTCCCTGAGCGAGACAAACCGAAATCCGATATTGACTACATTGATCCCGACCACAATCTGTGGTTCTATCACGGACACGATCTCGACCTTGTCCGCTTCCAGTGGGTACTGCCGGTGCTGACTGAACCTCAATCTCGTGCTTTTCAGCTTCGTGTCTCCTGTGTTGTCGAGGATTGCTAGCAGAATCGACTTTTCGCGCAGTTTGCTTGACTACTGCCATAGCTCGATTTGGGAAAACACGATTAACTTTTCTCGATTCCCCTTGGTTCGACGCCAATGTTTGTAAGGTAAAATAGTTTCACCTCCAAACACGAATTTGATGATGATATTGGTACTGATCGAACTGCTATGCATCCCTGCAATAATTTCCCTGCATGACTCCCTGGGATAAATTGCATTGACTTGCCATGCCTGTTTCCAGAAACTTCCTCTAGGGTTATGGAATTAGCTAACCCAAACGGTGTAAAGGATTGGCCCAAACAATTAAGTGTTCAAATGTCAAGACCAAGAGGAAAAGTATGCTCAAGCCCACAGTGGGTGTATAAATCCGTAAGGAAAATCAGTATGGGGTGAAACATCCAGTGAGTCAGCTAGTGACTCAGTGAGCCGGCTCGGTTAAGCTAGGTGGGCGTAAACATCCCTTAATTGCAAGAGTGTGGGGTGGAAATAACTAAGACGCATGCTAGTTGGGTACACCATGATACACTGGATAATCTCCAACCTCCCCGCCGGGCTGCTGTTGTTGTCGCCGGACAAGATGACCGGTAACGGAGTTGACGACGGTGACGCTAACGGCGTCATCCCTGAGCGATCTGATTCGCTGAAGTACTAACGACGTCATACTAAACTGACGGCGTCAAGAATATTCCAACGACGTCATGAATATGCTAACGGCGTCAGGAATATGCCGACGGTAACGAAATATTCGTACATGTAAACAAAGAGATGATGACCGTGTCTCGCCGATCGGATCAGCCAGATGACGTGGCACTTCGCTGCTGATGTGGCAACTGTTGGTTAACCATTATCGCTGACGTGGCATGTTGACGTGACACTTCGTGCTGACGTGGAAGCTGTTGGTTGGCAATTATTACTGACATGGCACGCTGACGTGGCACTTCGTTGCTGACGTGGCAATAGTGATGGGGCTCCTTACTTGCTTGATTTGGACCTATGCACATGGGCTTCTATGTAAGGTATTTGTGAGGCCTAGTTAGCCATACTTGGCTAATGAGAGGAGTATATTAAGCCAAAGTAAGCTTGTTTTTAGTATAAAATATTAGGGTACAAACATCGCCCCCTCCTAATCCATAACCTGTTATGGGTTAAGAAGTTCGGTTCCCATTCTATCGGCGATCGACTCGCATCATTCTGGAGTGTTGTATAACTCGCCCCCAAACGTGTTATGGAGTGTTATGCAACTCGCCCCCAGGTATTGTTTTTTTTATGAGCTGAGGTGTTAAATATCTCGCCCCCAAGTGATTTGAGGTGATATAAAACTTGCCCCCAGTATGTCGTTTGTGTCATGCTGCTCAATGCTCGCGCAAGGGTGCACTTCCTTGCTTTATTTTGCTCGCGCATGGAATGAGAAGTTGAGTTTTTCTGCTATCTTGAATTCGCGCAGGGGGCCAATCCTACTATTCAAGATGCGCGCAGAATCGAGATGTGTACATTTTCCCATGTCTGGATAGGAGAAAATGTTCGCCATATTTGTTGGCATCCCATAAGATGGGGATATGCTCGAAATAGGGTAAAAATGCTCGAACTGTATATTCACCCTATCTGCGAGGAGTTGGAGATGCTGCTGACAGCAAACTCGAAATGTACTATTTTGCCATTTAGGACTGACTGCGGATTCAAACCATCCGCAGCAGCTTGTAATTAAACACGAACAATAGAGTATGGAGTACCAAAATAATATTGAATTAAATATCTGAATAGGAATAACAAGATAAGTACCTACTGCCCGACAACAGTTGCTTCGTTAAAACCTTTGCGTGGAAAACCCAGTGGATAAAACCATCATAAAGCAAAAAGAGTGCAGCACATCAGGATTTGAACGACACTACTCCTATGCGAATTTAGCTAATGATAAAACTTCTTCAAGTGAAACGAATTCCACGGCTTCCATGGCTCACCATCTTGAGTACCACCGAGGTTCCTTAGGTAGTAAGAGCCACGAGATGCAGGCATGTCAACTATGTATGGGCATTCCTAGTTTGCTCCGAGTTTTCCGCAGTTTGGTTCCATTGTGGCTGCTCGAGTTTTCTTCAAAACATACTCCCCTGGCTTGAATGATCGTTCTCTGACTTTACGATCATAGCTCAGCTTGATTTCCTGTTGGCATCGAACCAACTGCTGTAAGGTTGTTTCTCTTTGTTCTTACAGCAGCTCTTTATCCAAAGCCATAATGCTGTCGTTGTTTCTAGATTTGACAACACGGGTCTTGGTAGTCTTCAGGTGTACCTCAGTGGGTATGACTGCCTCTGTTCCAAAAGCTAGAGTGAATGGGGAGAATCCAGTGGATCTTTTTTGGGTTATCCGGTAAGACCATAAGACTCCACGGAACTCCTCTGTTCACTTTCCCTTCGCCTTCTCCAGCCTTTTCTTGAGGTTGTCCATAATAACACGATTTGTTGTTTCTGCCTGCCCATTGCTTTGAGCATAATATGGAGCAGAAAAGTTATGGCGAATGTTTAGGTTCCCGCAGAATTCTTTGATTACCCAGGAATCGAACTGCTTTCCATTGTCTGACACCAACTCGTGTGGGATTCCAAATCTGCAGACGATGTTCTCCCATATGAACCTTTTTATGTCGTATCTGGTAACATGTACCAATGCCACTGCCTCAACCCATTTTTCAAAGTAATCAGTTGCGGTCAATACATATTTCACTCCTCCAGGAGCTCGGGGGTGTGGTCCGACGATGTCTAGTCCCCACTTATCGAACGACCAGGGACTAAAAACTGGATGCAATTTGTTAGCGGGCCTTTTAGGAATTGGAGCGTGTTCTTGGCATGGCACACATTTCTGCGCGTATTTTTTAGCATCTTTCTGCATGTATGGCCAGAAGTACCCCTGGGTAAGTATCATGTGCGCGATACTGCGCCCTCCAGAATGGTTGCCACATATTCCTTCACGAGCCTCTGCCAATATCAGTTGTCCTTCCTCGGCTGATATGCATCGCAAAAATGGCTCCAAAGCTACAGGTTTGCGGTATAACTGTCCCTCGATCATTGAATATCTCCATGCATTCTTTTTCAATTTTGAAGCGAGTTTATCATCTTCTAGGAGTTCACTGGTTGTCAAATACCGAATATAAGGTTGACGCCAGTTTGAAGTGTTTTCAGCAGGATTGGCTGAATCGTCAATCACTGGACTGTCAACATCCATATTGCTATCATCGTTTTCGATATGTTCCTGTGCTGATGTAGTTACCCTCTCGCCCCCACTAGCGTGTTCGAGAGACAGAACAAAGTGGTTGTCGGAGATGCTAGGTAACTCTTGGAAATCCACTACAACGAAACGGGTGGTATCAGCTTCGACCGTGGAAGACAGATATGCTAAAGCATCTGCGCGCTTGTTTTCCATCCGTGGTCGCTGCCCAATAGAGAATCGGTCGAATTCATTTACCAGCTCTCTCATACGATCTAAATATAAGGCCATCCTCTCTTCCTTGGCTCTGTAGATTCCCAGAAACTGGTTAACTACTAGCATAGAATCATTTACCATCTTCACGTTCTTTTCATCTAACTGTTTGACATATTTTAAACCGATAATGGCTGCTTCATATTCAACTTCATTGTTTGATGCTCGAAAGCCCAATCTTGTCGCTTTCTCGATCCTTGAACCTTCAGGAGTAAGGATGACACATCCAACTCCAGCTCCACCAACATTTGATGATCCATCAGTAAACACAGTCCATAGTGGCTTAGGTGTATCAACTTCCATTACGGATTCGCCCCTAGTCTGATCGGTAGTTAACTCTATGGTTTGTTCAACAACTCATCTTTTTCTTCGGTCACTGTTTCTATGTCGTCCACAAGAAAATCTGCTAACAGTGCAGCCAGAGCGTGTCCCTTCTCTGTAGTTTTGGTTTCGTATTTGATTTCATACGCCCCCAGAAAATTTGACCATATGGCTAGTCGGCTAGAATCATCAGCACATTCCAGGATTCTCTTCAGCGGATATTCAGAGTAGACCACGATATGCCTCCCTTGGAAATATGGTTTGAGCCGGCGAGATGCATGCAACATTGCAAGTGCTATATTTTCAATCTTTTTGTACCGTGTTTCCGCCCCCGTCAGAGACTTACTGACGTAGTAAACATGCTTTTCATGTGGGTCAGTAACAAACAACACTGCGCTTACTAATGAAGTTTTTAATTTATTTGTTGAAGTAGTAAAAGGGTTGTCGTTCACTCGGATGTTGTTGAGATTAAATTGAAAGGTTTAACGAAAATAATAAACAAAAGCGAGAGTCACTGGGTCTAGGATTCCACCGCATTCATATTAATAGGTTCAATTATTTACTCTTCAGCAATTACCGCTCAATAAACAAAACAACAAGGACTCTTATTTTTGCCAATGTAGATTCTCCAAACATTAGTTATAAATCGTAAGCATGGGATATCAAACATCTAAGCAAGCATGACCCATCTAATAAAATGATAACTAATTTTTTCAAATCATAATTCTATTTTAATTAATGCAAAAGTCATATGAAGAATTAATTAAAATTACCCACGTATGAAATTCGGCTTCCTCCGTCGACCCAGCGTAGGGGTTTAGCTACTCATGATGTAGAAACTCTCAAAATATTTTTTATTAGCTCAAATGGTGTTTACAATGAAGAAAAGGAGAAAAATAACATCAATCGGGAATTCGCAACGCTTAAAAGGCGTTACAAACTCGCCGTTACAATCTGTAAAGCAGTTGTTACCGAAACTATATTAGGAAACTATCGTAGAAAAATGGTCATTAAGATGTGAACATGCGACCGTTCATAAACGACAGACCTGTAGCGTCGTATGTGTTCTTCGTCTTCTACTTCTCTGCAGCAGCAGAGAAGTTTCTGCAACTTCTCCTCTTAAGCTCTGTAGCCTCTCCCAACTCTCGATAATCCTTCGTATCACCTCCAGAATCCTTTATATACTTAGTTGCACCGAGAATAATCGATAATAACTCCACAATAATCCTCTTTCCTTTAACATAGATATACGGGAATACTTACCTTTCCATTCTTCTTCACGCGTTATTCTCACAAGCAGAACACTCCAGTATGTTGATTGTACGTATAATATTGAGTCAAACTTGTTTAATCCACACACATCTTCTAATCCCGAGAATATCTTCTCTTGACTTCTCTGCCAAATCACAGAGATTTTATTCTCCTTCCCTTCTCTGTTACGTGTATATGAGCTGTCGAACTCTCTTCAGGATAATAACAGATCAAAATATAATATCTTCTTTCCATTTCCTTCCACATAACTCCCAAACAGAACGCCCGAGTTATTCTCTCTTCCCTTTTAACGATAATCAACAGATTTCCTCCCTTTTTTACGTGAAACAATCCATTACCAACCCTGTTTTGACCTAACAGGGAAATAAGAATCCAAAATCTAGAGAATCTCTGACCAAAACTCGTGGAAATCAATTCTAGAAATGTACGCAGCTGTAACACCATTTTCCCGCCCAAAAAAAAACACGTCTTTGAACTGGTGAAGAAGGGGGTGCCCCTAGCAGGTTCTGGGGTGCGAATAGCCATGAAGTGTGAATAGTAGATAGGACGCCCCTTAGCAACTGGGTGCCCCTTAACCAACATTGGGAGTCTGAATAACACGTGTCCTCCGGGTGCAAATAACACTTTTTCGAGCCGATGTTTCCAAAAATGTTTATTTCCAAAAAATACCTACAAACACACAAAACACCATAATAAGGACAAAAACGAGAACTAACAATACGAAACATTGAGGACAAATTAGACACATAAATGCGTCTATCAAATACCTAGAGTGTTTCTTTTCCAAAAACGGGGCTCTCAAAAGAAGAGTCTTCGAGTTCCCCGCCTTCACAAGAAGAACTACTAGGTTTGTCACTAATCAAACGACCTAGAGTGTTTCTTTTCCAAGCCCGTTCTATAATGACCTCGGGCATACACTAGAAAAACAAAACGAAAGAAAAAGAAAATCCTAAAAGGAAGGGAAGTTTTATGCAAACACAAACAAGGCTGACTCCACCACAACAAACCTAATGATATCTAGAAAACAAAAAGCATGATGGCTCCACTTAGATTGTTTTCTAGACCAGCTTCTAATCCTTCGAAAGGGAATTCGTTACAATTTAAGCAAACCCCTCTGGATCAATCCGAGTCAAAGTAAGTTGAATCAAGGCGAGGGAAGCTCCGTGGAGCTTTGATACCTAAGGCCTAACCGCTATTACAAGGCGACGCAGTCACGCATTCAACTTCATAGAAACCATCATGAACTTCGAAGTATGCTAAAAGAGAAACCAATATTTTTCGAGCGACTTTCCTACTAAGCTTGTTACCCTATCGGTCTCGTTCTATTCAAATTTTAAGGCTTAGGTTCGCGTTAAGTATTGTTCTCCTAAGGCGGGCAAGAAGAGAACTAGTGATGAAATCCGAACCCTTATCTTATATGGCCAGTCCTTTCCCTTTACTAGGAAATTAAAACAGCCTTGAGAGGTTATATTAGGTTTTCAAGTCCTCAAGCATATATTCACACGAAGGAAGACTCTAGACCACTTCTAATCCTTCGAAAGGGAATTCGTTACAATTTAAGCAAACCCCTCCTGGATCAATCCAGAGTCAAAGTAAGTTGAATCAAGGCGAGGGAAGCTCCGTGGAGCTTTGATACCCAAGGCCTCACCGCTATTACAAGGCGGCGCAGTCACGCATTCAACTTCATAGAAACCATCATGAACTTCGAAGTATGCTAAAAGAGAAACCAATATTTTTCGAGCGACTTTCCTACTAAGCTCGTTACCCTATCGGTCTCGTTCTATTCAAATTTTAAGGCTTAGGTTCGCGTTAAGTATTGTTCTCCTAAGGCGGGCAAGAAGAGAACGGTGATGAAATCCGAACCCTTATCTTATATGGCCAGTCCTTTCCCTTTACTAGGAAATTAAAACAGCCGTTTTCAAGTCCTCAGCATATATTCACACGAAGGAAGACAGTAACTCGCTAGCAGGGGATTCGCGAGTGTTTCGACAAACGTACCTCCCATTCCAGACGGGGGATGAACCGTTGTAGTCGACTCGGGCCACGACTCCTATGTCATGTATGAACCCGAGGGGCCGAGGTGATATCGTAATCACCGTCCTTCTCTGCAAACAGTTTAATATTTAATACTACCATTCCGTAGGGTTTAAAAATAAAAGAATGTCCAAATGTCCAAATGTCCAAGTCAAAAAAGTAAAAGTGCAAAATAAAAGGAAAGTCCAAAAAAAAAAAAATCTAAAAAAAAAAATGCCTCTCTTTTTTTTTTCCTCTCTTTTTATAAAATATAAAAATCTTCTTCTTTCGCTCCTTTCGCTTTGTCTTTAACTCCAAATCTTTAAGTATCCACCAAAAGCTTTGGCAAATTTTTCTTTCGCTCCAAATCCCAAAATCTGAAAGGAAAAGACAAAAACCCAAAAACGTAAAGAAGAACAAATAAATAAAAACCTAAAAGAAAATCTAAAAACTCTAGCCTAAAGACAAGCCCGCGTCGGCGGCGCCAAAAATTGATGTGACTCAATAATGTTGTAGTAAAAAGGTTCGTTGAGACTTGTGAAAGAAAAAGATTTTAGACTTATAAAAATTAATAATAAAGAAAACTTAACACAAAATTGATTCAAGATATGAGAAAATAACCAAGACACTGATTCCACTATTACACATGAATGAATAACAGTAAATAACCCAAAACTCTAATTATCTTTTAAATCCCTTGTTTCTTAATTCACAAATAATCAGATAAATTCTCAAAAATTAATTGTATCCCCTAAGCATAGATTATCTTAATACAAGCATAACCTATCTAATTGAATCACAACTAATGAAAAGAATTTTTGCAAACAATTAAAACTCTGCAAAAGCAGTGATTGAGTGAATTATTAATTATAAATTAGAGAAAATAAGATAGTTACCAATTATTCATGCGTAAATAGCTTCCTCATTGCCTTGGTTATGGGAGAATTAGACTCTCATCATGTTGGAAACAAGCTCAAAACTCATTTTTATTGCTCAAAGGAGGTGTACAAATGATGAAATGGAGAAAATGATAAAATCGGGTGTTTGCAACGATTATAAGTGTTGCAAACACTGTTACAAAGGACTGTTACTGTTGCTTTTAAGTCTGCCTTCCGTATTACGACCCTCGGGTAAGTGTCGTTGTCACTGTAGCGAAAACGACGGTTCCTTGTGCGTTGAATGTTCTTCGTGTTCTTCAATGGCAGCGGCAGAAAGATATTCTGTAACTCGATTTTTCGACTCTGTACGTCTCCCAAACTCTCCCAAACTCTCCGTAACTCTTCATTGATATACCATAACCTATTTATAACCCATCAGAAGCAAAATCTCACGCTCATTAATCCTGAAAATTTTCATTTACTCGGTATTGAAGAAAATATTCTCGGGAATATTTTCTTTCCAATCTTGTCTTCTCACGCGTCTGTTGTATGAAGATTCACTCCTACACGCTTCTGTAGAGATCCATCTTAATCCAAACACGATCAGCACACGTTTAACCACGCTGTAATCCTGTGTATTTCTCTCACGTAACCGTGCTATCCTGTTTTACTTCCAATCGACTATTCAGCCAAATTGGATCGAAAAGAACACCTATACCATCCCTGTGATGCTCCAACAAAGCTTCCCAACCAATTTCAGCCATTGAGTCTCGCTGAAACACCTTCAAAATCTGAACCCTAATTTTGGTTCTTTGAAACCAGATTTTCCCGCCAAAAACCACGTTTGAAAGGTAGAAGATGGTCAGCCCTTATCCAACAGCTGAGGGTGCGAATATCAGTTAGGTGCCCCTTAGTAATTGGGTTACCCCTTATCCAAAGTGGGAGTCCGAATAGCAAATGTCCTCCGGGGGTGTTCCGAGCAACTTTTCGAGCCAAATTTTCCAACAATCTTTATTTCCAAAAAATACCTACAAACATACAAAACACCATAATAAGGACAAAAACGAGTACTAACAATACGAAACATTGAGGACAAATTAGACACATAAATGCGTCTATCAAATACCCCCAAACTTATTATTTGCTAGTCCTCGAGCAAATTTATTCTAGAAAATAAAAAAAAAATATTTGAACCCCTAGGTGGCCCTAGTGGCGGAGTGTTGTCTCCGGAGGGTTTACCAGAGGTGTACCCACAAAACCTTTACTCCAGACCCTAGATATCTATGCAGAACCTTGGAAGGCACTAAAGAATCTCCTTGGTTGGCATACTTATTGACTACAAGAGGAAGTACCCCGATGCGAAATTCAAATTGATATACACGAGTTTGCACTCAAGCATACTAAAATTCATATAAAGTGACAGAGCTCTACTCAGATAGTTTTTGGACATCATAAACCGAAGTCAACCAATCACATGGATAGATTAAGAATATGGATGTAGAAAAACGTGGATGATGTTGACTAAGGTGAACCTATCCTAATGGACTGAGATACTGGTCTGGACTAATATCAACACACTGGCATATACAAGGGAACCAGTGATCGATAATCCTAACTCTAGGTCAACTCAGCTGGCATATACAAGGGTACCAATGATCGACTTTATTGTATTTATTAGGTTGATCTAGTGGTCTCTTTTTTTTTTTTTTTTTTTTTTTTTTTTTTGAGTATCACTCTATTTCACCCTAGCAATGGTAAAGAGAAAAATAAAAGAGGTGATCGGGATTCTTTCGATGTTTCCATCACGAGGATATGGCGAAACTACCATGTTTTCTTTTTCTAACACCCGAGCTCGTGCTTTTATGAATAGACTCTTTAGATGTTTCCATCTAATCAGATTGGTTCCTCAACTCCTACAACCAAAATGCTTCCATCCACTTAGATTGGTTAGTGCCATCCTTAATAAACATAAATTTCTAGGCTCTGGAGTTTATTTATTGCAACTAAAAGCTAACAAAAAGAAGTTTCTTCCCCACACCCAAACTTAAATCTAACATTGTCCTCAATGTTTCTAATGAAAGAGCAATACCAAAAAGTAACATGAGGAATCAGTAAAGAGAGAAGTCGGAAAGATAGTACCTGGGTGAAGAGAGAAATCAAAAACTAATAAACAACATACAATCGCCTCGATGGTCAATCAAGGGTAAACAGGGTCCTCCAGAGGGACCTCCTCAACATCACCTGTAGGGAAGGGCTCTAAAAAAGGGTTTCAATCTCTGACCGTTAACCTTCGAAGAACTACTACCGTTCGGTGTCTCGATCTCAATGACTCCATGAGGAAAGACGGTGCGAACAATAAAAGGACCCGTCCACCGAGAACGTAACTTCCCGGGGAAAAGATGCAAGCGGGTATCATACGGAAGAACTTTTGACTGGAGAAAATGACTTCCGTAAAATATTTCTATCATGCACAAGTTTCATTTTGTTCTTATACTCCTTCGCACTATCGTAAGCATCTATACGAATCTCGTCCAACTCATTGAGCTGGAGTTTCCAATGGGCTCTTGCCTTGTCAAGTGAAAAATTTAGCTGCTTAACAGCCCAATAAGCTCTATGTTCTAACTCAACAGGTAAATGACATGCCTTGCCATAAACAAGCCGATAAGGTGACATTCCAATAGGGGTTTTGAACGCAGTACGGTAAGCCCATAAGGCATCAGTAAGCCTAGACGACCAGTCTTTCCGATTAGGATTAACTGTCTTCTCTAATATACGTTTTATCTCCCTATTAGAAACCTCTACCTGACCACTAGTCTGCGGATGATATGGGGTAGCTACCTTATGTGTAATACCATATTTCTTCATCAGAAGCCTAAAAGGTCCATTACAAAAGTGCGACCCTCCATCACTAATTATAGCTCGCGGTGTACCAAAATGTGTAAGTATATTATTTTTCAAGAACTCAATTACAACCCTATGGTCATTGGTTTTACACGCAACCGCCTCAATCCACTTAGAGACATAGTCTACGGCGACAAGGATGTATAGGTTACCAAAGGAATTAGGAAACGGACCCATAAAGTCAATACCCCACACATCAAAGACCTCAACGATTAAAATAGGGTTCAAGGGCATCATGTTCCTACGGGAAATGGTTCCTAATTTCTGGCAACGTTCACAAGTAACACAGTAACTGTGGGAGTCTTTAAACAACGAAGGCCAGTAGAATCCACACTTTGCAATATCTTAGCGCGAGTCTTCTTAGCACTAAAGTGACCCCCACAAGCATGATCATGACAAAAGGAAATAATCTTTGGACTGGTCACTCTCGGGTATACATCTCCTAATAATCTGGGTCTGGACAATACTTAAACAAATAAGGATCATCCCAAAAGAAGTGCTTAACCTCGGCTAAAAACCTAGAACGATCTTGTTTACCCCAATGTTGGGGCATTCGACCAGTAACAAGATAATTCACTATATTTGCATACCAAGGTGATTGGGAAACAGAGAACAATTGTTCATCAGGAAATATATCCCTTATATGAAGGGAATCATTAGGGGAACTAACAACTAGCCTAGACAAGTGTCTGCTACTATATTTTCTGCACCCTTTTTGTCTATAATGTCTGGACAAAATTCTTGTAATAAAAGGATCCATCTAATCATTCTAGGTTTGGTATCCTTCTTAGACAAAATGTATTTCAAAGCAGCATGATCAGTATAGATTACGATCTTAGAACCTAAGAGATAGGGTCTAAACTTGTCTAAGGCAAACACAATGGCCAACAGTTCCTTCTCTGTAGTGATATAGTTCAACTGGGCATCATTCAGAGTTTTGCTAGTATAGTAAATCACATGAAGTAATTTGTTTTCTCGCTGACCTAGCACAACACCAATAGCATAATCTGAAGCATCGCACATGATCTCAAAGGGTAGGTTCCAGTTAGGTGCCTGGACTATGGGGGCGGTAGTGAGTAAAGTCTTAAGCTTTTCAAAAGCCTCTAAACAAGCATCATCAAAGACAAACTTAACATCTTTTGCAAGCAAATTGCAAAGAGGTCTAGAAATCAAGCTAAAATCCTTAATGAATCGACGATAAAAACCTGCATGCCCTAAGAATGACCTAATATCTTTTACGGTTTTGGGACCTGTAAAGTCTTAATAAGGTCAACTTTGGCTTTATCTACCTCTATACCCTTAGAAGATACGATATGCCCTAAAAAAATTCCGATTGAACCATGAAATGACATTTCTCCCAATTAAGCACTAGATTCTTTTCCTTACATCTAGTCAACACTAATGACAAATGATGCAAGCACTCATCGAAAGACGAACCAAACACTGAAAAATCATCCATAAAGACCTCCAAGAACCGCTCTACCATATCTGAAAATATGCTCATCATGCAACGCTGAAAAGTCGCAGGGCGTTACACGGCCGAAAGGCATGCGTCTATACGCAAAGGTACTAAAGGGACAGGTAAAAGTGGTTTTCTCCTGGTTTTCTGGGGGCAATAACGATACGATTATAGCCGGAGTAGCCATCTAAAAGCGGTAATGACTATGTCCAACTAATCTCTCTAGCATCCGGTCGATGAAGGGAAGGGGAAAGTGGTCCTTCCTAGTGACCTTGTTCAATTTCCTATAGTCAATACAAACACGCCAACCCGTGGTCACTCGGGTAGGGATTAACTCATTGTTATCATTCGGACTACGGTAATACTGGGATTTCTTGGGAACAACCTGAACGGGCTTACCCACTTCTGTGCGAAATGGGGTAGATAATGCCCGCATCTAACGACTTAAGGATCTCGGTTCGAACTACTTCTTTCATATTGGGGTTTAGTCTTCGTTGCATCTCCCTAGAAGGTTTGGTATCTTCCTCTAAATAGATCTGATGCATACAAATAGTAAGACTTATACCCTTAATGTCTGCTATGGTCCACCCTAAAGCTTCCTTGTTGTTTTGAAGGACGGTCACTAGCCTACTTTCCTGATTACTATCCAAGTCGGAAGCAACAATCACACGTAAAGTTTCAGATGGGCCTAAAAACACATACTTCAGGGTATCTGGCAATGGTTTTAGGTCCAACTTAGGAGGCTCTTCTAAAGAAGGAACTAGGGTAGACTTAGAAACTGGTAGTGGTTCGAACTTAGGTTTCCATCCATTACTAGTGTCTAACAAAGGGGTTGAATCTAACAAAGCATTCACCTCATTAATCACATCATCATCATCAAAATCAATCCCAAAGTGAGCTAGGCATTTCTCTAATGGATCTTCTAACAAAGTGTTTGGTAATAACTCCTCGACTAATGTTCCTATCATGTTCACCTCTTCTATGCTCGAGTCATCTAGTTCAGAGGGTAGCTTACTAATATGGAAGACGTTCAGCTCAATAGTCATATTACCAAAAGACAAATTCATAATACCAGTTCGAAAGTTAATGATCGCATTGGATGTAGCTAAAAACAGGCGACCTAAAATCACCGGTATCTGGTTCTCTGGGTCAGGGACAGGTTGGGTATCTAGGATAATAAAATCCACCGGATAAATAAACTTGTCGACCTCTATGAGAACATCCTCGATCACACCCCGAGGAATTTTAACGGACCGATCAGCTAACTGAAGAGTCATCTGGGTAGGTTTCATCTCACCAAGTCCTAGCTTAAGGTACACATGGTATGGGAGTAAGTTCACACTGGCTCCTAAGTCAAGCAAAGCTTTCTCAACACGGTATTTACCTATTGTGCAAGAAATAATAGGGGACCCTGGGTCTTTATACTTAGGAGTAGTGGTATTCTGAATAATAGAACTCACGTGGCTAGCTAGGAAGGCTTTCTTTTGAACACTAAGTTTACGCTTTCGTGTACACAAGTCCTTAAGAAACTTGGCATAAGCGGGAATCTGCTTAATCGCATCCAACAATGGGAGGTTGATAGTAACCCGCTTAAAAACCTCCAATATATCATTAAAGTTGGATTCCCTCCTAGTTGGAACTAGCATTTGGGGAACGGGGCTCGGGGAACAAAGCCTGGTTCAATATGACCCTCGTTGGTCTCATTAGAGACTCTATCGGTCTCCTCATTTTACGCTCGAAGGGTGAACTACGGCATGTTCACTTTCAGGCATGGCGACCTTATTGTCAACTTTCTTTCCACTCCTAAGGGTTGTAATAGAATTCACATGATTGTACGATTTCTCTCCTTTAGGGTTAGGATCAGTATGACTAGGGAACCTTCCATATTCTATCTCACTAAGGAACTTAGCTATTTGGCCGACTTGAAGTTCTAATTTAGCAAGAGACTGGGAATTATTCTTAAAATTCTGCTTGGTTTCCTCTTGAAAATTACCCTGGCTCTTTACTAACATTTCCTGGCTCTGTGTTAACATATCCTGGCTCTTTTTTAGTATACTAAGAGATTCCTCTAAGCTAGTCATTCTATTCTCAGAAGGGTTCTGGAACTGGGTTTGACCTGAAGAATTCTTATTATAACCAAAACCTGGGGGAGGCTGAGAATTACTAGACTGAATTTGATTTTGGCCCTTAGACCAAGAGAAGTTAGGATGGTTTCTCCAACCAGGGTTGTAGGTCTCACGAGTATGGGTCATACTTCGACGGTTCTCAAACCTAGCATTGTCATAGACAGCATGAGCTTGCTCTTCACTAACCCGACCTTCCCAAAATGAGTTATCGGGTTCTATTCCACAACTAGATACTTGAGAGGTTATATTAGGGTCACCAAGGGACCTATTTTTAGACTGACCCATTTCCAAAGCTTCTAACCTTCCGGATAAAGCGTAAACAAACTTAGCATCCGACCCGAAGCTTGTGTCTACCATATTGGTGCTACTTCTATTGACCAAGAGTCTTTTAGGGGTTCAACACAAGACTCCCTTTGTTGGGATTTCTCAAAGCAACAACTCCTAAGAAGGTAAAGGCATCCTCAGCACTTTTATTAGTAAACTCACTCAAAGCACACATAGACTCGACCATGGCTTTGGTCGAATAGTCTAAACCATCATAATAATCCATACAAGTTTCATCTTATCAAATCCATGGTCGGATTCTTGAGATAGGAGATCATTGAATCTCTTTAAAAACCTATAAAGTGACTCTCCCTCTTGTTGCACACTAGCACTAATTTTCTGCCTAACAGCTGCAGTTTTATGCTTAGGGTAGAATTTCAGATAGAAAGCAGCAATAAGTTCCTGCCATGTTTCAATGGATCCAGATAGTAGGTTGTTTAGCCAGGTCTTGGCTTTATCTTTTAAGGAAAATGGGAACATCTTAAGTTTCAAAACTTCATCAGTAAGGTCTTTTATTCTAACTATCCCACAAATTTCCTCAAAGTCCCTAATATGAAAATAAGGGTTCTCATCATCTTTTCCTAAGAATATAGGGATCATATGAAGAATACTAGCTTTTATCTCGAAGTTAGCCGTATTGGCTGGCAATTTAATGCATGAAGCTCGGTTGGTCCCAGTTGGGAACATGTAATCTTTCAAAGTTGCCATCGTTGGCACAACTGAAGTACTAGGGGTACTATTCTCACTAAGAGACAGATTCTCAAAACTGAAGTTTCCAAAAACGGGGCTCTCAAAAGAAGAGTCTTCGAGTTCCCCGCCTTCACAAGAAGAACTACTAGGTTTGTCACTAATCAAACGACCTAGAGTGTTTCTTTTCCAAGCCCATTCTCTAATGACCTCGGGCATACACTAGAAAAACAAAACAAAGGAAAAAGAAAATCCTAAAAGGAAGGGAAGTTCTATGCAAACACAAACAAGGCTGACTCCACCACAGCAAACCTAATGATATCTAGCAAACAAAATGCATGATGGATCCACTTAGATTGTTTTCTAGACCAGCTTTTAATCCTTCGAAAGGGAAATCGTTACAATTTAAGCAAACCCCTCTAGATCAATCCGAGTCAAAGTAAGTTGAATCAAGGCGAGGGAAGCTTCGTGGAGCTTTGATACCCAAGGCCTCACCGCTATTACAAGGCGGCGCAGTCACGCATTCAACTTCATAGAAACCATCATGAACTTCGAAGTATGCTAAAAGAGTAACCAATATTTTTCGAGCGACTTTCCTACTAAGCTCGTTACCCTATCGGTCTCGTTCTATTCAAATTTTAAGGCTTAGGTTCGCGTTAAGTATTGTTCTCCTAAGGCGGGCAAGAAGAGAACGGTGATGAAATCCGAACCCTTATCTTATATGGCCAGTCCTTGACCTTTACTAGGAAATTAAAACAGTCGTTTTCAAGTCCTCAGCATATATTCACACGAAGGAAGACAGTAACTCGCTACCAGGGGATTCGCGAGTGTTTCGACAAACTTACCTCCCGTTCCAGACGGGGGATGAACCGTTGTAGTCGACTCGGGCCACGACTCCTATGTCATGTATGAACCCGAGGTGCCGAGGTGATATCGTAATCACCGTCCTTCTCTGCAAACAGTTTAATATTTAATACTACCCTTCCGTAGGGTTTAAAAATAAAAGAATGTCCAAATGTCCAAGTCAAAAAAGTAAAAGTGCAAAATAAAAGGAAAGTCTAAAAAAATAAAAATATCTAAAAAAAAAATAATAAAAATGCCTCTCTTTTTTTTTCCTCTCTTTTTATAAAATATAAAAATCTTCTTCTTTCGCTCCTTTCGCTTTGTCTTTAACTCCAAATCTTTAAGTATCCACCAAAAGCTTTGGCAAATTTTTCTTTCTCTCCAAATCCCAAAATCTGAAAGGAAAAGACAAAAACCTAAAAACGTAAAGAAGAACAAATAAATAAAAACCTAAAAGAAAATCCGAAAACTCTAGCCTAAAGACAAGCCCGCGTCGGCGGCGCCAAGAATTGATGTGACTCAATAATGTTGTAGTAAAAAGGTTCGTTGAGACTTGTGAAAGCAAAAGATTTTAGACTTATAAAAATTAATAATAAAGAAAACTTAACACAAAATTGATTCAAGATATGAGAAAATAACCAAGACACTGATTCCACTATTACACATGAATGAATAACAGTAAATAACCCAAAACTCTAATTATATTTTAAATCCCTTGTTTCTTAATTCACAAATAATCAGACAAATTCTCAAAAATTAATTGTATCCCCTAAGCATAGATTATCTTAATACAAGCATAACCTATGTAATTGAATCACAACTAATGAAAGAAATTTTTGCAAACAATTAAAACTCTGCAAAAGCAGTGATTGAGTGAATTATTAATTATAAATTAGAGAAAATAAGATAGTTACCAATTATTCATGCGTAAATAGCTTCCTCATTGCCTTGGTTATGGGAGAATTAGCCTCTCATCATGTTGGAAACAAGCTCAAAACTCATTTTTATTGCTCAAAGGAGGTGTACAAATGATGAAATGGAGAAAATGATAAAATCGGGTGTTTGCAACGATTATAAGTGTTGCAAACACTGTTACAAAGGACTGTTACTGTTGCTTTTAAGTCTGCCTTCCGTATTACGACCCTCGAGTAAGTGTCGTTGTCACTGTAGCGAAAACGACGGTTCCTTGTGCGTTGAATGTTCTTCGTGTTCTTCAATGGCAGCAGCAGAAAGATATTTTGTAACTCGATTTTCCGACTCTGTACGTCTCCCAAACTCTCCCAAACTCTCCGTAACTCTTCATTGATATACCAGAACCTATTTATAACCCATCAGAAGCAAAATCTCACGCTCATTACTCCTAAAAATTTTGATTTACTCGGTATTGAAGAAAATATTCTCGGGAATATTTTCTTTCCAGTCTTGTCTTCTCACGCGTCTGTTGTATGAAGATTCACTCCTACACGCTTCTGCAGAGATCCATCTTAATCCAAACACGATCAGCACACGTTTAACCACGCTGTAATCCCGTGTATTTCTCTCCCGTAACCGTGCTGCCCTGTTTTACTTCCAATCGACTATTCAGCCAAATTGGATCGAAAAGAACACCTATACCATCCCTGTGATGCTCCAACAAAGCTTCCCAACCAATTTCAGCCATTGAGTCTCGCTGAAACACCTTCAAAATCTGAACCCTAATTTTGGTTCTTTGAAACCAGATTTTCCCGCCAAAAACCAGGTTTGAAAGGTAGAAGATGGTCAGCCCTTATCCAACAGCTGAGGGTGCGAATATCAGTTGGGTGCCCCTTAGTAATTGGGTTATCCCTTATCCAAAGTGGGAGTCCGAATAGCAAATGTCCTCAGGGGTGTTCCGAGCAACTTTTCGAGCCAAATTTTCCAACAATCTTTATTTCCAAAAAATACCTACAAACACACAAAACACCATAATAAGGACAAAAACGAGTACTAACAATACGAAACATTGAGGACAAATTAGACACATAAATGCGTCTATCAGTTATACCCTGAAAAACCGTCCATGAATGACAGTCTTACAGACTTCGAGGTTGCATCCACCAAATCTATGATCGGATCACTCGGACATGGTAAAAGTAAAGGAATTTTACCATTTTCTTTGGGAACGACATTGGACGGACATGCTTTAAAGCCTGCTTTCAACAACTTCTCGACCTCTGCAGCAACTCCATCTTTTTTGCTTTGCGCCATATTCCTAATTTTCTGACGAACTGGATAATCTCCAACCTCCCCACCGGGCTTGGCCGCCGGGCTGCTGTTGCTGTCGCCGGCGAAGATGACCGTTAACGGAGTTGACGACGGTGACGCTAACGGCGTCATCTCTGAGCGATCTGATTCGCTGAAGTACTAACGACGTCATACTAAACTGACGGCGTCAAGAATATGCCAACGAAGTTATGAATATGCTAACGGCGTCAGGAATATGCTGACAGTAACGGAATATTCCGTACAAAAACAATACTGCTGACCGTGTCTCGCTGACTAGATCAGCAGATGACGTGGCAGTCGTTGGTTGGTTAGTGTTGTTGACGTGGCACTTCGCGGTTGATTAACCATTATCGCTGACGTGGCATGCTTACGTGGAAGCTGTTGGTTGGCCATTATTACTGACGTGGCACTTTGTTGCTGACGTGGCAGCGGTGATGGGGCTCCTTACTTGCTTGATTTGGACCTATGCACATGGGCTTCTATGTAAGGTATTTGTGAGGCCTAGTTAGCCATACTTGGCTAATGAGAGGAGCATATTAAGCCAAAGTAAGCCCATTTTTAGTGTAAAATATTAGGGTACAAACAAGGGGTTCAAATGGTAGTTGCAGACTCATGTTCGGTTAGGATATTTGTGAGAAAACCCTAGCCTAGGTAATCGAACCTGTTATCTTGGAAAAACACCAAGAATAGTTTGATATGTTTTGATTTTTCCTCTAACTGAAATTTAGGTTGAAGAACAATACCGTTAGTTTGGTTAGGAGATAATTTTGATTTTTAATCGTACCTCGTGTTTAAATTTTTCCTAGCCGAACCTTTGTTTGTTGTTAATTGAACTTTTATTATATGACTGAGTTTTATGAATTCCTAGCCGAATTTGAGTTTAGTATTTTGATTTTTTTTCTTAGGCATAAGTTGAAAGGCAAGGCAGCGGATCTAGTGGAAGATTCTAGAACTCTCACCCCTCGCCATAGTATACTAAAAATACTAAGAAAAGGGGATCTTTACCGGGAGTTATAATACGCGATGTGAACCAGCAGGCACTGGAGGAAGTTGAGGAAGAAAACAATACAAAAAAATAAGAAAAATCAGAGGAGGAAGAAGAAGAAGAATAAATAAGTATTGTTGTTAGTAATAATGTTCCCCTTAAAGATAAGAAGAAGTTTAAGAGGCCTCGTGTTAGATATGCATACGAACCTCCTCCAATCTTGTGATTACCTTCACGTGACCCACATTATGGTACTCCAAGAGATGGAGTGAGAGTGTTGTTTGGCTACAAACATTCATGAGATTGCAGAATCTTTGAAATAAAAGTATTGAATCTTAACTATAAATATTGATAAATGTCCGACTTATGTTTTTTAAGTATTAATATATATTATGAAATGATCTTTTATAGGATCATAAAAATGTGGTTCGACTCTTGAGACACCAGAAGGCATTTGGTTGTGATGTGATGGGGGAGTGTGATGAGGTGGTGGAAAAAGTTAAAGCAGCTGCTATATATTACACACACTCCAGTTATGACATTGTGACTATATCTTCAATTTTTGAGAGATATTATCCAGATACGGATACAACGTATCTCTTATTTAGTGAAATGGAAATCACTCCTGATGATGCAGAGATAAGGCTTCCTAAATGTGTTCTAGAAGGTGATCAAGACCCGATGAATTTTGAAGATCTTGAAATATTGGCCGAGAAGATGTCATAGGGGAAGAGAAGTAAGACACAGTTGAAATTCAGACGCTCTATTACAAAGCCTAAATATGGTATCAAACATATGGAATGCGATGAAAATGGCTTGCCATTGAAGAAGTTAAGGCATTTCAAGTAGGTAATTTTGAAGAAAGAGTTTTGAGGGACAAGACAAAAAGTAGTTTATGTAAAGTTAGTGATGAACAAGGAGAAGATTAAGCTCCATGTGACCGCTTAGTTGTTGTATCATCTAGGAATCCTTATCTTCCCAGACATTTCTATAAACAAGGTAGATGTTAACTATCTCCAACTTTTGGAGGACCTCAATACGTTCTACAACTACTCTTAGGGAACTGCGGTGCTTGTATTCCTTCACGACTAGCTCAAGATAGCTTCTGGGATTAATACTTCACAAATTGAACGTTACTATGCTCAATTGCAGGTAACCTTCGACATTAACCATAAATTTGTATAAGGTTTGAGTAACTAAATAAGAATATATATGTGTGTGTTAGCCTATTATTATTCCTGAACGAACCTTTCGATTTTAGTAAATCCTAGTTAACATAGAAATGTTCTGTTAATAAAAAAATCATGTTAACCGAAATATTTTGTGTTAACCGAACTGTTATGTATCCTGGACGAACATTTAAACATGAACAAGTACCGATTAATAGAGAAATGCTCGGTTAAGGGAAAAAAATTGTTGTAGCCGAACTTTTTTTGTTAGCTGAATTGTTGTGTTTTTAATGGTCGAAATTTTTCTTGTTAACCGAACCTGATCTTGGTAGCTGAACATTTCTTAATCTTGACTTTTTCCCCCTGTTCTTATAGGTATGGGTGTACGACCACTTCCTTTAAATGAAGTTGATCAAAATTATATCTTGATTTATAGTCTACAAAGGTCAGTCTCGGACTTGAGATGGAGCATGGTAGTTCATTATCAAAATACCCCAACCGACCTTGAAGATTGAGGATTGAAGAATAATTGCATCGACGAAAACTTCTCCAACAAAGATATGTGAATCATGACTATCCTGTTTACTCATATTATTTACCAATCTATCTACTAAGACATGTCGTATGACTTTCGTACTATGATCAACACTACAAATAAGAAATCAAGCAATATTGAAACGGTCGCATAATAGGGTGAGAAAAATATGTTTTTCAGACAATAAAAATTACGTATTGAATTTATAAGCAGTCGTCAAGTTAGTTTTTATCTTCACAAACTGATTTTCTTAGTTCTCGAACTTGAGCTTATACATAACAAAATGATTTGATGAATTATTCTCAAATAACTCGCGTTCACAAGAGATTTTGCATGTTCACGAACTGGTCGATTATGAATGCCACTGGATGCTTTATTATCGCTAATGCACAAATGGATTTTTTAAATTGAATTGGTTACTTTTAAGATTTGTCCGTAGACTTTCTGTATATGAGTACATAAAAATTTTTGGACAATGTGCAAACTTATCAATACATAAATATTGATACGATTAAATATTCATGAACTATTTTGGATAGTTTACGAATTGATTTTCGTTTTATGATATTATACTCAAGATTATGCTTGTCGGTTGCGGAACAACTTAACCATTTTTCTTTGGTAAACTACTTAGTGCGCAACGTGTATTTTGACTAATACACGGTTGCAAACTTCTTCTTTGTAATTCAAGCAAAACTTCTCACATGCTTACATGATCAATCTATATAGAGAAGTTAAGCTTGCTTGGTAACAAATTAATTCATAAACATGGAAACAAGTTCACAGATCTAGCTTTATTTGCAAGCTACTAAGCGATGTTTATCAATATAAATAGAGTACTCCATGCACACTGGAATCTCAATCTTGGCACTTATGTGTTTTAGTTGTGGCTAGCGTCGTCTTCTAAAAACTTAGTTTTCCTCTAGAGAAAATGTATTAGGTTACAACTCGAAAAGACTTCACTAAGGGATTTATGAAGCCCGGTCAGACTATGTTTTATATTTGTTATCCATATCTTGTTCTTATTGATTATTGTAGTTTGCAACTATAAATCTAAATAAAGATATATATAAATCACAAAGTAGTCTTCGTCTTAGACTTTGTGATTCCACGAGATAGATATCTATAACACTTCTTTGATTTATTTAGATTGTTCTTGTGAGGTGGTAGTGATATGGGCTTCACCTTGACAAGAGTGTAAGTGTTCTAGATCCTTGAGGTTCACTGTACTTTTTCTTTTGCAAACATATTTCCAGACCTTGATTGAAACACATCTAAAAGGTAATCAATAGACTATCGTTAGAGGAAGATTAGTTAAAAGTATTTGATTAGGTTGAAGCAACTCTCAGGCCTGTAAAATACGTTGGCTAGGGTAATTGAGTTGCGTAGGGTCTTACGATATCCAAGAGACACAAAGGAGCACGGCTGAAGCTGAATTTATCCTAGGGTAGATTCAGTCTCAACTACATTCCAGTACGAAGTCTAATAGTAGGCTAGTGTCTGTAGCGGCTTAATACAATGCAGTGTTCAAACTGGACTAGGTCCTAAAAATTTTTCGGACGTTGTGGCTTTCCTCATTAATAAAGTTCTCTGTATCTTGCTTTACTTTTTACTTTTTCATTTTAATCGTGTTTGTTAGAGTTAAAGTAATATCAAGTGATTCGATAAATAACCTAGAAAGTTTTCAATCTCAAACTATACAAAACCTATAAGATCTATTCTTGTGAATTTGTATCTTCAAATATAAAAACTTATTTTTGTTGGAATTTGATTCTTATACAATTTGGATACATACCAGGTTGATTCTTGGATATTGGTTTTTGAAACCGTCCAAGTAAACTTGTTTATAATTGAGGTACAAGATCTAGACTACTAATACATACCAATGATTGTAAAAAGTTTGTCTTATAAGTTCAAGAACGAAAAAGTTTTTGATCTACTTGGTACCCTCTATTTTTTAGAGACTATGTTGATTAAAGAACAAACTTCCCTTTACAATCATTGGAATGAGGTACTGTCACATAACAATGTGGAGCCAAGCCAGCATAAAACGTCAAGAGGAGTTGACAACTAGGTTAAGGTTCGAGTGGAGTTGATGCTACCACAATCGAACCAACCAGAGATGAAGCCCAAACTGACGAGGAAGTTGATGAAAAAGCTCATGGTAAAAGAGATCGTCGTATTAGTCGTCATGATTAAGTTATACATTTTTATGCTTGGTTTGTAGTATGCTTTGATTGTTATGGTTTCTTGGTTTGTAGTAAAATTTAATGTTTGTGGACCCAAGGATGGATATACACCCTTAAAATGCAGAGGTACCAAATACACCACTAACTTTTTCGTTTGGAAACCTGAATGGACAAAACCTAATACAATTGAAAGTAAACCAACTTAATGATCCTTGAAAATATGTATATCGACTTTATATCTCTACCCCTTCTCAATTAGTATATACAAGACAATGAGTCCGTGACCGGTATTGTTAAAAATAGTACTTGGACGATCTCAAAAATCAATATCCAAGATCAATCTAGTCGTATCCAAATAATCCAATCATAATTCTGCCAAGTAATTGAACTTTTTTATCTATCTTTCAAGATACAAATTCTACGAGAAACAAGTCTCGTAATCGATTACAATTAGATAAAGGTATCTATTAAGATTGAATACGTACAACTTGCGTAAATCCAATTATATAAATAAATAATATAATACGGAAAGGGAAAAAAACAAGATACCAGAAGTTTTGTTAGCGATGACACCGCAATTGCAGAAAAATCCCGGTCAATCGTCCAGATTTGAACACCAAACTGTATTAAACAGTTACAAATACTAGCCTACTATCAGACTTCAGAGGGGAATATAGTTGAAACCGAATCCACCCTACAAGCAATTCAGTTACAGCCGCGTTCCTTATGTTTCTTGAACCTCGCAAGGCTCTACGCAATTGATTCACTTAGACGAAGTCCTTTATATCCTAAGAGTTGCTTCAACCTTAGTGAAGACCTTTGATACCAATCTGCCTCTAACAGATAAGCTTATTTGATTTTCGTTTAGATCATGAGATCAAGGAGAGGAAATTTGTTTGTAATAGACAAAGCTAGCAAAACTCACAATTTAGAACATTTACAATCACTTAGATGAGAAGCCTAGATCTTGTACCACCTCTCGAGAATAATCTTTAAAAGATCACTGAAGACCAATGTTCAGATATCTATCTTGAGTTTCACAAAGTATGAGACGAAGAGAACTTTGTGATTTCTATCTATCTTGCCTGGAAGAGATTACGACAACCTCGATAACAGAAAATAAAGATCAGGATACACGAACTATCAAGGTAAAGATAGTCGGACCTGGCTTCACGAATCCCCAAAGAGAAATCTTTCAGTCGTAAGCCTAAATATGTTTATCAGAGGAAACCTATGTTCATAGAGGACGACTCTACCTATTAATGTCTCTTCATTCTTCTACTTCTTTTATTCTTTGTTTATTTCTTCTTTTTTTCTTCAACATCACTCATCTATAACGCATGCAACACCATCAGGCCCATCACCATTGCTTCAATTAATTCAGGTAAATTAATGTTCTTTACTTCTTATTTTGATTTAGGCGTTTTAATTTTGATATTGAGAAATCTACATAAATAAAGTTTGAGGATTTTAAAGAAAATGAAACCCTATGTTTATAAAATTTTGGGGTAATTTATAATTGATTAATTTTGATTACACGAGGTTATTTATAATTGATTTCTAATTGATTGATTTTTTGATTACATATACCTTGGTTATCCGTTTCTAACTGATTTTCTTTGTATTTTTTAGGGTTTTGATGTTGAACAAGACAACAACTAACAAAATAGGTAACAATTCAAACGATTTTGGGTTTAAGAACTATAAATTGGTTTTGGGTTCTCTATTGTGTTTGATTTAGAGGGTTTGTGACTTTGATCAATCTGATCTTTGGTGTTAGAGCATTGTTCAGTCGAACTCACAATTTGTTGTCAAAACTATATCTTGATTTCTAGTCTACAATTAGTTAAGTCTTGGACTAGGATAAAAATGTAGTTGAGAAATAATGGATCTCTGCAGTCATCATTGCTTTCTACCGTTTGAAGGTGAAGATCAACCGAAGATTTTGGAGAATTTCATCAACAAAAGGTAAGTGAAGACTAAACCACCTATATCTCAAGTTGTATTCACTTTCTATCATTTGAGACGTTGTCGCGTGACTAATTAGACTAGTTTGTGAAAAAGCGGGGTTCTAACAACCACACCCAATATTTCGCTTAGCAATCTGTATGGACTAACTCCAATATACTTTCAAGGTAATCAACTAGACAGTCAAACTTGGTCTTAAGAAAAGTATATCAAAGATCTATATCTCTATTTCTCAATTCAATCTGCAATCAAACAAATAGGAATTTGCGAGCCCGGTTGAATATAAGAAATAACTTGGACGGTATCAAAAACCAATATCCAAGTGTCAATCAATTTAATCAATAACCAAAGGATAGATTCACAATTGAGCCATAACCAATCTCACACTGATCAAGGTAAAGTCGCGTTCCTTATGCCTCTAGAACCACGTCGGATTCTGCGCACTTGATTCCCTTAGCTGATCTCACTTACAACTACGAGTTGTTACGACCCAAAGTCGAAGACTTGATAAACCGATCTGTCTCACACAAAAAAGTCTATTGAATAGATAAATCTGTCTCCCATAGATATACCTATGAGTTTTGTTCCGTCTTTTGATAAATCAAGGTGAAAAGGAACCAATTGATATAACGAACTTATATTCCCGAAGAACAGCCTAGAAATATCAATCACCTCACAATAATCTTAATCGTATGGTAGCGAAACAAGATATTGTGGAATCACAAATGATGAGACGAAGATGTTTGTGGCTACTTTTTATCTTGCCTATCGGAAATTAAATCTCGAGCAAATCTTAGATAAGATAGTACTCAATCACGATAGAAAACAGCAAGATCAGAACACGCAACTACAGAGAAAATACTTGGGTCTGGATTCACAATCCCAATAAAGTCTTCAATTCGTTAACCTACTGGGTTTTAGAAAAACCTAAGGTTAAAGGAGAATCGACTCTAGTCGCAACTAGTATCACACAAGAGGTATGGGGATTAGGTTTCCCAGTTGCTAGAGTTCTCCTTTTTATAGTCTTCAAATCAGGGTTTGCAATCAAATATTACCTACCTTGGTAACAAAGCATTCAATATTCACCGCTAGATGAAAACCTGATTATACCCAAGCTAATACCTTTCAACCGTTAGATCGAACTTAGGTTGTTACACACAAATGAAAAATGACTTCATTTAGATATGAGTAACCGTACCTAAACGTGTACACCTTTGTTGGCTCAACAATAGTTAACCAAAGTTAGCCATATGAACACTTTCATATCAACCTTGTTCATCTTAACCATAACTAGTTCAAATGACTCAAATGAAACTAGTTCTAAACTTGTTCAACTGTTTATATTCTCATAGAAGTATACAAGACCCAATTGAAGCAAAATCGATTTTGATTCACTCGAATAAATTCATGAACATTATAGCCACGGTTTGCAAAAGATTGCATTCCTTATTATATAAATGTATTAGTTCATGAACAAACCGATTTTAGAACATAATCCACTCAAGTATGCAAATAAGTACGCATACCTAAGTAGCCGGACTTGGACTATGTTCGCCAGTATGCAAATGGGTAAGAATACTCTCGTACACTTCCAAGCTTCAGTTGAATCCAATACGCGTACATGTACGCATACTATAGTACCCGGACTTTAACTGACTTCGCCAGTACGCGTACACGTACATGTACGCATACTCCAGCTCCCGGACTTTTTAGCTGACCTCGCTAGTACGCATACGGCTATGCATATTACATTCTGGTCTTAGATTAACACATATGTAAGTACGCATACTATGCTTATAATCCAATTATGGTTAAGTGTTCTAAACTCCCATTTCAATCGTTGAAACATTCTTCGAAGACGACAATAGCTGTCTCACACAAACTATTAGCTTTAAAGCAATTTTCAAGTGATCGAATGATCAATACGAAACATTCCGAGTCTACATCAAATGACTGTCTCACACAAATCATGTAAGATGTTGGTGATTTTCACATGATCATCTTTTGACTTTCGTCAAGAATATAAGATGAACTTGGTTAAAGCGAAAGCTTACCAACACATATTTCGAGAAATATGTAAGCGAGTTAAACTAAATTTCGAAATATCAAATGTGTATAAATGAAGTCTATATAGCTATAAGACTTTTGTCTCAAATAGGAGATATAGTAGATAGAATTTTGAGTGATAGATGAGTTCAAGTTTCCACATACCTTTTGTTGATGAAGTTCCACAAGCTCCCCTTAGTAGTTCTTCGTCTTCAATTGATGAATGTCGTGAAGTCTAATGCTCAACTACACTTTCTATCCTAATCCGAGACTTAGCTAAAAGTGGACTAGAAATCAAGACTTATAGTTTTGGCAACTAAACTTGACCACAAGCTTGAGATATCAACGCTTGCGAGTTCGACCGAGCAGTGCTCTAACAATCTTCCCCTTTGTCAATTTTAGTGACAAAACTATCAATATATATGGATTATGAAATAAATAACCTTTGTAGCTTCTCATCCAAATGCTTTATTTCCTTGGTTCTTCAACATTAATCGAAATCTTCGTCACTTCCAAGTACTCCAATGATTCTGAATGTGTTCAACTCAACATCATAGTTGTTGAAGATCCGTAGCTATAACAATGAGAAAACATTAGCTCTCAATCATTGTTATACAGTGTCATAGTATTATTACACAACATCAAAGTCCAATTGTATCACAACTTTGACAACAATACTATGGTGATATGTATCACTCCCTCTTAGTCAATACTTCATCTCACATGAAAACCACTCCCCCTTACATAATGATCCGTAAACAATATGTATTTGTAGTGTGAACTACACATTAATTCTCCCCCTTTTTGTCAATATAAAATGGCAAAGGTACGAAAACTAGTGGGGTCATAATAAAATTCTCATAAAGATACTTCATGACTAAAAGATAACATATCAGCTTTGTTTCGATGATTTCACATAGTCGAAACTTAGTGTATTCATCCAGGAGTTTATAAAGATACAAGAAAACTCCTACAATATTCCACAGCAGCACTCCCCACAAAGATTGGCAGTTAAGCACAAGTTCAATTAAGAACTATCCCCCATAAAATGTCATTCCCAAAAAAACAACAAGAGCGACCTTACTTTTCAAAAAAAAAGCAAGGATTTATTTGAACATTAACAAATCACATTAAACATGAATTTGTATCCAGAAAACTCAATTAAATTAACCTCAAGAGAACCCATGATTAATTTAATCGGAAATGTTCAACATAAGAAAACTTACGGAGCCACACAGTACTTTCACATATAAGTGGATCAAGGAAAGATCAATACTGCGGAATATTCAAAGATTCATTCTATTTTTCATCAATATTTGCATAAAGACATATAATAGACTTAATCTTTGCAATCAAAAGTTCATCCTATCTTCCATCAATATTTGCATAATGACATAATAGGCTTAACTTTTGGCATATATGGGACAATCATAGTTCACGGACGTAAACATAACATATCCCATAACAATTTTTGCAATGTATAAAACCAATAAAGATCAATACTGCAAAATCATCTTCCAAATAAACTTTAGAATTTAAATAAATAAATCTAAAAACATTGCAAGATGAAAATCGTTGGCAATAGCTATGAGTACCTACAATAATTGCTATTCCAAACCCTAGTTATCCTTCTTAAAACACAATAATAAATTTTCATAAGAAGTTTCCTAGACATCAAGACAAACTCGTAATGCACATATAAGATGATTTGTCCTTAGAGGGTAGAATCAATTTTTTTCGCACGAATTTGCACCAAGAACAGCTACCAAAAGCGTATAAAAATATTTTTTAACAAAGAAGAACATACAAAGTCATTAATGACCATGCACCATAGTTCACATAAGATGATTATGAACATTCAAGAATCCCATAACAATGCGTACTACTGCCCATTCTTGAACTTCCTTCTTTGAGATTCACCAACAACATTATTGTAAAAGCTACAAATAATCTTACAATATTATGTTAGAGCATAGCTCGGTTGAACCCACCAAGCGTTGGTATGTCAAGTTTGGTTGTCATATTTTGGTGAGACAAAACTCGTTTTAAGAGTCGCTTGATTATGTACTAGAGTCAACTTTGTATAGGTTAGCTTGAAAGTATTAGGATATGAGACATTACAAGTATTACGAAGACTTGAAGAAGTAAAGAAGTAAGGACCTACAACGACAACATCATCCTTCCACTTGAGGTTAGTGATATTTGACTTGAACTGTTTTATTCCCTAACATATCTTTCAAGTCGTGCATATTGAAGGAAAAAAACTGCGAAGCATGAATTATTATACTCTAGTTAGACATAGTATTAAGGAATACAATACGAGGTTTATTGCTTAACCATTAAACTTTGTAGATAAACATCGACATAATTGTTTGAATGCTATTTTGATTATGTATGGGTATAAGGTGAAGATTTCATCCTAGAAAACAATGTTTTACATTTGTTTTAAGGAAGTAAATTCATGAACTTGTTTTGTGAATCGAAAGAGAAATCGCCAGGCATTATTGGTATTGTTATTCTTTGCATATCTTTTGAACTACCAATATGTGTAATTAGTATAACCGCTCATGACTTGTTTATGTTCTTGGTAAAACTATTCACAAAGGCCTGACTTTTGTATTGGTATGACTTTTATTAGTGAAACCGATCTTAAGTAATCACCTGAGATGGTATGATCGATTTTGTGGTATTGGTATGACCGACTATGGGTAAAGGGGAACCGATCCTAGTAAGAGGTGCAACCTATCACAAAGGGGAATCAATCCTTGTATAAGGTGCAACAAGTTTGTAGTAGAAAGGGGAACCGATCCTATGGACATGCGCAACACGTTTTTAGGCAAAGGGGAACCGATCCTATGGACATGTGCAGCAAGTACAAGTTAGATACCATATATATTTGGGGAACCGATCCTAGTACCTAGTCAACCGAATTTTGGTAACTAGCGTGACTATGCAAAGTACTCACATGGAGGTAGAACCGAAACTTGTTTTGGTAGAACCGGAAACCCATGTTTGGTGATTGAGTGTTCTTGATCAATCACGTAGTTCTTGAAAGTCAGATGAACCAATTCTAAACTTGTCTGGAAGTGTGGAAAATCGGTTTCAAGATTGTAAGTATGAAAGAGGACTTACAAAGTAAGGATGTCGACATACTTTGAACATGTGCAGTAACGCTAATCTTTGATTATTCAAAGTTATTCCTTAATAGCTAAAGGAAGAAATCCCGGATCGAATAAAATAAATTGAGAATTTTTTATTTAAGGTTTTCAATTTTATTTTTGAAAAATGAAAATTAGTAATGTGCATTTGCTAGTTGGAGATTTTCTAAGAGATTTTCGGTCATTATTTGGACAAAGCATTTACAGGAATTATAGAAATCGAATCTGGAATATATTGCATATCTTGAGAATATTTTCGGTTTTGGAAATTCCTTGGTGTCCAAACTTCCTTGGTCTATAAATATGAAAGTTTGCATGTCGAGCAAACTAATCCTCGAACATCAAAAATTATCTCAGTTGTGCTGCTACTGGTGAAGCCGCCTATTCGGAGAGGAGAGTAACCTAATTAGGTGAAATCTCTTACGGCCGCTCAGTTTAAAGACTTCTTTGGGATTGAGAAGCTCTATTATTACCGTTAGTGGGAAACTAGATAATTGCGGTTTATCTTTTGTTTTCGATTGATTTGATTGAATAACGGTGGTTGAACTTTGATTGCACCTAGTTTGTTTATGCTTGAGAATCTTCTCTTCTGATATAAGATTCACTCAAACTAGATCGAAGATTCGACGGGGATCTTTAGACTGTTTGTAAATCTAAAGACGTCTTGTGATAATCCATTGTTAACAGACTCCGTTCTGTGCGTGATTGATTACAAGAGATTCAAGTTGATTGTGTGCAGGTGTTTATTGAAGATCTAAGAAGATTTGAAGACAAAGAAGACTTTGAAGATTTCTGATTTGGGTTCATAATCTTTGGTGTGCACAATACTTGTTTGGTAAAAGAGGATCCAACTATAATCGGTTTATCCTTGTGGTAGATTAGATTGATTAGTTTTGTAGATCGGCATCAATACAATTCTTTGTGATTAAAAGTATTGATTGCAAAATCTTAACAATTACTTTGGTAGTTGATAATAAGATAGGTCTAAGAACCTGACAAAGGAGTTTATTGAGATAAATAGAAGAGCCTTTTGTCGAACTCACATCACTTGGTTGAAGAGAGTTGCTACCAAACAGATTTGTTGTTCATTTACTGTTTGGAATACGAACCAAAGGAATTGTTCCAAGTACGTGACTTATTACAGGTCGTAGGCGTGGGAATACAGACAGAACTAGGTGAACTATAGGTTTATTTGCTTGGTCTCAACTATACGAAGTTGGTTTGATTTTGTATAACGGCTTAATCCTGAGAGTATTCAATTCTGGACAAGGTCCCGGGGTTTTTTTGCATTTGTGGTTTCCTCGTTAACAAAATCTTGCTGTGTCATTTACTTTTATTTTCCGCAATTATAATTGTAGTTATTATAATTTAAAGTAAATTACACAAACGTTAATTCCTATTTACTTGATAAGTAATCCTATTGTGTTTGGTTAAGTCCGAACCTTTTATCAAGTAAACATACTTCGTCGTTGTATTGTCTCGATCTCGTATCCATAGACGATCACACGAAGTGTGAACCGATTTGTTGTATTGTGACTCAGTCCATAGACAATCACTTTCGGAGAAAGGACTTATAGGTGGAAAAGTTTTAGATTGAGGTATATTTGGGTACCCTCGTCTTTTTAATTGGTATCGGAAGCGAGGCAAACACGAAAAGATCTAACAACTGTGTTTGGTGCGATCCAACCTATAAGAATGAACTCGATTTCTCATGAATCGACTTCAATTAACGTACCGCCAAGATTTGACGGAACAAACTATCTATGGTGGAAATTTGCTATGAGATCTTTTCTTCAATCACGAGACTTTAATACATGGCTATTAGTCGTCGATGGTTATATTCGTCCAAAGATAGAAAATTCGGAAACTGAGTTTTAACGCTTAGTAGATTTTTCAAACGAAGAAAAGGCTCTTGCAAAGCAGAATTCAGATGGTTTGAATGCTATAATACATGTTGTAAGTCGTGATCTACAACATCATGTATCAACATGTCAAACTTCGAAAGAAGCTTGGGATAATCTTCAGATCGTATTCGAAGGAAACACTTCAGAGAAAGAAGCTAGACTTCAAACTCTTACGTTCAATTGGGAAAACCTTCGAATGGATGACAACGACACTTTTGAAGAGTTTCATCTTAAACTCTCTGAGATAATTAATGCCTCTTTCTCTCTTGGAAAGACTATTTTTGAAAAAGATATAGTGTGCAAAATTCTCAGATCGTTGCCTCCAAGATACGATTCTAAGAAGCATGTAATCATAGAAGCAAATGATCTCTCAACTCTCTCACGAAGCACACTCTTTGGAAAGTTAAAGATCTTTGATCATGAATCACAGTCTATTCAAAGTAAAGGAATCGCTTTTAAAGCTGCAAAAATTCCGAAAGCTCCAATGGAGAGGAATAGACATATGGATGATTCAGATGAACAGATTGTAGAATATTCTGATGACAAATTGAACAATCATTATCATTGATTACTAGACAGTTTCAAGATCTCTTAAAGAAGCGAAATAAGAGATTCATTAAGGATACTCATCGATTTTCTCACCTATATAATCGAGTTCCTTTCAAAAAGGATCATGAAGAAGATGATGAATATCAGCCGCAGTGCTTTAAGTGTAAAGGGTTTGGTCATATTGCTAAAGACTGTGAAAAGATGAGGGTACCCAAATATACCTCAAACTAAAACTTTTCCACCTATAAGTTCTTTATCCGAAAGTAATTGTCTATGGACTGAGTCGAGACAATACAACAAATCGTTTCACACTTCGTGTGATCGTCTATGGATACGAGATTGAGTCAATACAATGACGAAGTATGTTTACTTGATAAAAAGGTTCGGACTTAACCAAACACAATAGGATTACTTATCAAGTAAATAGGAATTAACATCTGTGTAATTTAATTTAAATTATAATAACAACAATTGTAATTGAGGAAAATAAAAGTAAATGACACAGCAAGATTTTGTTAATGAGGAAACCTCAAATGCAGAAAAACCCCGGGACCTTGTCCAGAATTGAATACTCTCAGGATTAAGCCGTTATACAAAATCAAACCAACTTCGTATAGTTGAGACCAAGCAAATAAACCTATAGTTCACCTAGTTTCGTCTGTATTCCCACGCCTACGACCTGTAATAAGTCACGTACTTGGAAGAATTCCTTTGGTTCGTATTCCAAACAGTAAAGGAACAACAAATCTGTTTGGTAGAAACTCTTTTCAACCAAGTGATATGAGTTCGACAAAGGCTCTTCTGTTTATCTCAATAAACTCCTTTGTCAGGTTCTTAGATCTATCTTATTATCAACTATCAAAGGTAATTGTTTAGATTTTGCAATCAATACTTTTAATCACAAAGAATTGTATTGATGCTGATCTACACTACTAATCAATCTAATCTACCACAAGGATAAACCGATTATAGTTGGATCCTCTTTTATCGAAACAAGTATTGTGCATACCAAAGATTATGAATCCCAAATCAGAAATCTTCGAAGTCTTCTTTGTCTTCAAATCTTCTTAGATCTTCAATAAACACCTGCACACAATCAACTTGAATCTTTTGTGATCAATCACGCACAGAACGGAGTCTTTTAATAATGGATTATCACAAGACGTCTTTAGATCTACAAACAGTCTAAATATCCCCGTCGAAACTTCGATCTAGTTTGAGTGAATCTTATATTAGAAGACAAGATTCTCAAGCATAAACAAACTAGGTGCAATCAAAGTTCAACCGCCGTTAGTCAATCAAATCAATCGAAAAACAAAAGATAAACCGCAATTATCTAGTTTCCCACCAACGGTACTAATAGAACTTCTCAATCTCTAAGAAGACTTTAAACTGAGCGGTCGTAAGAGATTTCGCCTAATTAGGTTACTCTCCTCTCCGAATAGGCGGCTTCACCAGTAGTAGCACAAACGAGATAGTTTTGCTGTACGAGGATTAGTTTGCTTGAAATGCAAACTTTCATATTTATAGACCAAGGAAGTTTGGACACCAAGGAATTTCGAAAACCGAAAATATTCTCAAGATATGCAATATATTCCAGATTCGGTTTCCATAATTCCTGGAAATGCTTTGTCCAAATAATGATCGAAAATCTCTTGAAAAATCTCCAACTAGTAAATGCACATTACTAATTTTCATTTTCCTAAAATAAAATTAAAAACCTTAAATAAAAGATTCTCAATTTATTTTATTCGGTCCGGGATTATCTTCCTTTAGCTATTAAGGAATAACTTTGAACAATTAAAGATTAGTGTTTACTTCACATGTTCAAAGTATGTCGACATACTTACTTTGTAAGTCATCTTTCATACTGACAACCTTGAAACCGATTTGCTACACTTCCAAACAAGTTTAGAATTGGTTCATTTGACTTTCAAGAACTATGTGATTGATCAAGGACACTCAATCACAAATCATGGGTTTCACGGTTCTACCAAAACAAGTTTCGGTTCTACCTCCATGTGAGTATTGTGCATAGTCACACTAGCTTTCCAAAAATTCGGTTGACTGGGTACTAGGATCGGTTTCCCACATATATATGGTATCTAACTTGTACTTGCTGCACATGTCCATAGGATCGGTTCTCATTTGCCTAAAAACGTGTTGCACATGTCCATAGGATATGTTCCCCTTTATTTTAAAAAATTGATACATCTCATACAAGGATCGATTCCCCTTTGTGATATGTTGCACCTCTTACTAGTATCGGTTCCCCTTTACCCAGAGTCGGTTATACCAATAACACAAAATCGATCATACCATCTCAGGTGATTATTTAAGATCGGTTTCACTAATAAAAGTCATACCAATACAAAATTCGGGCCTTTGTGAATAGTTTTACCAAGAACATAAACAAGTCATGAGCGGTTATACTAATCACACATATTGGTAGTTCAAAAGATATGCAATGAATAATAATACCAATAATGCCTGGAGATTTCCTTTTCGATTCACAAAACAAGTTCATGAATTTACTTCCTTAAAACAAATGTAAAACATTGTTTTCTAGGACGAAATCTTCACCTTATACCCGTACATGATCACAATAGCATTCAAACGATTATGTCGATGTCTTATCTACAAAGTTTAATGGTTAAGCAATAAACCTCGTATTGTATTCCTTAATACTATGTCTAACTATAGTTCAATCATTCATGCTTCGCAGTTTTATTTTCAATATGCACGACTTGAAAGATACGTTAGGGAATGAAACAGTTCAAGTCAAATATCACTAACCTCAAGTGGAAGGATGATGTTGTCGTTGTAGCTCCTTACTTCTTCACTTCTTCAAGTCTTCGTAATACTTGTAATGTCTCATATCCTAATACTTTCAAGCTAAATTATACGAAGTTGACTCTAGTACATAATCAAGCAACTCTTAAAATGATTTTTGGCTCACTAAAATATGACAACCAAACTTGACATACCAACGCTTTGTGGGTTCAACCGAGCAATGCTCTAGCAGACTGTCCCAATCTTAAGAAATACTCTGGAAGCAAGGCTCTGGCTGTAACTCTAGATGGGAGCTTTTATTCATATGATTCTGAAGAAGGGGAAACAACTAATATTGCATTAGTTGTCAATCTTATTTCTTCCCCCTCCATTAGTGATTTACCCATTTTAAAAATGGACATGTCTTCCGATGTTATTAAATCATCTAATGAAAAAGGGAAAAATAAGACAAGATGCAAAAAACTGTCTCAAAAATAGAATTGCTAAAAGTTGCATAGGCAACCCAAGTCAATCTCAAGATACTTCGCTAGTTCGAGGTAACAAGAGGAGAATTTCTCATACGATGCTAGATCAAGGACACTATGTTTGTTAAAATTATCATAATGAGAGAAAATCTCATACTAATACCACCTGATCGGTATTAGAATTCTTTCCTCACCATGTGTGCCGAATTTTGAGTGTGGAAGAATAAAAATCAAGGCACTTATGTGTAGATTTTGGGAATAAAATCTAGTATTTGAAAATATTTGATATATTCGTATTTTTAGGAATATTATATTTTCGGAAGTATGAAAATTATAAAAAGATCCTTCTCCTTCTTTGGTCATTCCTTGTCCGAACCATGAGTCTGGATCCAACATCTTCTCTTGGCAAGATGCTAGATCAGAAAGTTCAACTTAAGATTAAGTCTGGATCTTCTCTTGATATTAAGAGTAAAATCAAAAAGGGAGATTGTCTTAGCAAGAAGGAAAGAGAGAATACGCTGAGGAAAGATCAGTGTATTGAAGCATTGACGCACTTTTGTGTTCAATCAAAGAAAGAATTACATGCTCTTGCAGAATCCTTCACGAAAACTTCTCACCTGCAAGAAATTCTGGTCAAGCAACAAGGTTTTCTACTTGAAGAAATTCACAAGCTGAAGACTGAAAGTAATAATCCGCCTTCATTTAGCACTGATATGAAGGACTGAGTTGCAAAAGATAATAGACATCAATTTTTGATGATTGTATTAGGTTTATTATGAATACAACTATTATTATGAATAGAATTATTTGATTTATAATTTTTCTTATGATAGTTTTTTGATTTACATAGCATGTGCTTGAATGCTTTATCTTATTGCTATGTATGTTTATGGGATGTTTGATTTAAGTTTTACTACCTTGATATTCGATCTCATAATGTTGTGAACCCTTATGATTTGGGTGACTTTTTGATTTAGCAGGATTAAGTTCTAGCCCATGTTGGTAGGCTTTATCAAAGGATCATGAGGGGTTCTGATAGAAACAATATGTGAAAAAGTCATAATATGTTGAATCGGTTTTGGTTTAGCATAAAAGCATGTGTTTCGGGGTTTTCAACTTTTGCTTGCAATAGTTAAAAACCGGTTTTCAACCTTTCTCTGGTAAAGGTTGGTTGTTGTTATTCTCCTGTTTTGCATAAGGATGACAACATAATGATATTTCGATATCAATTCTCCCTGGAAGAAGATACAAACATATTGGAGAAGAGGATGCGAAATTTGAGGTAACGAGTTTGTTAGTTAATCGTTTTCCTGTTTAAGAAAAGCCTGATTTTATTTCATATATTTATTGCTTTTGCTTAACAAAATTTCGGTACAATTGATGTTTTATTCCATTATTGTGTATGGATGTGTGTGTGATTCAATTGGTTCCGGTTAAGAAAAACTATTGTTATCTTGTTTTATTGTTTGGTATCAATCGTTTAGGCTTACAAAATTTCGGTGCAATTGCGGTGCTTTAATGTCTATGTTGTTTCAATTGCTTCCGGTTGAGGTGAATAATTATGCAAGTTGATTTATTTGGTTTGTATGAATTTTTTATGGCTTAACGAAAGAAAAGGTTTGCGGGATGAATTGTTTAGTCCAATTCTATTCCGGATAAGAGAAACTAAGTTAATTCTGATCTTAGTTAGACTTATCAAAGTGGAGGTTTCGGTTATTCAAGTCTAATCGAATACCTTAACAAGAAATGCTAGTTAACTAACCTAGTACTTGTCTTGTTTAAAAGTTAAAGGTCTAAGTTATATGGATAATTAGAACCTGATGAGAAAAATAGAGTAATATTTATTTTGGTCTTATCGAACAAGCGATTGTATTTGTACAATCGTTGATTTTTGGTTTGCTAAACTATTAGGGAAAATTGCTTCGGGCAATTATTTCCTCGGTAACATATCAAAACAAAATTACTTTGTAGTTTCAGTTTTGATATTGGTTATCAAAAATGGTGTGTGGAAGCCTCGTGCTTAACTTTATAGGTTGCAAGTCTATTTTGAGATTTGTAATATCCTTTCGGTTTGTCCTTTATTTTTTCGTTTCTTTGTCATTTTGTGACAAAAAGGGGAAGAAATATATGGAGTAAACAAGTGATACTGGTATCGATTTATATTGATTGGTATCACTAAGGAAAAGGACATTGGTGCTTAAACGTTTATCTAACGAAAGAGTAAAAGCATAGACTAAGGGGGAGTAACAAATCATATGATACTTGTAGTTATATGGACTACAAAGGAAATAACAAAGACGTGTGGATTGAAAATCTACCTATCTTACCTTTAGGGGGAGTATTAGAGTATTAGCTTTGTTATTATAATGTCAACAACGGCATTTATGGATTGAATGTATACAGGTTATTGTGTTGTTGAATTCGGGAATCAAGCGTATGTGTAATGAATTCTTGTAATTTGTTTATCCATATGATGTAAGAGTTTTGTCACTAAAATTGACAAAGGGGGAGATTGTTAGAGCTTAGCTTGGTTGAACCCACCAAGCGTTGGTATGTCAAGTTTGGTTGTCATATTTTAGTGAGCCAAAACTCATTTTAAGAGTCGCTTGATTATGTACTAGAGTCAAATTCGTATAGGTTAGCTTGAAAGTAATAGGATATAAGACATTACAAGTATTGCGAAGACTTGAAGAAGTGAAGAAGTAAGGAGCTACAACGACAACATCATCCTACCACTTGAGTTTAGTGATATTTGACTTGAACTGTTTCATTCCCTAACGTATCTTTCAAGTCGTGCATATTGAAAACAAAACTGCGAAGCATGAATGATTATACTCTAGTTAGACATAGTATTAAGGAATACAATACGAGGTTTATTGCTTAACCATTAAACTTTGTAGATAAGACATCGACATAATCGTCTGAATGCTATTGTGATTATGTATGGGTATAAGGTGAAGATTTCATCCTAGGAAACAATGTTTTACATTTGTTTTAAGGAAGTAAATTCATGAACTTTTTTTGTGAATCGAAAGAGAAATCGCCAGGCATTATTGGTATTGTTATTCATTGCATATCTTTTGAATTACCAATATGTGTGATTAGTATAACCGCTCATAACTTGTTTATGTTCTTGGTAAAACTATTCACAAAGGCCTGACTTTTGTATTGGTATGACTTTTATTAGTGAAACCGATCTTAAGTAATCACCTGAGATGGTATGATCGATTTTTTGTTATTGGTATGACCGACTCTGGGTAAGGGGAACCAATCCTAGTAAGAGGTGCAACCTATCACAAAGGGGAATTGATCCTTGTATGAGGTGCAACAAGTTTTTGTAGTAGAAAGGGGAAACGATCCTATGGACATGTGCAACACATTTTTAGGCAAAGGGGAACCGATCCTATGGACATGTGAAGCAAGTACAAGTTAGATACCATATATATGTAGGGAACCGATCCTAGTACCTAGTCAACCGAATTTTGGTAACTAGCATGACTATGCAAAGTACCACATGGAGGTAGAACCGAAACTTGTTTTGGTAGAACCGTGAAACCCATGTTTGGTGATTAAGTGTTCTTGATCAATCACGTAGTTCTTGAAAGTCAGATGAACCAATTCTAAACTTGTTTGGAAGTGTGGCAAATCAGTTTCAAGATTGTAAGTATGAAAGAGGACTTACAAAGTAAGGAAGTCGACATACTTTGAACATGTGCAGTAACTCTAATCTTCAAATGTTCAAAGTTATTCCTTAATAGCTAAAGGAAGAAAATCCCGGATCGAATAAAATAAATTGAGAATTTTTTATTTAAGGTTTTTAATTTTAGTTTTGGAAAATGAAAATTAGTAATGTGCATTTGCTAGTTGGAGATTTTCCAAGAGATTTTCGGTCATTATTTGGACAAAGCATTTCCAGGAATTATGGAAACCGAATCTGGAATATATTGCATATCTTGAGAATATTTTTGGTTTTGGAAATTCCTTGGTGTCCATACTTCCTTGGTCTATAAATATGAAAGTTTTCATTTCTAGCAAACTAATCCTCGTACAGCAAAAACTATCTTAGTTGTGTTCCTACTGGTGAAGCAGCCTATTCGGAGAGGGGAGTAACCTAGTTAGGCGAAATCTCTTACGGCCGCTCAGTTTAAAGACTTCTTTGGGATTGAGAAGCTCTGTTAGTACCGTTTGTGGGAAACTAGACAATTGCGGTTTACCTTTTGTTTTTGATTGATTTGATTGACTAACGGTGGTTGAAATTTGATTGCACCTAGTTTGTTTATGCTTGAGAATCTCTCTTCTGATATAAGATTCACTCAAACTTGATCGAAGTTTCGACGGGGATCTTTAGACTGTTTGTAGATCTAAAGACATCTTGTGATAATCCATTGTTAACAGACTCCGTTCTGTGCGTGATTGATCACAAGAGATTCAAGTTGATTGTGTGCAGGTATTTATTGAAAATCTAAGAAGATTTGAAGACAAAGAAGACTTTAAAGATTTCTGATTTGGGTTCATAATCTTTGGTGTGCACAATACTTGTTTCGGTAAAACAGGATCCAACAATAATCAGTTTATCCTTGTGGTAGATTATATTGATTAGTTGTGTAGATCGGTATCAATACAATTCTTTTTGATTAAAAGTATTGATTGCGAAATATTAACAATTACTTTGGTAGTTGATAATAAGATAGATCTAAGAACTTGAAAAAGGAGTTTATTGAGATAAACAGAAGAGCCTTTTGTCGAACTCACATCACTTGGTTGAAGAGATTTGCTACCAAACAGATTTGTTTTTCCTTTACTGTTTGGAATACAAACCAAATGAATTGTTCCAAGTACGTGACTTATTACAGGTCGGAGGCCTGGGAATACAGACGGAACTAGGTGAACTATAGGCTTATTTTTTGGTCTCAACTATACGAAGTTGGTTTGATGTAATCCTGAGAGTATTCAATTCTGGACAAGGTCTTGGGGTTTTTCTGCATTTGCGGTTTCCTCGTTAACAAAATCTTGAGATGTCATTTACTTTTATTTTCCGCAATTACAATTGTTGTTATTATAATTTAAAGTAAATTACACAAACGTTAATTCCTATTTACTTGATAAGTAATCCTATTGTGTTTGGTTAAGTCCGAACCTTTTATCGAGTAAACATACTTCGTCGTTGTATTGTCTCGATCTCGTATCCATAGACGATCACACGAAGTGTGAACCGATTTGTTGTATTATCTTGACTCAGTCCATAGATAATCACTTTCGGAGAAAGGACTTATAGGTGGAAAAGTTTTAGATTTAGGTATATTTGGGTACCCTCGTCTTTTCAGATTAGTACTCCAAGAATCCAAGTGCCCAAGTCCAAGAGAAGTGGAACAAGTGCGACGAAATGGAGCAAAACACTCAAAAACAAGATACGGGACAAATACCAATCTTAGCTCATCCAAATTCAAGAATTCTCATCTCCGTTTTGAAGATAATTCAAAGAGGAAGAGAATGCAAAAAGAATGAGGTCATTCCGAGTTCTGACGAAGAAGTTATGGCCAAAACAAGTTTACTGAATATCGTCGTCTACAGGCCAGTATGCATACCGGTTTGCAAACGAATTTTTGTGACCTGGAGCAGTATGCAAACGGGTTTGCGAACTAAAATCCCTGAATTTTGATTTTAAATGATGGTATGCATACCTAGTATGTGTACCATGAAGTCCAAACATCCCGAACTACTATTTTCAGACCTAAACTTTTAAGAACCTTAAACACAAATCAAGTTAGGTAGAAATGAACGATAAGCAAGGTACATGGATCATTACAAGTACTCTAAGAAAATGATAAAAACACAAATCTTGCTCAAGTTTATAGACGTACCTTTTAGAATAATCCAATTGAATTCTACAGCCTTACCAAAGATTCAAAATCATACCTAATGCAACATGTGTGCCCCAATTCTTGTGCTTCCCTCATCGTATACATAGCAGGGCATTTCTTGGTGAGGATGCACTTCCAACACAATCAAGTTGTGTTGAGGTGAACAATGTCTTGCTCACCATGGGACCAAGAAAGAGTTTCTTTCCAACTACTTTTGCATTCAACAAAATTGAGAAACATCCAAGAATCTGTTTTTACAAGTTTTACAAAAGACTTTAGAGAGATACACAAAAAATTGAGTCCCTGATGTCTCATTTTAAAACTTAATAAAAACAGTGTCTGCGGATAATGTTTAGTACTGCGCAGGGAAACTATTTTGGTGTAGGGAGACATCCTGACATGTTTACAACAGTAAACAAAATAATTATCATGACATAGTGTATCAAAGTTTGACTGATGAATGAATAGAGTCATGTTCTGAGATGAGACAATCTGGTATATGAGATTTAAACTCATCTTGTACTATATCCAGTTTGTTATAACTTTTTGGGATACAGACGAGAGGATTATTAGTCTCACTAATAAGTAGATCAATATCAATCTCAACATGAAGATTAGTCACCATAACTTGGTTTAGTTTATCAAGAGAGTCTTGTTCTTTCAGGAGATATGAGTCAACATCAAAAGATAAACTTGAAAGTTTATCTTCAAGCTCTAAATACACTTCAAGGGATATTAAAACTGTCGGAGGTTTGGATAAAATTTCTTCTACATATTTAATTAAATCATAAATTGAAGAGAATTCTGGAATCCCTCGATCTGGTGGTGCATTTATTGAGATAGCCTTACTGCCCATAGAGTCAGATTGCTACAAATACAGACTTATGAGGTCTTCAACGTGTTTGTCTGCTCAGATACCAATTGAAAAAGCGGGGGTCTAACATCCACACAATTATCAATGACATAATCCGGGATGAACAAAGATGGAGAATCAGGATTCTTATCCATAGAAACTGAACAAAGGGAATAAGCTGAAGATTGTCATTGATTGGTAGATTAGATTTAGTTAAATTGAAATTTGATGTTGCAGAAGCCTCCATGAGAAAATAATGAAACTTAAAGGATAATCTTCAGCTTATTCCCTTGGGAAAAGGATTTTTTATTATCAAATTATCAAATCTGGATGATAGAAACTACATTTGGCGGGGTAACTGGATTGTTGAAAATCAAGATTTGAAAGTAAGAGAATGGGAACCAAATTTTAATCCAGAGACACAAAAATCTTGTTCTGCTTTTGTTTGGTTTTTCTTTCCTGGGTTGAGTATTGAATATTGGAAGGAAGCAATTCTTTTACAAATGGGGAACAAAATAGGAAGAGCAATTAGAGTTGATCCTTCTACTTTGAACAGAGTCAGTGGATATTATGCTAGTGTCTTGGTTGAAGTGGACTTAGCTAATTTCATTCCTAGCAAAATTATGATGGAATCAAAATATGGTAAGTTTGAGCAAGTAATTCAAATTCCAAAGCTTCCCAAATACTATATTAACTACAATAATATTGGACATCATGTAGCATAGTGTAAATTTAAAAGGTCAGAGCAATATCATGTTCCTCCAGTTCAACAATAGAAAGTTTGGAGACATAAGGTTAAACCAGTTCAAGTTCCCAATCCTGTAGGTTTTGATATATGTAATACTTCTGCTGAGAAACTTTTAGAAACTCCAAAATTTGTTTGTCAGGTTGAGGAGATTTCCAGTGATGACAATGTTGTAGGTGAGATTGTTCTGCCTAACTTTCATTCAGTAGGAACTTCATCTTATGGAAGCTTTCACATTTTACAGGATAATACTGAAGATTTCTCTGGTGTCATTGAGTCCCTGGTTGAGTTCCCAGCTCTTCCAGTTCAAAACATTCTCAGTATTGGTTCAAGTGCACCATCAATTAACAATATGGTTAGTATTCTTCATTCAACTATCAAAGATATTGAAGGTTCTTCAGTTTCTCAACCAAAAGCAACAGAAGAAGTCTTAAAGGTTGACATTAAAAATAAATCAAAACTCCAGAAGCCAACTAGAAATGTCACCACAAGGCAACAAGCTGCTCAGACCAATTCAACTGGAGATAGAGTTATTGGCAGTAAGAATTTTTCTGGAGTGAGAAGTCCTTCTACTTCTCAATTACCTTCTAAATGAGAGTTTTATATTGGAATATCAGAGGCTTGGGAAGATCCAAAGCCAAAGATAAACTTTATAGTTTAGTTAAAGCTTTTAGTCCTACTTTAGTTTGGATTTCTGAACCTAAAATAAGAGTGAAGTCTGATTCTTCCTCAAGATTAAGGCTTCCTGGAATGAATAAAAAAATTATCCATAATTCTACTGAATCAAGAAAGGGCAATATATGGCTTATGTGGAGTGCTTCAATCAATGAGCCAGTGGTAATTTAAAATACTCCTCAAGATATTACAATGGATGTTGGAGGTCATTTAGTTATAGGTGTTCATGCAACTTCTTTAACCATTCATAGAATATCTCTGTGGGAGAATTTAGTAAGTATATCATGTTTAAATAAACCATGGTTAATTATTGGGGATTTCAACTCAGTTCTTAGCATGGAGGAAAAAAGGGGAGGTAGAAATCCATTAACTTCTGCAATGTTGGATTTTAATAATTGTATTCAGTCTTGTGAAATGATCAAAGCACCAAAAACTGGTTTGGAATATTCTTAGTGTAACAACATAGTAAGTGTTAAAAGAATTTAGTGTTTACTTGATAGAGATTTATACAATGTTAAGTGGATGGAAGCTTATCCTAGTTGGGGGTACAAAATTGGTGCAAGAGGAACTTCAGATCATAGTCCTCTCTTTGGTAGAAATGCTAATCTTCCTAAACCATCTAACATTCCTTTTAGGTCCTTGAAGGTTTGGATGACACGTGATGGTTTCAGAAAAGTTATTGAAGATGCTTGGAATATAGAAGTGAGGGGTAATCCTGGTTTTGTTTTCCTTGGTAAACTTAAAAATCTGAAAAAGATAATAAAATAGTGGAACTGGAATATTTTTGGAGATGTTAAGAAAAAATTACAAGAAGCAGATGAAGAGGTAATGAAAGCTTCTTTAAATTCATATAGAAATCCTGAAGATATTGGTCTATTAAATCAGTTAGTTACTACAAGAGGCATACAGGAAGTCATAACTCAACAGAAGCATGAAATTGAAAAACAAAAATCTAGAGTGAAGTGGTTAAGAGAAGGTGTTGCTAATACTAAATTCTTTCATGTAAATATGAAAATAAGACAAATTCATAATGAAATAATTGAGCTGGAGAATGACAATGGTGAAATAATAAGTTATCAACAAGGTATAGCTGATATCTTAGTTCATTACTTTGAAGACAAGTTCACAGCTAAAGAAGTTCAATTCTCAGAAGATATTTTTGATGATGTTCCAAGAGTAATTACTGATGAAGATAATGCTAGTATGAATCTATTCCTAGTGGAGAGGAAATTAAGAAAGCTGCTTTTGAGCTTAATCCTGACAGCTCACATGGACCAGATGGTTTTGGAGGATGGTTTTACAGAATGGCATGGGATATCATTGGTCCAGATTTTGTTAGAGCAATACAAGACTGCTGGGCAAAGGAGTTTATTCCTGCTGGTATGAATTCAAATTTTCTTATGCTCCTTCCTAAAGTTAAAAATGCTAGAAATCCAAATCAATTTAGACCCATTGGTCTAATGAATTTCAGTTTCAAAGTCATCACAAAGATTATAACATCAAGATTGAGTACAGTGGTTGATAAAGTAGTTTCTCCTCAACAAGGGGCTTTTATCAGGGGAAGGAATATTCAAGAGCAGATTGTCTTAGCCTCTGAAATGGTTAATGAATTAGAAACAAAGAGAAGTGGAGGAAATGTAGGGCTTAACTTGGATATAACTCAAGCCTATGACTCACTAAGTTGGGATTTCTTGCTTCATACATTAAAAAGATTTGGTTTTTCTGGGAAATTTACCAATTGGCTACATATTCTTCTAAACTCAGCAATGATTTCTGTTCTTGTAAATGGAGGGCCTGCAGGGTACTTTAAAGTTAGTAGAGGGTTAAGACGGGGTGATCCCCTCACCCCCCTTACTTTTTGTCATTGCAGAAGATGTTCTAAGCAGAAAATTAAGCTCAATGGTGCTTTATGGTCAGCTCATGCCAATGGTTAACAGAAAAGGTGTTCATCCAACTCATATACTTTTTATTGATGATATTTTCCTTTTTTGTAATGGTGATAGAAGAAATGTCAACAAATTGTTATTACTTCTTGAAAAGTATCAAAAGGCTTCAGGTCAGATAGTGAATTTAGCTAAAAGTAAGCTATTTGTTGGAGGTACTAGTAACTCTAGAAGAACTCATTTGGCTGAAGATTTTAATATGTCTCTTGCAGACTTCCCTGATAAATATCTAGGGGTAATGTTAACTCCAGGTAGTATTAGATCAAATCATATTTGGGGTTGTGTGGAGATGTTACAAGATAATTTAGCTGGATGGAAAGGCAAGCTTCTTTCTTTCCAGGAAAGACTAATTCTAGTGAAGTTTGTTCTCTGCAGCATTCCTATCTATAATATGTCTATTTATAAAGGGCCAAGAAAGGTTCTTAAAGAGTGTGAAAAGATTATTAGAAACTTCCTTTGGTCTGGGGATCTAAATGTAAAGAAAGCAGTTACACTCAAGTGGGAGAAAGTATGTTCACCTTTAGCTGAAGGTGGTTTGGGCATTAAACAATTGGAAAATATTAATAAGTCCATGTTAATGAAGCTTGGCTGGAAGATACAAAATAGTAATTCTGAATGGTCAAGATTCTTTCAGGCAAAATTTCAAGACAAAGATGGGAATTGGGTTAAATATTATAAAAAATCCTCCATTTGGCCAGGTATCAAATGGGTAAATGCTGATATTTTTGAACACTCAAGATGGCTGATTAGTGATGGTGCTAAAGTTTCAGTATGGAATGATAATTGGATCAAGGATAAAACTTGAAGTACATTACATCCTGACAATTCATTTATTGCTCAACATCCAGATATGAAGGTGATAGAACTCATAAGGAATGGAGAGTGGGCTATCCCCAAAACTTTATTGGAGTTCTTTGATGTAACTGATTTACCTGCTTTTGAAAATAAACAAGACAGAAGAATCTTATCAGGTACTATTACAGGTGAATTCACATTTGCTTCAGCTTATAACTGTATAAGGAAAAAATTTCTAGTTCAGCATTGGACAAACACAGTTGGACACAAAAGTATTCATCCTAGCATCTCTAGTAATGTGTGGAAACTGGTGAGAGGAGTAGTCCCAGCAGATGACAAAATGAAGAAGAGGAAGTTTCAGCAAGCTTCAAGATGCCCATTCTGTAAGAATGCTGAGGAAAACCTAGATCACATACTCTGGTACTGCAACTTTAGTGAAATCATTTGGATCTGGCTAGGAGGTATCTTCTCTTTCATAAATCCTAAATCTTTTGAAGACATAATTTCATTAGCAAAGAATAAAAGCCCATCTGTGAAGGAAATTTGGAGGATAGCAGCTCTAATTACTTTAAGAGAATTATGGTTCTTGAGGAATCAATTAGTCTATGAAGGAAGCAGTTTGAATTTGGTAGCTCTGAAACTAAGAATAACTCAGTTAATAAAGGACAGTGAAGTTAAAATGTCAGCTAGTATGTGGAATACTTCATATGACTTGCAGATGCAGAAGTTTAAAAACTACAAAAATTACTGAGATTTTCTTCACTCTGCCAGATCCTTCTTTTTACCTTGTATGTTGTGATGGTGCTTCAAGAGGAAACCTAGGTGCAGCTGGGTATGGGTTTATATGCAGGAAAGGAGATGGTGCATTTGTATTTGCAATGTCAGGGGGCATAGGTGTAGCTACTAACTTTATGGCAGAAGTTCTGGCAGTAATTTGTGCAGGGGAATGGGCAGTGCAACATTTCATTCACAAGGTATGCTTTAGAACTGATTCAAAAGCAGTAATATCATCTTTCCAGTCAAAGAAAATTCCTTGGTGGGTTATAACAAGATGGAACAATATTATTGCACATATCACTGAATGGTATTTTACCCACATTTTTAGAGAAATCAACTCTTCAGTTGATGCTCTGGCAAAGAGAGGCTCTGGCCTTCCCAGTGGAGAGAACAGAAGCTACCAAATTCAACCAAACTTCATCACTTTGGAATCTCCTGATTGTCCTTATTATAGATTTAGCTAAACATTTTTTTTTTGTTTTTTTTTTGTTTTGTTTCATTTCAATCTTTTAAGGAGTGATTTTGTACTCTTTGGCTCTTTTTGATTATAATGAAATTAATATTACCAAGCAAAAAAAAAAAAAATATACCTATGAGTTTTGTTTCGTCTTTTGATAAATCAAGGTGAACAAGAAACAATTGATAAACCGGACTTATATTCCCGAAGAACAGCCTAGAAATATCAATCACCTCACAATAATCTTAATTGTATGGTAACAGAACAAGATATTGTGGAATTACAAACGATGAGACGAAGATGTTTGTGACTACTATTTATCTTGCCTATCGGAGAATAAATCTCAAGCAAATCTTAGATAAGATAGTACTCAATCACGATAAAAAACAACAAGATCAGAACACGCAACTACATAGAAAAATAGTTGGGTCTCGCTTCACAATCCCAATGAAGTCTTCAAGTCATTAACCTACTGGGTTTTAGAAAAACCTAAGGTTAAAGGAAAATTGACTATAGTCGCAACTAGCATCACACATGAGGTGTGGGGATTAAGTTTCCCAGTTGCTAGAGTTCTCCTTTATATAGTCTTCAAATTACGGTTTGCAATCAATGTTACCTTGGTAACAAAGCATTCAGTATTCGCCGTTAGATGAAAACCTGATTAGACTCAAGCTAATATCTTTCAACTGTTAGATCGAACTTAGCTTGTTACACACAAATGAAAAGTGACTTCATTTAAGTATGAGTAACCGTACCTAACGTGTACACCTTTGTTGGATCAACAATAGTTAACCGAAGTTAGCCATATGAACACTTTCATATCAACCTTGTTCATCTTAACCATAACTAGTTCAAATGACTCAAATGAAACTAGTTCTAGAGTTGCTCAATTGTTTATATTCTCATTGAAGTATACAAGACACAATTGAAGCAAAATCGATTTTGATTCACTCGAATCAATTCATGAAAATTATAGCCACGGTTTGCAAAAGATTGCATTCCTTATTATATAAATGTATTAGTTCATAAACAAACCGATTTTAAAACATAACCCACTCAAGTATGCAAACGAGTACGCATACCTAAGTAGGAGGACTTGGACTGTGTTCGCCAGTATGCAAAGGTGTACGCATACCTTCGTACACTTTCAAGCTTCAGTTGTATCCAGTACGCATACATGTACGCATACTAATTTACCCGGACTTCAACTGACTTTGCCAGTACGCGTACAAGTACGCATACTCTAGCTCCCAGACATTACCTGACCTCGCCAGTACGCATACGGGTATGCATACTATATTCCGGTCTTGGATCACCACATATGCAAGTACGCATGCTGTGCTTATAATCCCATTATGGTTAAGTGTTCTAAACTCCCATTTCAATCATTGAAACATTCTTCGAAGACGACAATAGCTGTCTCACACAAACTATTAGCTTCAAAGCAATTTTCAAGTGATCGAATAATTAATACGAAACATTCCGAGTCTACATCAAATGATTGTCTCACACAAATCATGTAAGATGTTACCAGGTGATTTTCACATGATTATCTTTTGACTTTCGTCAAGAATATAAGATGAACTTGTTTAAAGCGAAAGCTTACCAATACATATTTCTCGAAATATGTAAGCGAGTTAAAATCAGCTCAAAATATCAAATGTGTTTAATCGAAGTCTATATAGCTATACGACTTATGTCTCAAATAAGAGATATAGTAGATAGACTTTTGAGTGATAGATGAGTTCAAGTTTCCACATACCTTTTGTTGATGAAGTTCTACAAGCTCCCCTTAGTAGTTCTTCATCTTCAGTCAATGAATGCCGTGAAGTCTAATGCCCAACTATACACTTTATATCCTAATCTGATACTTAGATATAAGTAGACTAGAAATTAAGACTTATAGTTTTGGCAACTAAACTTGACAACAAGCTTGAGATAGAAACGCGTGCGAGTTCGACCAAGCAGTGCTCTAACAGTTTGCATAGACAATAATTCCGTGTCGAAAACTAATTTTATAGTTAACGAATTTCTCAAAATATAATGACTAAGATTAATGAACATTTGTTCATACTTGATGAATTTCGGTTAAGGACAATTTATTATCGAAATCAAAATCGTGATTCAAATTTATCATTCAGAAATAGCCTGGAACAGTGATATGTGTCATTGATGTTATTCATGAATGTTTTAACGATTTATAGAAATATATAACTACTATTGATTCAGATACAAGATAATGGTTTCAGTTTTACTGGGAAAAATGTTATAAGTTTGAACCCATATTACATGTATTCGTATACGTAGCGGAGTAGCTATATATCGACTTACAGATTAGTGATAAACATATTCTTATGTATATCATATGGAAATCTATGTGACTCGTGAACTGGATTGGTATGCATACTTGTATGCAAACCATTTTTGAACTGTGGTTACGGAACCGGGTTTGTTTCCAAACCGGTATGCCAACTGAAACATTCATGTGTTCCTGAACTCGACAGCGCTCCCAAACCGGTACGCAAATTGTTTTTGTTCTGTGAACTCCGGAACCGGCGACAATGTTAAGGTTTACAGACAAGTACGCAAACTTAAAAAGTTATGTGAACTCCGAAACTCGGTTTGGTTAAATGTTTACAAACCGGTATGCATACTATGATTGAACCGACTCACGAACTACTTTGTATTTGTACTTTGTACATCAACTAATCATGTCGATTATATTTTCAAGTGCGTTTAAATTATTCTACGAGATAATTAGCATTTGATTAATTCTCTAAAAACACTAGACTTATTTGATCACATACTTGTGAGTCAGAGATAATGTCTTATATGTTCATGAAAATGAAGATTAAGCTTTCAAGTTCAAACCGGCTAGTTTCGGCTAACCATGTTGAACATAGTCTTTCTGCGTGGTTCGATTACGGTTTACCTAACCAGAGTGTATATCTTGTTTATGAGAATCAGATTCAAAGATTCATCTAACAGTGGATATTGTTTGCTTGGTTCCAAAGCTATCTTAGCTTAAACCTAAAGCAACCTATGCTTTGAAAGTCTATAAAATGGGAACTTCAAGGAACTAGGATCTTTGAATCCCGACACTACTTTTTAGTGTGTCCTAGTTGTATCTAGATTCGTCCTCTTCATAACCCTTTTAGGGTTTAGCGACTAAAAAGTCTTCATAGGGATTTGTGAATCCAGGTCCAGTTATCTTTCCTTGATAACTCGAGTATCCTGTATCTTGGTCGTTTGTAGAGCTTTATTCATAGATCAAGATGGATAAAAATCATCAAAGTTTTCTTCGTCTCAAACTTTGTTGATTCCACAAGTTTTATACTTGTGAGGTGAATAATAATCTAGGCTGCACTTCGGGTTGCATAAGTCCGGATTTTGAGGTTACCTAGACTTTTTCTATTGCTATCGATTTCCACACCTTTGATCATATTGTTTGATTGTAAAAGGAAATCAATTATATAGGCTTAATCTGTGGGAAGCAGATTTGGTTTTAAGTTTTCAATTGAGTTGAAGCAACTCTTAGTTGGTGTGACATCAACTAAGGGAATCAATTGCGCAGAGTCCTGTTGAGGTTCAAGAGGCATAAGGAGCGCGATTTTACCTTAATCGGTGGGATACCTTTTAGGGCTCAACTACATTCCAGTCTGAAGTTAATTGGTAGTAGGCTAGTGTCTGTAGCGGCTTAATACAGTTTGGCGTTCAATATGGACTAGGTCACGGGGTTTTTCTGCATTTGCGGTTTCCTCGTTAACAAAACTTCTGGTGTCTGTGTTATTTCTTTTTCCGCATTATGTTGTTTATCTTTATAATTGAAATATCACAGTCACAATTATTAGGGTAAAATTCATGAAAGCTTCTGCACCGATACCGGTAAACCTCATAATCGTGATCGTGCAACTTTGTTTGTCAATTTGGAGAAAAAAAAAAATGAAAAGGCGGGGTACAACAACCACACCCAATATTTCGCTTAGCAATCTGCATGGACAACTCCAATATAATTCCAAGAGAATCAACTAGACAGTCAGACTCAATCAATGGAAATATATCCAAGAGTTATATCTCTATTTCTCAATTCAATCCGTAATCAAACAAATAGGAATTTACGAGCCCGATTGAATATACAAAATAACTTGGATGGTATCAAAAACCAATATCCAAGTGTCAATCAATTTAATCAACAACCAAAGGTTGGATTCCAAATTGATTGAACTTACGCACAACCTGTGATATTTCTATTATATAACAAAATATAATGTGGAAAAGAAATTGTAGGATCAGAATATCGCATCACCAACATCCTTGCGAAATTCGTAAACAACACATTGCGAAAATGTCGCAGATGGATAATATAAATGACACAATGGATGACGACAGCTTGAACACGTGAAAGATGTGAAGACCTAGCGAGATTTAGGAGCGTTGCGAGATTTAATATTTGTACACTCGCGAGAATGTCGCAAGTCAGATCCGAAAATAAAGGACAGCTTAGTTGGCATCCACTATGTAATGTCCTATATAAAGAGCCGAATAGGCTTAAGAGAGGAGAGATCTTTTTCGAGTGAAGAGCAAGTTATCAAGAGAGAGAAAGTTTAGAGCGGTTGTAAATTCTTTAGCTTATTTCCTTTCCATCTTGTAACACTTGTGAGTTTTAATCAATAAAGAATATAATTATTTATCTTAAAATGACTTGATTGTGTGAATTCTTGTGAGGGGTGTAGTGTGGGATTTCCTGCTACTACATATGGCGCTAGAAACAGGGATTGAAGATTAAAGATTGGAGATTGTTGTTAAGATTTTTCAACTTAAGAAGATGATGAAACAAGTTGATAAATCGGTTAAAGTAGAGAAAATCAAGATCAAGGAACGTAATAGAAAGTTGGAATGTAGTTTGATTACAAAAACAATGATTAATGAATTCCATGAAAATATCATAGGGAGAATACATAAACGAGATTTTGAAGGAAAGAAAATCGTAAAAACGGAGAAAGCGTCACCTATGAAAGATTGGGAAAAACAGAAGATTACATTCACAGCAGCAGAGATATCAAGAGAAAACTTAAACCACACATCTCCTTTGGTAATCACAGTAACCACACAGAAAGAAAAAGAAAAATCATCAAAAATTATGGAAGAATGGGCGGTAAACAGAACTCTAGTTGATACGGGGAGTTCGGAGAATATAATCTTTTACCATGCATACAGAGGAATGGGATACAAAGATGAAGAGATGTCTCCTTCAACTTATCATATTCATGGCTTTGGAAAATCTATAACAAAACCAAAAGGAGAAATAGAGGTGCGAATTTTGCTGGGGGAGATTGAAACACAAATGGCATTATGCGTAGTGGATATGGAATCACCATACAACATGCTATTAGGAAGGCCATGGATTCATGCGATTAAAGCTGTAGCATCAACATTACATCAATGCATCAAATTTTCTATGCCAAGTGGGATTGGTGAAATTAGAGGGGAAGCTGATAAAGCGAGATTATGCTATCAAATTGAAGTGAAACAATATGAAGGACGTGCAAAGAAACGAAAAAATCGCAGAAAAATGGTGAAGGAAATAAAGAAAGAGGAGGAATTTAGAGCTTATATGATAAGAGCAGAGGAAGGAAAAGGGATACCCAACGAAATTTTGGAAGAAGGAATTGAGCTTGCGAAGGAGATAAAAGAACCTACACCTATGGGAGAACCTAAGGCCAGTTACACTGTGGCAGAACCAACAAAGGAAGTGAATGTTGGGACCGAAGAAGAACCCAAAATACTAAAAATTGGGACCAGGATGGAAGCAGATGAAGAAGAAAAAACTATTGGTCTGTTGCGAGAATTTAAAGATATTTTCGCATGGAACATGGATGAGGTGCCTGGAATAGACCCATCTGTGGCATGTCACAGATTGGAAATTGACAAAAATATAAGGCCATTCAAACAAAGAATCAGAAAAATCGCGACAACGTATCATCCTCAAATAGAAGAAGAGTTGCAGAAGATGCTTGATGCAGGGATTATAAGACAAGCAAAATACCCAGAGTGGATAGCAAATATGGTCGTAGTTCCAAAGAAGAAAAAAGGGATAGAAATTTGTATAGATTTTACTGATCTAAATAAAGCTTGTCCGAAGGATAGTTTCCCATTACCGGATATTCCACAAATGGTCGAATCAGCAGGAGGAAATGATAGAATATCTTCTCTAGACGGATATAAAGGGTACAATCAAATTCCTCCCGCTGAAGAAGATCAGCAGCATACTGCTTTTTTCTCTCCAAGAGGGTTATATTGTTACACAAAAATGCCATTTGGTTTGCGAAATCTTTGGAGCAACATACCAAAGGATGGTAGAAAAGGTGTTTAGAAATGGATACACAAAACATTGGAAGTATATGTAGATGATATGTTAATAAAAAGTAAAGAAGCAAAAAATCATGTCCAAGATCGAGGGAAATTTTTGAACAAATGAGACATTTTAACATCAAGGTAAATCCAGAAAAATGTATTTTTGGGGTTGCATCGGGCAATTTTTTAGTTTACATCGTATCAAAAGAAGGAATACAAGTTGATCCAGAGAAAGTTCAAGCAGTTCGCGACATGCCAACACCGACGACGGTAAAAGATGTACAGAAGTTAAATGGACTCTTAGCTTCGCTGGGAAGGTTCATTTCGCGATCATCAGACAAATGTAAACATTTTTTCAATATACTCAAAAAGGGGGCGAAGTTTAGATGGACAGACGATTGCGAGAAAGCTTTTCAAGGAATAAAAGAACATATGACGAATATATATATTTCGCAAAAGGCAGAACCAGGAGAAGAATTATTAATCTATCTTGCGACAACTTCGCATGCGTTAAGTGTTGTGTTATTGCGAGTAGACGCAGGAGTTGAAAAACCAATCTATTACATCAGCAAAACCTTCAATGCTGCAGAGAAAAATTATTCAAAGATTGAAAAACTAATTTTGGCATTAGTTTATGCAACATTTAAACTTCGAATATATTTTCGGGCGCATGAAATAAAGTACCGACAAAAATACCAATCGAGTCGGTAATGAAAAATTCAAAAGATCGGGCGAGTTGAGAGATGGAATGCCTGAGATAGGACATTTCAAAATCAAATATGAAATATTATCTTCACCAAAATCGCAAGTTGTTGCGAGACTTCTTAGCAGAATTTCCCTTAGAAGATGATGAAGCAAAGTGGAAGAAATGATGGATATAGAAGAAGAGCATGGAAATCCAAGAGATCTATTAATGAGCCAAACAGATGGGAAATATTGGTGGATGGATCATCAAATGGGGAAGGTAATGGAGTTGGAATTGTTTTGATTTCGCGGAGAGGGCAACAAAATGGATTTTTCCTTGATTGGAGTTTGCATCCACCAATAATGAGATAGAATATGAAATTTGTGATACATGCCTTGAAGTTCGCAATAGAAATGAAGTTGGAATATGTAAGAATCACCAGTGATTCGCAATTAGTCATTTGTCAAATAAAAGGAGAATAAACTACAAATGAATCATCCATGAAGAAATACAAAAAACTTGTTGAAGAGTTGTCAGCGAGAATCCCAAAAATTAAATGGAGACACATATCAAGAAAAGATAACGAGACTCGCGGATGCTTTTGCTTTCATCTCAAGTATGATGACAGAGACCAGCTGCGAGATGCATAAAGATACAAACACTTTTATCACCATCAATCAATAAAGAAGAAGAAGAAGAGGTAGATGTAATGATAATAGAAGATGGAGAACAAATACCTAGTATTGAAGATTGGAGAGCAGAACTTCATGCATACCTAAAAGAGGAGAAACACCAAGGAATAGATTGGAGGCACACAAATTAAAAAACCGTGCGACAAATTATGAACTAAGGGATGGAATATTGTACCGGAGAGCCTTTAACGGACCTTCACTCAGATGTTTAACACGGAAAGAAGGAGAAGAAGTACTAAAGATGTTATATAGTGGAGATGCTGGCAATCACAGCGGCGGAAGATCTTTGGCATACAAAGCGAAGATGCAAGGTTATTATTGGTCATTTATGCACGAGGATGCGAAGCAAATATCAAGGCGTTGCGAAGATTTCCAAAGGCACGGAAAGAAAATACATGCACCAGGAGCACCATTAACATCTTCAACAAGTGTATGGCCTTTTGGAAAATGGGGTTTAGATATTGTGGGACCATTCTTACCAGAACCGGCAAAGAAGATATCGATTGTCGCTACGAGACTATTTCACAAAATGGGCTGAAGTAAAGGCAGTACAACACATTCGTGACAAAGATATTTTTACATTCATATTTGAGAATATCATATGCAGATTTGGAATCCCCGCACAGTTGGTGTCTAACAATGGGAAACAATTTGAGGGACAAAATATAGAACTGTTACTTAATGCATTTAAGATAAAATGTGGAAAGTCAACTCCTTTATACCCTCAGGCCAACGGACAGGCAGAAGCAACAAATAAAACAATCGCAGATATATTGAAGAAGAAATTAGAAGGGCATAATAGAGCATGGTGTGAACAAGTGCATAATGCAGTATGGGCTTACAATACAACCAGGCGAGAAGCTACGGGAATGTCACCTTTCTGTTTAACATATGGAGTTGAGGTTGTACTACCAACAGAAGTTATTATTCCAACAACAAAGAGAGAAGTTTGGGAGAAAAATCTTAGTGCGGGTAATATTTTAACCAAACTAGATGAATTAGAAGAAAAAAGAGAAAGAGCTCTACAACATATGGAGAATTACCAACGAAGATTAGCCAGAGAATATAATAAACGTGTTAAGACACGCGAATTTCAACCAGGTGATTTAGTGAGAGAAACACCAATATATAGCGAGAAAGTGGTAGCAAGCTTGAAAAAATGGGATGGACCTTATATCATTAAGGATATAGTTGGAACAGGGGCATATAGATTGATGGATCCCGAGGGTAAAGACGTGGGCCACAGATTGGATAGACCATGGAATAGGTTATACTTGAAGAGATATTACCCGTAAAAGATTGTGGGAAAAGATTAGACTGCGAAATAATGTATGATTGAAGCAAAATGAATTTATATGAAAATCTTGTGCAAGAATTACTGCGAGATTGTACAAAATAAAGAAAGAACATGCGAAAATCTCGCTCAGAAAATGACAAGAAATAATCAAAAATCAATGACATATCAGAAAGGGGCGAACCTGCTATGGCGTACACCCTAGTTCGCGAAATCAAAATTTCGCAAGAGGCAAATGTAAGACCTAAAGTACGTCATAAAAGGGGGTACCTGTTAACATGGCTCAGGGAAAAGGTTACATCGCCCCTGGAACCCGAGTCATGGAGAATTGGGGTCAATAAAGCCCATCCAGGAGAGGTACCTTGGATTTTCAATCTAAGCTTATGACTTAGATTGGACGACCGAGGGTCTCTTCTAAGGAGTCAGCAGTTTACCAAGGTGCCGAGGTACACGGATGAGCCAAGAGTGCCTGGGGCATTTGAAGTGTCTCGGCCATTCTTGGCAAGTCTCGGCATATGCTGCACTCGGCCCGAAGAAAACTCCACTTAGGGTGCAGTCTCGTAACCATAAGCCCTATAGGCAAAAGGGATAAGAGGCTGCGAAAACAACTGGTTGTTGTTAAGACCGGATGGGGGAGCTAGCCTTGTATGGCAGAAGTACGCCTCCTTGAAGGGGCAACCGGGGAGATGATAAGGGCGGCACCCTCCATTAGGGAGCTGATAAGTGTCTTAAGACGCAAATGTCATGAGGCTTTATTTTCGCAAGGAAATTTAGGCTTGTCATATTTGTGCGACAATCCTGAAGAGGCAATAATACAAAAGATAAAGATAAGACGAGACCAATGGGTCAGTACATGAAAATGCAAGGACGTCCTGCGATTTCGTCGCAAGACGGCAATGTCATGGGGCTTTATTTTCGCAAGAATTTTTAGGCCTGTCATATTGTCGCAACAAAAATTTCAAAGAAAATGTTAAGGAAAGATCAATGGGTTTTTGCATGCAAATGCAAAGACGTCCTGCGATTTTGTCGCAATGACAAGAGGTGGCGCAATAAGACCTTTAACTAGGAAGGCAAAATAAGACCACATGATTCAATAAAAGATTTATAAAAACTAATTATTATTTATGCAGGTCATCCATCGCAAGAAAGATAATGAGAGGCAGTATGGGAATTATTCAACAATGGACATTATCTTTCTCGCAAATAAACACAATAATAAAGAAATAAGTGCACCTCAAAGAGGACTGAAATGCATCATATGCAAGAAGTTATATAGGTGAAGAGGTTCAAAGAAATAAAATTACAAAAGAAGTTCAACTCTCAACTCTCAACATCAAGTTTTTCGCAAGAAGGAGATAATGGACATCCTTCATTAATTTTATCACTCTCGCTAGCTTTCTCGATCTCGCTGGCTTTCTCAGCTTCGCCAGTTCTTCCTTCATTTTGGTTTATTTTAATTTCTCCTCCATCTGGATTATTATCAACACCTTCATCATTTGGAGGAATCTCTTCTTCATTTGCGAAATCTTCGCCACTTTCATAATGATAATCGTTGTCCGGAGTACCAGGTACTTCATCATCATCTACTTCCAAAGGCTCGATGGATACAAGGGATAGAGATTTGGATAATAAAATTTCATTCACAATAACTTCAGCCCTAAGATGAACTTGGCGAAGAAGTGCCTTTTGGTGATTCCTACTTTGGATATCTTTGGAGTAAGAGAGATAATCAAATCTTCTTTCTGCCCGATCGCGAGAACGAGCAAGAGAAGTAGCAAGTAATGCATTCTCTTTGCGAATCTTGGCATAGCTAGATTCCAAAGTAGAAAGGGAGGAGCGAAGATCTTTCTCAGATTCTGCAAAAACAAAGAATAAAGAAAATCATATAGGCGAAAGATTCGCAAGGAAGACATAATAAAAAGACTTAACAAAGAAAAAATGGTTGAGGCGGTCAAATTTTATGACTACCTTCCTTTTGCGAGATAAGATATTGAGTTAAAGCCAAGCAACTATTCTCCAAGTGATCCATGGCATTGTCAAACTTATCACCAACCAAGCCTTTGGTCGAGATCGCAAACTTTTTCATTAGAAATAAGTAAGGTGTTTTGCTTCGCAAGAGAAGTGTAGGATTCTTCTAGCTTGGAGTATTGATCTTTGAGTTGACTTGCTTTTATGCTTAAAGTTATTCTACCTTGAATAAGTTTATCTCTCTCCGCAGAAGATGATTCTGTTACTTCTTTGAGTTTATTTCTCAATGAGAAGAGAGATCGTTCTTGATCATTACATACTTTTTGGCAAATGTTAAGTTCTTGCGAAGAGATCGCCACCTTATTCAAAAGAACTCGTTTCTCCTGAGATAGGGTTTGATTCTCATCTGATAAAGTTTCCAACTCCAGATTAGCTTTAGTCAAAAAGTAAGAGAGGCGAGATAATTCATTACTTAATAAATTTTACTTTTGGACTAATTGAGCATTCTCCTTGGTAAGGTTATCTATTTGATCAACCGAATACGTATGAAGATTATCTAATTGGTTATATTGATCCTCCAAGCATCTTTATCCATTCGGGCTTCTTCGACGATGGATTCAAATTGATATATCTCCATTTTTCGTTTCTCGTTTAGAGCTTAAAAGGGGAATAGAGATTTAAAATTTAAAAAAAAAAAAAAAAACGGGGGTAAGAGGTTTTTACCTTTTAGTTCTTCATTCTTCCTGCGAAGATTATCACGATCCAGCAAAACATTTTGAAGTTTTTGATTCTCAAGATGAAGAGTGTCACATTTCAAGGTCATAGCTTGGAGGTTACTTTTCAAAGCTTCAACTTCCTTCTCTAAAGATGTTTGCGAAACCATTCTGTCAGAGCCAAAATATTTACTTAAAACCTCGCAGACACCAAATCTGATAGGATCAGTGGAAGCTTTCTTGACATCATCTAGAAGGTCGGATAAAACCTTGAAAGCAATATCCATCCCTTCCAAATTTTCTTTAGTAAAATGGAGAGATTCGGATGATGAAGCGATGATGGCAGAAGGTGGGATAGTTGAATCATCTTTCGCCATAGGTATGTCATCGGAAGACGAGATTTGATGAAGGTTAATGACTGGGGTTGAGGCAATGTTAAGAGAAGAGGCATTGACAGTAAAAGAAGGGAAGGGTTCATTCGCAACAGGGTTATTGTGAGGAATTTCATTTATAGAAAGATTAGTTACTGGGGATGAATCTGCAGCGACATTTTCGCAAATGAGAAGAGGAGATTCCGCCTGCGAAGATGTCGCATGAGGTGTTGAAAGCTTAAACAAAGGAAATGGAACAGCTGTTTCAACATTTTTAGGATGGCGAGGTCTTTTGGGGGACCTCTCGACATTTGCATCACCCTGCGAATCACAAATCATATAAGAAACAGAGGCAACAATATTGTTATTAAAAGAATAAGTGTTTCTTAATACCTTGCTATTCGCAGGCTTCCTTTTGTTCACAACGAGTTTTTGCTGCGAACTCTTGGGAACATTAGGGTTTTGGATCGTAAACTTGGTGCTGGAAGTGTTTTTGCTGAAACAGAAACAGTATGGGAATTATCTAAAGATGAACAATATCAAATAAAATAATTTTAGTAGAGAAAATCAATTTTAAGAAGATCAGTTTCAGCAAAATAAACAAACCTTGATGGCTCCATAAGAACAGTAGCAGAAAGATGGAGAGGATTTACGGAAAGATGAACAGTGAAAAAGTTGCAGACGACAAAAAGAGGATTTACAGATGAAGAAGATGAAGTAAAAGAAAGAAGACATTTTTACGATGGATCTCTTCTTAAATAGACAAAAAAAAATGATGACCGGTTAGCATTTAAAGTGCCGGTGAATAGGGGAAAATTTAACACGTGTAAACGGTTATGCTTAATTCACGGAATCTTGTCGGCAGAAAGAAATGAACAACTGCGGCATTTTGAAAGTGTTAGTTCTCATGACATTCTCCCCTTCGAAGAGAAGACATGAGAAGAGGCAAGATGTAGGATCAGAATATCGCATCACCAACATCCTTGCGAAATTCGTAAACAACACATTGCGAAAATGTCTTAGATGGATAATATAAATGACGCAATGGATGACGACAGCTTGAACACGTGAAAGATGTGAAGACCTAGCGAGATTTAGGAGCGTTGCGAGATTTAATATTTGTACACTCGCGAGAATGTCGCAAGTCAGATCCGAAAATTCGTAAACAACACATTGCGAAATTCGTAAACAACACATTGCGAAAATGTCGTAGATGGATAATATAAATGACGCAATGGATGACGACAGCTTGAACACGTGAAAGATGTGAAGACCTAGCGAGATTTAATATTTGTACACTCGCGAGAATGTCACAAGTCAGATCCGAAAATAAAGGACAGCTTAGCTGTCATCCACTATGTAATGTCCTATATAAAGAGCCGAATAGGCTTAAGAGTTGAGAGATCTTTTTCGAGTGAGGAGCAAGTTATCAAGAGAGAGAAATTTTAGAGCGGTTGTAAATTCTTTAGCTTATTTTCTTTCCATCTTGTAACACTTGTGAGTTTTAATCAATAAAGAATATAATTGTTTATCTTAAAATGACTTGATTGTGTGAATTCTTGTGAGGGGTGTAGTGTAGGATTTCCTGCTACTACAAAAATAACACAGATACCAGAAATTTTGTTAATGAGGAAACCGCAAATGATAAAAAAACCCCGGGACCTAGTCCAGATTTGAACACCACACTGTATTAAGCCGCTACCGACACTAGCCTACTCCAAGTTAACTTCGGACTGGAATGTAGTTGAGCCCTAACCAATGTCACACTGATCAAGGTACAGTTTTGCTCCTTACGTCTCTGAATCCCAGCAGGACTCTACGCACTTGATTTCCTTAACTGATCTCACCCACAACTAAAAGTTGCTACGACCCAAATTCGAAGACTTGATAAACAAATATGTATCATACAGGAAAGTCTATTGTATAGATAAATCTGTCTCCCACAGATAAACCTATGAGTTATGTTCCATCTTTTGATAAATCAAGGTGAACAGGAACCAATTGATATACCGGACTTATATTCCCGAAAAACAACCTAGAAATATCAATCACCTCACAATAATCTTAATCGTATGGTAGCGAAACAAGATATTGTGGAATAACAAACGATGAGACGAAGATGTTTGTGATTACTTTTTATCTTGCCAATCGGAGAATAAATCTCGAGCCAATCTTAAATAAGATAGTTGTAGTTGCAGGATTTCCTACACTACACCCCTCATTAGCTTCAACACAATTAATCCATTTGAAGATGAATAATAATGAATTTGATTGATTGTTTTCTTGAAATGTTTACAAAGAAAGATAGAACAGAATTAAGGAAAGTACAATTACTCTAGATTTTCTCTCTCCTAATGACTTGCTTAACAATTCAAAAAGACCTCTCCTACAACAGATTTACTCGACCCTTTATATAGGGTATTACATAGTGGATGACAGCTAAGATGTCCTTTATTTTCGGGAATCCTTCGCGAAGTATCGCGAGTTCATAAGTGTTTGTCTTCGCGACGCTCCTAAATCTCGCCAAGTCTTCACACTTTTCTCATGTTCTGGTTGTCGTCATCTAATGCGTCATTTAAATTACTTCCATGCGACACCTTCGCAATACTGTCGTTTATTGATCTCGCAAGGTATTGATGTCGCGATATTCTGATCCTACATCTTGCCTCTTCTCATGTCTTTTCTGCGAAGGAGAAAATGTCATGAGAATTTATATTTTAAAATGCCGCAATTGCTCATCTTTATCTCGCGAATGTTCACTTTTATCCGTTTTATTCATGTACGGAATTTATTACAGTGTTTCTTCTTCCACTCTTTTCTTGACACGTCTCTTTCAACCGCTTATTCTTGACCATTCACGTCCCATCTCGCATTAAATGCATTTGTTTTCTCGAGGATTCTCTTCTCTATATATAGCTTTCTTACTCTTCTCTTTTTCTCTTTTATTTTCCTTCGCAACTTCCCTTCAACTTTCTTCCTCCGCAATTTGCGTTCTCGCTCTTGTAATCCTCCCCTTCAATTTTCTCAATCTTCAGTTCTTCATTCATTCCCATACTATATTAATGGCTTCACTTGGTCGTACATATAAACCCCTTTTTGAAGAAACTCAAAAGAATTTACAAGAGAAGGGTTTCACTTTATCAACCATTCCTGATCAAGAATCTTCGTCCATTCTCTCCGCAAAACTGTTTTCTGATCATCAGTGTGATGATCAGAAAATCATAGTCTCGCTAGGTCAACTCCTCGCAGGCCTCCCCATTCCTCTATACAATCCCGAGATACCATTATTCTATGAAATTCTTGCTCATGAGAAATTCTCGCGAGCTATTTATCAATTGAGAGGCGACTGCATCCGTCTCATGCTTAAATTCGCCAATCGTGGTGCTGGTAAAGGATCTTTATATCCTGATAATGTCAGAGATCCTAAATTCGTAAATTTACAAATAGTCGCTGAGAAGTATACCGTGGACAACTTTTTTGAGAATTATAAAGTAATAAATATGAGAAATGACAAATCTCGCTGGGGTGCTCGGTTGAAAAGAAAAGATAATGTTTCCGAAGACAAGCTGCTTATGCAAGATATTGATTGGCATTCGGGCAACAATAGTACTCCTCGTCATTCCAAAGATGAGAAATGGTGGGTTGTTCCTTTATTTTTGAATGGACCTTACATCGCAGGTTCACATGTTCTCCCTGCAACCCTCGCGAATTATCATCCTTGGGAGTTTAAGTGGCCTGAGAAGGCAAAAGAGGTATATTTCCTTTTTTCAATTTCACTTTGCGACATTTTCTTCCTCCTTTGCTTATTAAACTTTCAAAGAATTTTAGATTGCCAAACTGAGAAAGAAGTATAAAGAAGATCCAAAGGTGAGTACCCTGGCGATACTCCGATCGCTTACGGATGAAGTAAGAAACATTTTCTTTTGTTATTTTAAACAATATTGTTGCCTCTGTTTCTTATCTTCATGCGTATGCGAAGGTTGACGTGGAAGAAACTGAAGGCTGCGAAGGTTAAAGGCAAAGATAAAATCATTTTTGGCAAGGACAAATCTTCTGGTCCATCTTCTAAAAAACGGAAAACTCATCCCTCTTCTCATTGTAGTTCTCAAACTGGTGAGAATTCTGATGAGGATGAAAATGAGATTGGTACTTCCTCCGTGAAAGAGGATCACTCGACTATTTCTCGCTATGGCGCAATTGTGCAGTATCTTCTCCGATTATATGCATGGATTAGGAGATGATCATCTAACTGCTACTACTTGCGAAGCTCTCGCTAAAATTTGCGATGCCCCATTGTTAGAGGATAATGAATCTTTTCGCGGAGTTTCCGAACAATGACTCCTAGCTTTTTAAATGCTCTTAATGCTTTGGTACGTTCATATTCCTTTGTTTCTTTGTAACTTTGATTATAAGCTTTATCTTAATTATTTATTTATTTTCTTTTATAGTCTAGGAGAGCTTCTTTTATTGTTGCCTCAGACCTCGAGAAAAGACACAACAATCTTGAAAAGAAGAATCTGCAACTTAAAGAGAAGATCCAAGAACTAGAAACTGAAGTTGCGTCATCTCGCAGGAAGGATGAAAGAATTCAACAGTTGGAGGCGAGTCTACTTCTCGAGGAAGAATAAAATATCTACTCTTCAAAGTGCGAATCAACAACTTTATGGTACCAAATTTTTACTCTTCAAATCGTCTTTATTTTGTCATCTACTTTTCTTTGCCTGATTTATTATTTTCGCAGACATATATAACCTCTCTGAAGAAGCCATTCTTCTCCATTCATTTCCCGAGCCTATGGACAATGATGCTCTTCTCACTCACCTCAACGAATCTTTAAGTAGTTCGTCAAACAAAATTGATTCCCTTCCATTAAATGAACTTCAAACCAAATACCGTCTTTTAGAGATTGAGCATAGATCTAGTTTAGGTTTAGCCAATCAATTTAAACAAATGTATATTGATTCCCATAAGAAAACCAAAACTTTAAGGAAGAAAATTAGTGGTCTCATAGAAGACAAAGACCGCATTGCTAATAAAGGTGCTCAGGCGTTAGCAAAATTTCAAAAATCTCTTCTCGAAGTACAAATTGAACGAGATGAATCTCTTCGTCGAATGCAATACTTAATGAGCGAGAAGATCAAATTCGTTCGCTTCTTGTTATAAATAACAATGATGAATTTGCTTGGGCTGCGAAGGTTCTAGATAATGCCAGGAATAACTTAGGTATTGATGTTAGTCTTCATGCCGAGCATCTTGCCTTGGTTAAAGATATGATATCCGACGAGAGAAGGTTGTTTATTATACTTTCTTGCTCCTTATCGTAGTATTGTTATTGAATTGTTAACTCATTATCATATGTTTTGCGTAATCCGAGAAAAGATTTCAAACAAGGATTGAAGAACTTGAGTCACGAAAAAGAACAACTCGCACAAGACTTTTCTCTTCGCAACAACAAGTATTCTAAGTTGAAGAAACAATCGCAAGCTACGATGGCGAATTTCAACAACTATGTTGTTCGCTTTCGCAATCAAACTATTGAGACAGTTTGCAATGACCACAAGATTCCTCTTAGTTCATACCCTTGTCTTCTTGATATTATTCCTGAAGATATGCCTTTCTCGACGTTTCGATAGCGAAGCTAGTGAAGAAGAAGAAGAGTCAGCGGCGAGAAGAAGGATGAAATCGAAGAATCGATAAAGAAGAAGAATCTTCCAAGAAATAACTTCCTTTTCTTCTTTCATTTCTTGTAATATCTGCATATATATCCTTTTAATCTTCTATTTCTATAAACTTTCATTGTAAATTTCTTGGATTACTCAATATGAATTCAACCTTTGTTTTCTTTACTTGCGCATACTAATCAAGCAATTCTTCTTTGTAGTACATTATCATTTATTTTCTTGTTTCCTTTATGCATAAATCTATCATATGAAAATGAATAACAAAATTTCATCACATGCATTCCCATACTTGCCTCTGTTATTTATTTACAAATGAGAGATTTATTTTGAAGTTCATCATCGCGACAAGATCGCAGGATATCATCATAAATGAAGAAATCTATTGATCTTGCCTTAACATTTATTGTGTGGTCTTATTTTGCCTTCCTAATTAAAGGTCTTATTTTGCCACCCCTCGTTGCGACAAAATCGCAGGACGTCTTTACATTTTCATGTAATGACCCATTGACCTTGTCTTATCAATTCTTAAGTATTTTTGCCTTTGCAGGATATTTTATTTGCGACAATATGATAGGTTTAAACACTCTTGCGAATGTAAAATCCCATGACATTGTCGTCTTCGCGACGAAATCGCAGGACGTCTTTACATTTTCATGTAAAAACCCATTGATCTCGCCTTATCCTTGCGTTAGTATTATTGCCTCTACAGGATCATCGCACAAATATGACAAGCCTAAATTTTCTTGCGAAAATATAGTCTCATGACATTTGCGTCTTTTGACACTTATCAGCTCCCTAATGGAGGGTGCCGCCCTTATCTTCTCCTGGTTGCCCCTTCAAGGAGGCGTACATCGCCATACAAGACTAGCTCCTCCCATCCGGTCTTAACAACAACCAGTTTTTTTCGCAGTCTCTTATCCCTTATACCTATATGGTTTATGGTTACGAGACTGCACCCTAAGTGGAGTTTTCTTCGGGCCGAGTGCATCATATACCAAGACTTTCCAAGAATGGCCGAGACACTTCAAATGCCCCAGGCACTCTTGGCTCAACCGTGTACCTCGGCGCCTTGAGCATACACTGACTCCTTGGAAGAGACCCTCGGGCGTCCAACCAGGGTATAACCATATATATATAGTTGGAAATCCAAGGTATCTCCCCCGGATAGGCTTTCATGGGCCCCAAATTTCCATGACTCAGGTTCCAGGAGCGGTGTAACCTTTACACTGAGCCATGTCAAGAGATACCCCCTTATATGACGCACTTTAGGTCTTACATTTGCCTCTTGCGAAATATCATTCACGAACTAAGGTGTACGCCATAAAGGTTCGTCCCATTCACTCACTCTTTCATTTTTGTTAATTCATTCAATCATTCATTTTGTTTGCGAATCTATCGCGCAATCTTACATTGTTTATTCATTTTTGTTTTTCAATTTTTCAATCAAATTATCATACATTCTTGATGGCGAGATCCTCGCATATTTCTTCTTCAATTATTTTTTCTTCCTCTTACCCTTAACAAGCTTTTGTTATTGCCTTTTGATGATTACTCACTTCTTACACTTTTTGCTCCCGCTACTCTCTCGCTTTCGCACCATTCAAAACAAATTTTTAGCTTTCGATCCAACTTCTATTACGAATGTTTCTTTTCCCTTTGTTGAATTTGTTCTGTGCATTTCTGGCGGTGGTGGTAATGGCTGAACCTTCTCTTCACTTTTTAAAAAATGACTTAGCTTTCCTTGGTCAATCATTCTGAGGATGATTCTTTTTATATTTCTGCAGTCATTTGTTAAGTGTCCATGAAAACGGTGGTAAGAACAGAACTCGTGACTTCTATCACTTGGTGGTGGCTCATTCCCCATGTTCCATGGCGCAGGTATGTTTTCCATCAAGAGTATAGCTTCCCATATTTTTTCAACACTAGCATTTAATGGTGGCATTTTGATTTCTTCCCATACTACTCTGTGACGTCGCTGCCCTCCATGATAATTCTGCCTTTGACTTCCATAAGTTTTTTGCGGATGATCAAGTCTTTGAATTTTGTTATTGCCACCACGGTTATATAGTTCCTTTCTCTCTCAAATTCTTCTTGATCACGGCTTCCCATGGCTACTATCTTTGGCTGTCCATCATTTGTTATCCTTTCTTGTTGACCTTGCGAAGTACTCGCCACCGTGTTTATCAGTTTGGGTAATAAACTTGCATCCGCAGCATTTGAACTTGTATTCGCAATTGGATATGATTCCATCTCATTTTGCCTTTCCTCTAAAGCAATATACTCTTCTTGAAGTTCTCATGACTCCGTCATCGTGATCGTATTCTTGACTCTAAAAATTTGAATATATAGCAAATTGGTTGCGAACATAGCGTTTATAAATGATAAAATGAGATATCTTTCATCCACTCTTCCAGCCATCTCGCTACACATCGTCTTCCATCTCACAGTTAGGTGTCTTAAACTTTCGCCAACTCTTTGTTTCAGCCCAAATACATCTTCAATTCCTGGTCGCGAGGAGTTGTTACTTATGTATGCCCCTAAGAATATAGCTTGTAGATGGTTGAATGACGTGATTGTGTTTCTTGGTAAACCTTCAAACCACTTCAATGCTTCTCCTGTTAAACTTGATGCGAAATATTTGCACAATATAGCGTCATGATTTTCCCACTGTAGCATACATCTTACATACGCTTTGATGTGTTGTATTGCGCAAGTTGTTCCATCAAAAATGCTGGTTAATGCAGGTAAATTGCACTTTGGGGGTATTCCTCCTAACTGCACCTCTAGTGTAAAAGGGGTTTTTCGCAGCTTCTTCGATTGCCTCATCCAATTGTCTTCTTCCTCCTCCTCTTCTATTGTTCAACATTCCTCTCATTTCTGCCAATTCTTTTAAGATTTGTTCGTTTACATTAGGGTTCGAATTTATTGGTCTTTTTAGTTCCGTTTCTCTCCTTCTTCGTTCACGTCTATCTTGATTTTCTTGTTCAGCATTTTCTTCTCTTCTTTCTCTGCGACTTTCTTCTCCATCTCGTTCTCGGATTCACACACCATTGTATTCATCATTTTCTCTTCTTGGTTGTCTATCAGCTCTCCTTTGTATTCTTTCATACTCTTCATTGATATTTCCATTGTTGCGATTTTGCTCGCGCCTTCTTTCTCGATTGTCATGATTATTCTGTCGGATTGCTTCCTCCAATTCTCGCTCTTCCATTTCTACTCTTAATCTTTCCCTTTCGCGAGCTAGACGCGTTTGTTTAATATAATGCCTTTCGATGTCATCTTCAATCTCCTTTTGTTTCCTCTGTGTTTCTCTTCCATGCAGTATTCTTCTTCCTTCTTCCGGATTTTCTTCATCAATTGGATTATTCTGCTGCCTATTTCCTTGATTTCCATTATTTTGGTCACCCTGTAAAATCTCTGGACGCGGAATACACACCATTTCCCTTCTTTCGCAGTATCCTTCACCGAGATTTAGCTCTCTTTCTAAATTTTCTTCATTAGCATTTTCTACAGGTAACATTCTCCTTCTATCATCTCTAACCGATCCCGGTCTTGACCTGGTATTACTTCTCGACCTCCTATTCTGCAACCTCATATTTTCCATTCTTAACTCATGGTTTTGCCTTGTTAAATTTGCGCGTTCTTCCGCTTCTAATCGTCTTTCTTCTTGTATTGTTTGTCTCAACGTTTCTAATGCTACGATTTCTTCATTTCTATGTTTTGTTTCTCCCATTTCTTCTCGATTTCTCTCCTCTTGTTCATTATTTATCAATTGTTGCACTTCTTCTCTTTCTTCCACAGAACCGATCTCCATGTATGCACGCTCACCCTATCATAATCTATTACTCTATTCGGTCTTTGGTTGAATTGGTGGTTGAATTTGACCTTCTTCTCTATCTCTTGCGTTTATTCTTGATGGTTCACCTACTTCATTTCTCCTTTCTCCGCCTAATCTCCCACTTCTCCTCACAATTGCTGGTTGTTCTGATGCATTCCTTCTTCTAGCCATTTCTCAATTTTAGTAAATTGTTTGAAAATTATTCAAAATTTCTTTCTCGTTACTCCTGATTCTTTCAATTCACGAGATTGGTCTTCTAATCCTCCCTGTTTCTAGCGCATATGTAGTTGCAGGATTTCCTACACTACACCCCTCATTAGCTTCAACACAATTAATCCATTTGAAGATGAATAATAATGAATTTGATTGATTGTTTTCTTGAAATGTTTACAAAGAAAGATTGAACAGAATTAAGGAAAGTACAATTACTCTAGATTTTCTCTCTCCTAATGACTTGCTTAACAATTCAAAAAGACCTCTCCTACAACAGATTTACTCGACCCTTTATATAGGGTATTACATAGTGGATGACAGCTAAGCTGTCCTTTATTTTCGGGAATCTTTCGCGAAGTATCGCGAGTTCATAAGTGTTTGTCTTCGCGACACTCCTAAATCTCGCCAAGTCTTCACACTTTTCTCATGTTCTGGCTGTCTTCATCTAATGCGTCATTTAAATTACTTCCCTGCGACACCTTCGCAATACTGTCGTTTATTGATCTCGCAAGGTATTGATGTCGCGATATTCTGATCCTACAATAGTACTCAATACGATAGAAAACGCAAGATCAGATCACGCAACTATAGAGAAAATAGTTGGGTCTGGCTTCACAATCCCAATGAAGTCTTCAAGTCGTTAATCTATAGGGTTTCGTGAAAAACCTAAGGTTAAAGGAGAATCGACTCTGGTCGCAACTAGTATCATACAAAAGGTGTGGGGATTAGGTTTCCCATAAGCTATATAGTCTTCAAATCAGGTTTTGCAATCAATGTTACCTTGGTAACAAAGTATTCAATATTCACCGTTAGATGAAAACCTGATTAGACTGAAGCTAATATCTTTCAACCGTTAGATCGAACTTAGATTGTTACACACAAATGAAATGTACCTTCATTTAGATATGAGTAACTGTACCTAAACGTGTACACCTTGTTGGCTCAACAATAGTTACCCGAAGTTATCCATATGAACACTTTCATATCAACCTTATTCATCTTAACCATAACTAGTTCAAATGACTCAAATGAAACTAGTTCTAGAGTTGTTCAGTTGTTAATATTCTCATAGAAGCATACAAGACACATTATAGCCACGGTTTGGAAAAGATTGCATTCCTTAATATATAAATGTATTAGTTCATGAACAAATCGATTTTAGAACATCATCCACTTAGGTATGCGTATAGTATGTGCACCTAAGTAGCCGGACTAAGTTTGGGTTTCGCCAGTACGCGAACTGGTACGCATACCTTCCAAACTCAGCAGAAATTGCCGGACCCGAACTTTACGCCAGTACGCGTACCGGTATGTGTACCAGGTTCCCGGACTTTCACTATCCAAAAAGTACGCATACGGGTATGCATACCATGGTTCCCGGACATGGATTACGTATATGCAAGTATGCACACAATGCTTAAATCCAATTATTCTAAACTCTCCTTTCAACCATTGAAACATTCTTGGAAGATGGGAATAACTATCTCGCCCAAACTATTAGTTTCAAAGCAATTTTCAAGTGATTGAATGATCAATACGAAACATTCAGAGTCTACATCAAATGACTGTCTCACACAAATCATGTAAGATCCAGGCGATTTTCACATGATCATCTTTTGACTTTCGTCAAGAATATAAGATGAACTTGGTTAAAGCGAAAGCTTACCAACACATATTTCGAGAAATATGTAAACGAGTTAAACTCAGCTCGAAATATCAAATGTGCATAAATGAAGTCTATATAGCTATAAGACTTTTGTCTCAAATAGGAGATAGGATAGATAGAATTTTGAGTGATAGATGAGTTCAAGTTTCCACATACCTTTTGTTGATGAAGTTCCACAAGCTCCCCTTAGTAGTTCTTCGTCTTCAATTGATGAACGCCGTGAAGTCTAATGTTCAACTACACTTTCTATCCTAATCCGAGACTTAGATATAAGTAGACTAGAAATCAAGACTTATAGTTTTGGAAACTAAACTTGACAAACAAGCTTAAGATAGAAACGCTTGCGAAGTTCGACGAGCAAAGAAAGTGCTCTAACAATCTCCCCCTTTGTCAATTTTAGTGACAAAACTATCAATACATATGGATTACAAAATAAATAAACTTTGTAGCTTCTCATCCAAATGCTTGATCTCCTTGGTTCTTCAACATTACTCGAAAACTTCGTCAATTCCAAGTACTGCAATGATTCTAACCGTGTTCAACTCAGGAACAATTTTGTTGAAGATCCGTAAACAGTTGCTCTCAATCATTGTTATACAGTGCCATAGTATTATTACACAACATCAAAGTTCAATTGTATCACAACTTTGACAATAATACTACGGTGATATGTATCACTCCCCCTTAGTCAATACTTCATCTCACATGAAAACCACCCCCCTTACATAATGATCCGTACACCATATGTATTTGTAGTGTAAACTATACATTAATTCTCCCCCTTTTTGTCAATAAAAATTGGCAAAGGTACGAAAACTAGTGGGATTCTAATTAAATTTCCATAGAGATACTTTATGACCAAAAGAGAACAACATATCAACTTATTTAGATGCAATCATATAGCCGAAACTAAATGCATTCATCGAGGAGTTTATAAAGCTACAAGATAATCCCTACAATATTCCACAGTCGCACTCCCCACAAAGATTTGGCAATTAAGCACAAGTTCAATTATGAACTCTCCCCCATAAAATGTCATTCCCGAAAGAACAACAAGAGCGACCTTACTTTCACAAGAAAAGAAAGATTTCTTTGGACATTAATAAATCACATGAAACATGAATTTGTATCCAAAATACTCAATTAAATTAACCACAAGAGAACCCATGATTAATTTAATCAGAGAAGCTCACATAAGTGAACTTACGGAGCCGCACGTTATTTACACAAAGATGTGGATCAGGGGAAGACCAATACTGCGAAATAAACAAAGATTCATTCTATCTTTCATCACTATTTGCATAGAGACATGTAATAGACTTAATCTTTGTAAACAAAAGCTCATCCTATCTTCCATCACTATTTGCATAATGACATAATAGGTTTAACTTTTGTTTGTCAAAAGTTCATTCAATATTTTATCAATATTTGCATAATGACATATGAAGGACTTAACTTTTGACATGTATGGGACAATCATAGTTCATGGACGCAAACACACATATCCCGTAAAAATTTGCAATATATGAAATCATAAAGATTAATACTACAAAATCATCTTCCAAATAAACTTTAGAATTTAAATAAATAAACAAAAACATTGCAAGATGAAAATCTTTGGAAATAGCTATGTGTACTCACAATAATGGTTATTCCAAACCCTAGTTATCCTTTTTAAAACATGAGAATAAATTCTCATAAGAAGTTTCCTAGACAAAAAGTAAAAAACCCCTAAAGAATTCTAAGACCAACACAACCGAACACACGTTAAAATCAGAGTTCGTGTACAGAATCTTCACGGGTTTCAAGACCTTCAAGCTTGTGACTGACAGCATCGACAGCCTCTTTGAGAAGATCCTTAACATGTGACTTCATGAGAACAAGGTCAGAGTTAACCTTTTTCAACTGAGTTCGTAACACATTAAGATCCTTCATAGAGTTCCCAAGCTTCAATTTTGCTTTCCCGAGGTCATTGAGAAAACCATGAACCACTTCAGCAGAGTCCATCTCAGCCTTTTCTATATCTTGATGAGAATATGCATAATAGCATGATGCACCGGGATTTAGTTCATCAGCTTCAACAATGGTTCTTTACTTCTTTAAAACGAACTCAAAATATACAACGTCATCAATAAAGTCTTCCGACAAATCCCAAGAACAAGGAGGAGAAGCCATTTTTGATAAACAAAAACCTGGAGTATGCGTACTCACAAAAGGGTTTTGGTATTTAAATAGTTTCTCAGGGAAACAGATTTTAGGGTTTTCAAAGTTGGTCAGTGACATGCAACATGGGTACCCGTACAAACACAAACTTGACCCATAGCCGGAAAATACCCCAATAGCGAAAAACATAACGGAAGAAAACTGTTTATACAACAATGTTTTGGTACGTGAATAATTTCAAAATTTTATCTCAATAAATTTTACGTTCTCACCAGAGAAAAATTTAGAGCATAAGAGTATCATTTTGACATAACAATATTTCAAAAAGAAATTAAAAATCAAAAGTTGACAAGACAAAACACAAATACTTATGCAAAAATGTTTGTGAATGATAATCCAGCTAAGAACGATAAGAAAATAGCTAGAGAATCAGAAAAAATATTGCCATCAAGTATACCTGATAATATCTCACTCAACCAGGATTTTTGTGAGTGAGATTTCACCCTTGTGATTAATTAGCACATGTATGAGCCCTGAGCTCATTAAATGAATGGTGTTCACTATTGAGTCTTTTCTTTCTTCCAATTCCAGGAGAAAATCCTTTTTGATGTGAAAATTATCATAAAACTCATTGTCATCAAAATATGAGACATAGTTAGAATCCTTACCAGAAGAGATTTGTGTGAAGGATTTTGACAGCTTGTTGATAAGATCCTTGTATCCTTTAATTATCAGATTAAGGTTGTCCTTCATATCTCCACTATTGCTTCTAACTATAGAAATCTTTTTCACATCTTGAACATCGTTCTTCACATTAGGTTGAAGGTAATCTTTCTGAAATCTCCTTGAACAAATTGAATTAGAGTTACAATTTTTCCGCACATTCGATGAGCAAGTATAGCTGACTTTCTTGGTAGAGTTCACAGGGTGAGTACTAAAACTAATAGGTTTAGACATACGAATGTCAGTTACACCTTGGAGTATTAAATCTAAGGTGTGTTGAAGATGAACAATAGAATAGTTATTCAACATAGACTTGCTTTTCCGTTCAACATGTCTTTTTGAATCGCAAAAGAGGCACACTTTTTGATCACATAAGTGATTAGAATGAACAGACTTAACACCGTTGTTAGGAGATTTCTTCCTTCCGAGTGATGCGAAGTATCCTTGATTAGAGGAAGACACAAGAACATCTTTTCCAATAGGAAGGGATTCTGATATTACTTATGGAACTGAATTTCTTATAGTTGAGACAGAAGTAGTTGGTATAGTGGAACTCTTTGGAACATCCTTGAATAAAGAGTTTACTCAAAAGATATTCAATTTCCAAAGCATCATTTCCAAAGATATTCAATATCGGTGTTAGTTGGGATACAACTAGGGACAGGTCGCTTGTGCTCAGATGGGAGAGTATGCTAGGACGTTGAGCTATATACTGGTCTCACAATAGGCAAGGAACGTCTATATTATACCGAGGCCTTTTCAGCACAATTGGCTTCAGAGTTGGCAGAAAACTCTGCAGTTAAGCATGCTCGGGCGGGAGAAATCCATGGATGGGTGACCTCCCGGAATGTTGGTGCCCAATTACCGCAGCGATGCCCGCTGAAAACCCTAAACTGTTGGATAACCGCATCGGCTAAGTGGGGACAGTATCGGTGGAGGGACAAATCCTTACAAATGGTATCAGAGCCGTCGAGGAGTCATCTACCGAGGGTGAGAATGTACGCTAGACGGGGTTGGTCCAGGTGTTTCTCATGAGGGGAAGGGAACATCAGAGATCTGGGCTTGTATAAATATTTCGGAGCCAAGGACGGCGCAATTTAAGGAGGTGATATTCTAATACCCCGATTTCGGCAGTGGTTCGCCGATGAAATGGAACATAGGTAATGGTTTGTCCTTCCCTAACACCGAGGCTTTTTCAGCATAATTGGCTCCAGAGTTGGTGGAAAAATCTGTAGTTAAGCGTGCTCGGGCGGGAATAATCCAGGGATGGGTGACCTCCCAGGAAGATGCTGTCGGATAGCCGCAGTGGTGCCCATCAAAAGTCCCGCACTGCCGGATTACCGCAGTGGCTAAGTGAGGACAACATCGGTGGAGGGACTAGTCATTACAAAGTATCATAGCCGACGACGGTTTACCCACCGAGGGTGGGAAAGGTACGCTTGGACGGGGTTGCTCAGGTGCTTGTCTCTTAAGGGCAGGGAACGTCGAATATATGGGATTGAAAATATTCCGGAGCCGAGACGGATCCCATTTAAGGTGGTGGTAATGGTTTGTCCTTCCCTAACATCGAGGCCTTTTCAGCATAATTGGCTCCAGAATTGGTGGAAAACTTTGTAGTTAAGCGTGCCCGAGCGGGAATAATTCAGAGATTGGTGACCTCCCAGGAAGCTACTGCTGGATAACCGCAGCGGTTCCCATCAAAAACCCCGCACTGCCGGATAATCGCAGTGGCTAAGTGAGTACAATATCGGTGGAGGTACGAGTCATTATAAAGTATCAGAGCCGATGACGGTTCACATGCCGAGGGTGGGAAGGTACGTTGGACGGGGTCGCTCCGGGTGCTTGTCTCTTGAGGGGCAGGGAACGTCGGATATATGGGATTGAAAATATTCCGGAGCTAAAAACGGCTCCCATTTAAGGTGATGGTATTGTAATACCCCGATTTTGGTAGTGGTTTGTCGATGGAATGTGTTAAAGCATAACTTGGTTGAACCCACCAAGCGTTGGTATGTCAAGTTTGGTTGTCATATTTTAGTTAATCAAAACTCATTTAAAGAGTCGCTTGATTATGTACTAGAGTCAATTTCGTATAGGTTAGCTTGAAAGTATTAGGATATGAGACGTTACAAGTATTGCGAAGACTTGAAGAAGTGAAGAAGTAAGAAGCTAAAACGACAACATCATTCTTCCACTTGAGGTTAGTGATATTTGACTTGAACTGTTTCATTCCCTAACGTATCTTTCAAGTCGTGCATATTGAAAACAAAACTGCGAAGCATGAACACTCTAGATAGACATAGTATTAAGGAATACAATACGAGGTTTATTGCTCAACTGTTAAACTTTGTAGATAAGACATCGACATAATCGTTTAAATGCTATTGTGATTATGTATGGGTATGAGGTGAGGATTTCATCCTAGGAAACAATATTTTACATGTTTTTTAAGGAATTAAATTCATGAACTTGTTTTGTGAATCGAAAAGGAAATCGCCAGGCGTTATTGGTATTGTTATTCATTACATATCTTGTGAACAAACAATATGTGTGATTAGTATAACCACTTATGAATTATTTGTGTTCTTGGTAAAACTATTCACAAAGGCCTGACTTATGTATTGGTATGGATTTTATTAGTGAAACCGATCTTAAGTAATCACCTGAGATGGTATGATCGAGTTTGTGATTTTGTGTAAGACCAACTCTGGGTAAAGGGGAACCGATCCTAGTAAGAGGTGTAACACATAAAAAAGGGGAATCGATCCTTGTATGAGGTGCATCATGTTTTAGCGGAAAGGGGAACCGATCCTATGGACATGTGCAACACGTTTTTAGGCAAAGGGGAACCGATCCTATGGACATGTGCAACACATTCAAGTTAGATACCATATATATGTAGGGAACCGATCCTAGTACCTAGTCAACCGAATTTTGGGAAGCTAGCGTGACTATGCATAGTACTCACATGGAGGTAGAACCAAAACTTGTTTTGGTAGAACCGTTAAACCCATGATTGGTGATTGAGTGTTATTGATCAATCACATAGTTCTTGAAAGTAAGATGAACCAATTCTAAACTTGTTTGGAAGTGTGGCAAATCGGTTTCAAGATTGTAAGTATGAAATAGGACTTACAGAGTAAGGATGTCGACATATTTTGAACATGTGCAGTAACGCTTATCTTTAATTGTTCAAAGTTATTCCTTAATAGCTAAAGGAAGAAAATCCCATGATCGAAACATAAATAAGTTAAGAATCTTTTAAGTAAGGTTTTTAATTTTATTTTTAGAAAACGAGAATTAGTAATGTGCATTTACTAGTTGAAGATTTTCCAAAAAGATTTTCGATCATTATTTTGGATAGAGCAATTCCAGGAATTATGGAAACCGAATTTGGAATATATTGCATATCTTGAGAATATTTTCGGTTTTGGAAATTCCTTGGTGTCCAAACTTCCTTGTCTATAAATAATTGAGTTTGCATTTATAGCAAACTAATCCTTCGTGACAGCAAACTTCCTCGGTTGTGTTGTTACTGGTGAAGCCGCCTATTCGGAGAGGAGAGTAACCTAATTAGGCAAAATTTCTTACGGCCGCTCATTTTAAAGTCTTTTTTGGGATTGAGAAGCTCTATTAGTACCGTTTGTGGGAAACTAGATAATTGCGGTTTATCTTGTATTTCGATTGATTTGATTGACTAACGGTGGTTGAACTTTGATTGCACCTAGTTTGTTTATGCTTGAGAATCTTCTCTTCCGATATAAGATTCACTCAAACTAGATCAAGTATCGACAGCAGGATCTTTAGAATGTTTTTAGATCTAAAGACGCCTTGTGATAATCCATTGTTAACAGCACTCCGTCTCGTGCGTGATTGATCACAAGAGATTCAAGTAGTTGTGTGCAGGTATTTATTGAAGACCTAAGAAGATTTGAAGACAAAGAAGATATTGAAGATTTCTGATTTGGGGTTCATAATCTTTGGTGTGCACAATACTTGTATCTGATATAGAGGATCCAACTATAATCGGTTTATCCTTGTGGTAGATTGGATTGATTAGTTGTGTAGATCGGCATCAATACAATTCATTGTGATTAAAAGTATTGATTGCAAAATCTTAACAATTACCTTTGGTAGTTGAGAATAAGATAGATCTAAGAACCTGACAAATGAGTTTATTGATATAAACAGAAGAGCCTTTGTCGAACTCACATCACTTGGTTGACGAGCGTTACTACCAAACGGATTTGTCGTTCATTTATCTGCTGCGAATTTCAAGAATGATGCTACTCTTTTTCGCAATCGACTATTAAGATGGTATGTGACGACAACAACATTCCTCATTATTCATACCCTTGCCTCCTTGACGAAATCCCTAAGAATGTGCCTTCTTTGGATATCTCTGACAGCGATGCTAGCGAAGAAGAGGAATCTGATAAAGATGAAGAAATAGAAGGATCTGATGAAGATGAAGAAAATGAAGAAGAAGAATCAATCAAGAAATAGTTCTGTTTTTGTTCCTTCTCTTTTTGTAATATCTCGCACATTCATTTTTTTATTTTTTTTTTTAATCTTCTATTTTTGTAATCTTTTGTCATGAGTTTCTTGGATCTTCAAATACAAGCTCTACCTTTGCTGTTCCTTCCTGCACATTGTTAAAAGAACAATTCTTTTTTGCAATATAGTTAATCAATACATTATCAATCTTTTTCATACTATGAGTGCGTAAATCTATAACATTATCAAAAACATTATCAATAACATGTTCTTATTCTATTCATTCCCATACTTGCCTCTGTTATTTGTTTATAAATGAAAGATTAAGCAAGTTATTTTTGAATGATAACATGCCTCAATCTCGCAACTGTTATTATTGAATTTTCGCAATCAAGTATTTCTTGGTTGTTTCCAAGATCCTCTTATATGTGGTCTTATTTTGCCTTCCTAGTTAAAGGTCTTAATGTGCTACCTTCTTGTCATTGCGACAAAATCGCAGGACGCCTTTACACTTTCATGTAATGACCCATTGATCTTGCCTTATCATTTCTTTAGTATTGTTGCCTCTGCAGGATATTTTTTGTTGTTAAAATATGACAGCCTAAAAATTCTTGCGAACATAAAGCCCCATGACATTGTCGTTTGCGACGAAATCGCAGGACGCCCTTACATTTTCATGTACTCGACCCATTGATCTCGTCTTATCTTTGTCTTTTGTATTATTGCCTCTTCAGATTGTTCCACAAATATGACAAGCCTAAATTTCCTTGAAAATAAAGCCTCATGACATTTGCGTCATAAGACACTTATCGCCTCCCTAATGGAGGGTGCCGCCCTTATCATCTCCCCGGGTTGGCCCTTCAAGGAGGCGTACTTCAGCCATACAAGGCTAGCTCCTCCCATCCGGGCCTTAACAACAACTGCTTGTTTTCGCAGCCTCTTATCCCTTTTGCCTATAGGGCTTATGGTTACTGACTGCACCCTAGGTGGAGTTTTCTTTGGCCGAGTGCATCACACTAAGCAAGACTTGCCAAGAATGGCCGAGACATTTCAAATGCCCCTGGCACTCTTGTCTCAACCGTGTACCTCGCGCCTTGATCATATGCCGACTCCTTAGAAGAGACCCTCGAGTCGTCCAACCTAAGTCATAAGCTTAGATTGAAAATCCGAGGTACCTCTCCGGATGGGCTTTATTGACCCCAATTCTCCATGACTCAGTTCCGGGGCGGTGTAACATTTTCCCGAGCCATGCAATAGGTACCCCTTCTATGACGTACTTTAGGTCTTACATTTGCTTCTTGCGAAATTTTGATTTCGCGAACTAGGTGTACGCCATAGTTGGTTCGCTTCTGTCCCGATTAATTTGTTGATTCTTCGCATATAAGTTCTTTTTGTAATTTAATCTCATCTTTATCATTCATAAAATATATTTTCTTCTTCTGCATATCAACTCTCTCTTTCGCAATCTCATTTCTGTTATTCAACTTTTTTTTTATTTTTTTTTAAACAAACCAATCATACATTTTTCTTTCACCTCCCAATTTCTACTTCGGCAGTCAACAAGTACATTCATTCTTTAAGTCTCTTATTTCTGCTACTTTATGCCTCTGCATTTTTGAATTTTTCTGTCATTTTCTTGTTTGTTGCGAAGCTTTCGCCACTTCTTACCTTCATCATATATTGGTTTCGCAGCATTTTTTCTTCTCTCTGTTCTATTACATCTACCATCAATCTTTCACCTTTTTGTTTTTCTTTGATGTTGTGTTTCCAATTCTTCCTCTTCGCAGCTCTTTCTTCGCAAGATTTTATATCAATCTCATAACACTTCTTTCCTTCAACCCAATCTCCTTTTATTATGCCAACACCAGTGGGATGAGGGAACTTGATACATTGATGGAAAGTCGATGTCACACCTAAAATCTCATGTAACCAAGGTCGCCCAATCAATGCGTTGTAGGGTGATTCTACATCAACTACATGAATAAAATTACAGAGGACAAGTCCTTTCGTGGAATTCGCATATGAACTTCTCCTTTAGGCTTATTTGCGCACAGTTAAAACCATAGATTTTGTAAGTTGAAGGTATCGATCTTCATCTTTCCTCCCATGGTTTTGTAAGTATAATAAAAAGGATATTCATGGAACTTCCAAAGATCAATCAAAATTTTGTTGATTGCCCATGAATTCTCGGCTTCATCATCTTCATCCTCGCTAGGTTTTGGGTTAATCTCCAATCTTACCACTAATGGGTTGTCGTGCATTTCTCCACCCTCCCGTTCTTCCGCAAAAAAGAGATAATCTGCTTTTGCCATTCCTTCAAATGGCGATGTCTTCGCAATATTCATTATTTCTCTATTATCAAGCATCTCTTGCGTAAAACTCTACCGAGAGTGTTATCATGAAAATCTTCAATTGTCCTGCACATTTAATGTACGATAGAGTTACAATACTGATTCTTTGCCTTTGCTCCAACTTCTATGACAAATGTTTCTCCTCCTTTTGTTATATTTATTCTGCGAATTTCTGGCGGTGGTGGTAATGGTTGAGACTGATATTGATTTTTTAGAAAATGATCTAGTTTCCCTTGGTCTATCATTCTGAGGATAATTCTTTTATGTTTCGCAATCATTTGTTGAGTGTCCATGAAAATGGTGATAAGAACAAAATTCATGACTTCTATCGCTCGGAGGTGGTTCACTTCCCATGTTCCACGGTATGGTATGTTTTCCATTAAGATTATAGCTTCCCATATTTTCTCCACGCTAGCATTCAATGGCGGCATCTTAATTTATTCCCATATTATCCTGTGATTTCGCTGCCTTCTGTGATAGTTTTGCCTCTGATCTCCATAAGTTTCTTGTGGATGATCAAGTCTTTGAATTTTGTTATTTCCACCACAGCTATAAAAGTTTCTTTCTCTCTCAAATTCTTCTTGATCACGACTCCCCATAGCTACTAACTTCTGCTGACCATCACCCGTTATCCTCTCTTGTCGCCCTTGCGAGGTGCTCGCCACAGTATTTATCAATTTAGGTAATAAGCTTGCATTCGCTGTTTTTGAACTTGTGTTCGTGAACGGGTATGATTCCATCTCATTTTGCTTTTCCTCAAGAGCAATGTATCCCTCCCGAAATTCTCAATAACTCGGTCATCGTGATTGTGTTCTTGATTAGAAAATTTGAATGTATAGCAAGTTGGTTGCAAACATAGCATTAATGAATGTTAGAATGAGATATCTCTCATCCACACGACCAGCCATATCACTACACATTGTCTTCCACCTTACGTTTTTAGATGTTTCAAACTTTCGCCAACCCATTGTTTTAACCCAAATACATCTTCAATGCCAGGTCGCGAGGAGTTGTTACTTATATACGCCCCTAAAAATATAGCATGCAAATGGTTGAAAGATGTTATGGTATTCTTTGGTAAACCTTCAAACCATTTCAATGCTTCTCCTGTTAAACTTGATGCAAAGTATTTGCACAATATAGCATCATGGTTCTCCCATTGTAGCATACATCTCACATAAGCTTTGATGTGTTGAACGGCACAAGTTGTTCCGTTAAAAATGCTAGTTAGCACTGGAAGATTGCACTTGGGTGGTATTCCTCCTAATTGTACTTCTCGTGTAAATGGAGTATTCGCAGCTTCTTCTATGGCTTCATCCAATTGTCTCTTGCCTCATTCCTTTCTATTGTTTAACATTCCTCTCATCTCTGCCAGCTCTCTTAAAATTTGCTCATTTACACCAGAATTTGGATCCATGGGTCTTTTCAAAGATGTTCAAAACTCTTGACATAAACGTCATTAACAATAAGGGAGTACAGCTTAGAAAGAGGCCATCTAGAAGATTATAATTCCTTCATCATCTCGCAGTCCTAGCTTCCGATATCCTTTTCTTCAAGTCCCGATGGCTTGCTCCACCTTCGACTAGCTTTCCTCTTCCAAGATAGCTTTCGTAGAAAGGGGAACAACATTTGCGAGGATACCAACTCGATCAATCTTGATGATATCAAGACGTTGCCGCAACCATTATTTTCATGGATTCACGAGGTAGATACCATATTTCTCATGGAAGCAGGCGAATAGCACAGGAGCAATGTCGGACCACATTCCGAGTTTGCGATATGACCGTACTTCCTCCACAACCTGGTGTACAAAACCCACAAACTCCTTCCGCACCAAGAATCCACCAGAGCATCCTACCTTGATATTCATAAGATGAGACACCCTTCGGCGTCTTCGAGGCTCGCGAGGGGTAGGCGTGTTCAAGGAGAGAATGGTTAAGTCATCATCGTCAATGACCGTCACATTTGTACTTCCTCAGGCACGCTTAACGGGAGATCTGGATGGTAAGGAAGAAGATGATCCTTGTTGTTAGACATGATGGGAAATAGAGTTTTAAGGGAATCTCTAACAAAACGGATCAAAAATCTCTTCACGATTATTCGTATATGAGGATTCACCACCAAGTCGGGATTTCAGCCCATCAAGAACCAGGAAGAGCACCGACACAACAATTCAACCGGAAATGTGCAAGCATTAATTTCTCCCCGACTCAAACACCGGGGGGCGTCGAGCTTATACATTCGTTCTGACAATGTGAAACATCCTAGAAATATGTATTCACTCTAGCTTGGTCATTTACGTATGTCACCATCTCGTGCCTACCACCAATAGTGTAACCATTATGTGCTAGGCGGGGGACTTAATGTTGATGGTGGATTTTCGTTTAAGGTTAAATTTGTAAAAACTAGAAAATCATGCGGCGACATCTTGTAAAAGATAAAGCCGTTTATAAGTTGATACTCCTCACCAATTACCAAGAATGGAGCATTTCTTCTTGATGCACTAACTCCGGTACTATAAATGAATCATTATCCGGTGTGACATGACGCGAGTGTTACTCTTGACACGAACTTCCAACACTTTTCCACAAGCATGATAAGCAGGTATGGAATACACACAAACGCCTCATTGGTCCATTGGCCTTTTCCTTCTTTCAACAGTCCATCGGGCAGGCATAGATGGAGGCAGATGTAGACTCAAAGGGCCCGGAGCATGTCGACACGATCACTCTACCTTGATTTTCTGTTCATCAAAGAGCATGGTTTGAAAGCCAAAATTAGGGTTTCAAGTTGTCTTTCCCAGATGGATTAACCAAGGCGGCGATCGTGGCCCATCTCTCTTTGCGGTCGGCAAAGGCATACCATGTGCCGGCTAATTTCTTGAATTCGGATGATTTGAGTGGCTTAGATCACGTTTTCATGGGATAATCGGGTATATATCTCTCATTTGGAAACACGCCCAAACACGATCTTCCATTATTTCATCTTCTGTACACACCATCATGCATGATGGCCGCCCTACAAAATCTTTCCCATGCTTGGTTTCACAAGAGTGATGCTGCACCTCTTTAAAACCCCGATTTTTTGTACTTCCTACAACCCATTCGGTCGAGTTATTTGGTTAGTGAGGAGTCATTACCCATCACTTTGTTTCTTCATTAGCATTTTCAGCATTACATGCATCTTCCGTGATCCACGTACAGTACATCAATTTCTCGGGGCCTTATTTCTTCATGGGCTCGAATTGACACACAACTCCACTACTCCATCATTCCACTACCTCCACTTCTTGAACTTGACCCAACAAGGAATACGGAGAACAACACAAGTTCAGGAATGTAAAACCAAGTGTGCTTCTTGACCTTCTATTTTGTAATCTCATGTTTTCCATCCTCAACTCATGATTTTGCCTTGTCAAGTGCATTTTCAAGGTTTAGATTCATTCCTCATCCACACCCCAAATTACCAAATTCTGCAGGAGTAGTTTTCACCCATCAACAAGGTTATACTTTGGATACCTCCACTTCCCACGAGAAACGTGAATGAGGCTCAATGACTTGTATAAATGGGTTCTCCGCCTTATTTTCCTAATCGTAAAACCAAGTGTTAATACAAAAACCGTATTCAAACACTTTCTTCATGTATTGTTTGTTTTAATGTCTCTAATGCTTGGTTTGCGATCTCTTCATTTCCATTTGTTGAATGAATTATTCCTCCAATTACTTCTTGTCAAATTTGATCTCTCTCCTCTTGTCCATTGCCTCCCTAATTGCTGCTCTTTTTCCCATTTCATCTGAGAATCGATCGCCAAGTATGTACGCTCACTGTCATAATCCCACGGTTCTATTTTGTATTGGTGTACGTTGAATTGGCGGTTGAACTTGATTTTCTCCATTGTTCCTTGTGTTCATTCTTGAAGATTCCCCTATTTCATCTCTCCCTTCTCCAAAGAAGTCTCATACTCCTCCTAACAGGTTGTTGGTTGTTTTGATGCACGTCTTCTTCTAACCATTTTTCAATCTTAGTGAATTGTTGAAAATTATATGAAATTCCTTTCCTATTACTCCAAATTCTTTCAAATCACAATATCAATCTTCAATCAGTTCCCTGTTTCTAGCGCCATATGTAGTAGCAGGAAATCCCACACTACACCCCTCACAAGAGTTCACACAATCAAGTCATTTTATGATGAACAATTATAGTCTTTATTGATTAAATTCACAAGTGTTACAAGATGAAAAGGAAATAAGCTAAAGAATTAACAACCGCTCTAAAATTTCTCTCTTTTAATGACTTGCCCAGCACTCGAAAAAGATCTCCCTACTCTTAAGCTTGTTCGGCTCTTTATATAGGACATTACATAGTGGATGACAGCTAAGCTGTTCCTTTATTTTAGGATCTGACTTGCGAATTCTCGCAAATATACAAATGTGAAATCTCGCTAAGTCTTCACATCTTTCTCGTGTTCAGCCGCCGTCATCCGTTCGTCACTTTTATTACCCATCTCGCGATACCTTCGCAATGTGTTGTTTATGGATTTCGCAAGGGTGTTGGTGTTGCGATATTCGATCCTACATACTTCATATTATAATTCCTTAATACTACGTCTAACTAGAGTATAATCATTCACAGGCTTAGCGAGTTATGTTTTCAATATAGCACGACTTGAAAGATACGTTAGGAATGAAACAATTCAAGTTAAAATATTACTAACCTCAAGAGGAAGGATGATGTCGTCGTTGTAGCTCTTTACTTCTTCACATTCTTCAAGTCTTCGAGTAATACTTGTATGTCTCATATCCTAATAACTTTCTAGCTAACCTATACAAAGTTGACTCTAGTAAATAATCAAGCGACTCTTTAAATGAGTTTTGGTTCACTAAAATATGATAACCAAACTTGCCATGCCAACGCTAGGTGGGTTCAACTGAACTATGCTCTAACAATCTCTCCCTTTGTCAATTTTAGTGACAAAACTCTTACATCATATGGATAAACAAATTACAAGAATTCATTATACATATGCTTGATTCCAAGTTTCAACAACACAATAACCTGTATACATTCAATCCACAAATGCCGCTGTTGACATTATAATAACAAAGCTAATACTCCCCCTAAAGGTAAGACAGGTAGATTTTCAATCCACACGTCTTTGTTGTTCCCTTTGTAGTTAAGATAACCACAAGTATCACTATGATATGTTACTCCCCCTTAGTCTATGCTTTACTCTTTCGTTAGATATAACATTTAAGCACCATTGTCCTTTCCTTAGTGATACCAAATCACTTGTTTACTCCATATATTTCTCCCCCTTTTTGTCACAAAATAACAAAGGTACGAGCAAATAAAGGTCAAACCGAAAGGATCTTACAAATCTTAAAAGACTTGCAACCTATAAGAGTTAAGCAGGAGGGTTCCACACACCATTTTAGATAACCAATATCAAAACCGAAACTACAAAGTAATTTTGTTTTGATATGTTACCAACGAAACAATTGCCCGAATCAATTTTCCCTAATAGTTTAGCAAATCATAAATTGACTAAGCACCTTGGTTCTTTTTCTAAACCGATTGCACAAATACAATTGCTTGTTTGATAAGACCAAAATAAAGATCGGAATTAACTTTATTTTTCTCATCAGGTTCTAATTATTCGAACAATAACTTAGACCTTTTACCTTAAACAAGACAAGTACTAGGTTAGTTAACTAGTATTTCTTGTTAAGGCATTCGATTATACTTGAATAACCGAATCCTATACTTCGATAAGTATAACTAAGATCAGAATTAACTTAGTTTCTCTTATCCGGAATCGAATTGGACTAAACAAACGATCCCGAAAACTTTTTTTAAGCCATACACAATTCATACAAACCAAATAAATCAACTTGCATAATTATTTATCTTAACCGGAATCAATTGAAACAAACATAGACATTATAGCACCGCAATTGCACCGTAATTTCGTTAAGCCTAAACAATTGATACCAAACAATAAAGAAAGATAACAATAGTTTTTCTCAACCGGAAATAATTGAATCACACACACACATCCATACACACATAATGAGATAAACATCAATTGTACCGAAATTTTGTTAAGCAAAAGCAATAAATATATGCAATAAAATCAGGCTTTCTTAAACAGGAAAACGATTAACTAACAAATTTGTTACCTCAAATTCCGCATCTTCTTCTCCCCTTAAAGATATATCATTAAGCGCAAGTTCTAGTTAGAACTCTCCCCATTGTGTTGTCATCTTCTCGCAGGAACAAATTAAACAACAACAACCTTTACCAGAGAAAGGTTGAATCGGTTTTAACTAATGGATAGCAAAAGTTGAAAACCCGAAGCACATGGTACTAATGTACCCTGACGATGCCGATAGACTTCCTTAGATTTTCGAATGTTGCCCTGTCTAAGGGTTTAGTGAGAATATCAGCAAGTTGACGTTCAGATGTTGTTAGAGCATTGCTCGGTTGAACCCACCAAGCGTTGGTATGTCAAGTTTGGTTGTCATATATTAGTGAATCAAAACTCATTTAAAGAGTCGCTTGATTATATACTAGAGACAACTTCGTATATGTTAGGCAAGAAAGATTAGGATTATGACACATACAAGTATTACTCGAAGACTTGAAGAATGTGAAGAAGTAACAAGCTACATCGACGACATCATCCTTCCTCTCGAGGTTAGTAACATTGTGACTTGAACTATTTCATTCCTAACGTATCTTTCAAGTCGTGCTATATTGAAAACATAATTGCGAAGCTGTGAATGATTATACTCTAGTAGACATAGTGTTAAGAAATTAGAATACGAAGTATAATGCTTATCTTTTAAAATTCGTATATAAGATATCGACATAATCGTATGAATGCTATTGTGATTATGTGTATGGGTAAAGGTGAAGATTTCATCCTAGAAAACAATGTTTACATTTGTTTAAAGGAAGTACATTCATGAACTTGTTTTATGAATCGAAAGGGAAATCGCTAGGATTATAGGTATTGTTATTCATTGCTTATCTTTGGATTACCAATATGTGTGAGTTAGTAGAACCGATCATAACTTGTTGTGTATCTTGGTAAAACTAGTCACAATGCCTGACTTTTGTATTGGTATGACATTTATTAGTGAAACCGATCTTAAGTAATCACCTGAGATGGTATGATCGATTTGTTGTAATTGTTATGACCAACTCTAGACATTGAGGAACCGATCCTAGTAAGAGGTGCAACCGATCACAAGCAAAGGGAATCGATCCTTGTAAGAGGTACAACAAGTCTTAGATATTGGTAATCGATCCTATAACTTGTGCAACCGAATACAAGTTAGATACCATAAATATGTGGTAACCGATTCTAGTACCTAGTCAACCAAATTTTGGAAAGCTAGTGTGGTGATCCTAGTACCCACATGGAGGTAGAACCGAAACTTGTTTTGGTAGAACCGTGAAACCCATGATTGGTGATTTGATAGGATAATCAATCACATGGTTCTTGGAAGTCGATGAACCAATTCTAAACTTGTTTGGAAGTGTGGCAAATCGGTTTCAAGATTGTAAATATGAAAAAGGATTTACAAAGTACGAGATGTCGACATACTTTGAACATGTGCAGTAACGCTTATCTTTTATTGTTGAAAGATATTCATTAATAGATAAAGGAGAATCCGGGTCGAAATAAATTTAGAATCTTTTAATTAAGGTTTTAGTTTTATATGCTTTTAATTTCCAGCAATTAAAATGCATATCTTTAGAAAATAAAAGCGGTAATGTGCATTTACTAATTGGAGATTTTCTACTGAGATTTTGGTCAATATTTGGACAAAGCATTTCGGGGAATTATGGAAACCGAATTTGGAAATGTATTGCATATCTTGAGAATATTTTCGGTTTTGGAAATTCCTTGGTGTCCAAACTTCCTTGGTCTATAAATATTGAAATTTGCATTTCGAGCAAAATAATCCTCGAGCAAACAAAACTACCTTGTTGTGTTGTTCTTGGTGGAGCCGTCTATTCGGAGAGGAAAGTACCTTAATTAGGCGAAATATCTTACGACCGCTCGTTTAAAAGACTTCTTTGGGATTGGGAAGCTCTACGAGTACCGTTGGTGGGAAACTAGATAATTGCAGTTTATTATTAGTTTTCGATTGATTTGATTGACTAATGGTTGTTGAACTTTGACTGCACCTAGTTTGTTTATGCTTGAGAATCTTCTCTTCGATACTTTGAAAAGCGGGGTACAACAACCACACGAATATTTCGCTTAGCAATCTGTATGGACTAACTCCAATATACTTTTAAGAGAATCAACTAGACAGTCAGACTCAATCTTAATAAAAGTATATCAAAGAGTTATATCTCACTTTCTCGATTCAATACTTACTCAAGCAAATAGAAATCTGCAAATCTAATTGAATACAAGAGAAAACACTTGAACGGTACCAAAGACCAATGTTCAAGGATCAATCAATTTCAATCAACAACCAAAGGTTGGATTTCCCAATTGATCGATTCAACGCACAACTCCGTGATATTTCAATTATAACAAAATATAATGCGGAAAAGAAATAACACAGACACCGAAGTTTTGTTAACGAGGAAACCGCAAATGCGCGGAAAAACCCGGGACCTAGTCCAGATTGAACACACATTGTATTAAGCGCTACAAACACTAGCCTACTACAAACTAACTTCGGTAATGGACTGTAGTTGAACCCCAATCAATCTCACCCTGATCCAAGGTACAGTTGCGCTCCTTACGTCTCTGATCCCAGCAGGATACTACGCACTTGATTCCCTTAGCTGATTTCACCCACAACTAAGAGTTGCTACGACCCAAAGTTGAAGACTTTAATAAACAAATCTGTATCACACAGAAAAGTCTATGGTAAGAGATAAATCTGTCTCCCACATAAATACCTACGAGTTTTTGTTCCGTCTTTTGATAAATCAAGGTGAACAGGAACCATTTGATAACTCGGACTTATATTCCCGAAGAACAACCTAGAATTATCAGTCACCTCACAATAATCTTAATCGACTAGCGAAAGAAGATATTGCGGAATCACAAACGATGAGACGAAGATGTCTGTGACTTCTTTTATATCTTTCCTATTGGAGAAATCAATCTCAATCCAATCTTAGTATTGTACTTAGTATGATAGAAACAGCAAGATCAGATCACGCAACTACAAAGAAAATAGTTGGTCCTGGCTTCACAATCCCAATGAAGTCTTCAAGTCGTTAACCTACAGGGTATAAGTAGAGACCTACAGGGTATTAGTAGAAACCTAAGGTTAAAGGAGAATTGACTCTAGATTATAAAACTAGTATCACACAGGAGGTATGGGGATTAGGTTCCCCAGTTTCTAGAGTTCTCCTTTATATAGTCTTTCAAATCAGGGTTTGCAATCTAAGTTACCTTGGTAACAAAGCATTCAATATTCACCGTTAGATGAAAACCTGATTTAATTCAAGCTAATATCTTTCAACCGTTAGATCGAAACTTAGCTTGTTACACACAAATGAAATGCACGTTTATTTAGGTTTGTGTCTGGAAGTACCCAAACATGTACACTTAGTTGGTTCAATGTAGTTAACCAAATGGTTAGCCATATGAGCACTTTCATATCAACCATATTCTTCCTTACCATAACTAGTTCAAATGACTCAAATGAACTAGTTAGAGAGTTTTTGAATTGCTTAGATCTTATAGAAGTATACAAGACACAATCGAAGCAAAAACGATTTGATTCACTCGAATCGATTCATGAACTTTATAGCCACGGTTTGCAATTATGCATTCCTTAGTTTATATAAGTTTAAGTTCACGAATAATAGTTTTTAGAAAATAACCAACTTAAGTACGCATACTTGTACGCAGACTTAAGTACCCGGAATAAGTTTGTTTTCAGTTCACAAACTCCAGCAGATTTTCACGAGATGTGAACTTCCGATGGTGCGCGTACTGGTACGCGGACTTTAGTTCCGGTTTTCCTGAGAAGCAAAGTACGCATACTTTGGTTCAAGGAATAAGGACTTGCACACGTATGAGTTATCACACAATGTTTATATCCAACAATGGTTATATATTCTAAACTCTCATTTCAATCATTGAAACATTCTTAGAGGACGTTATATAGTTGTTTTTCTCAAACCATTTTTCTTCAAAGCAATTTTCAAGTAATTGAAACTTAATATGACTTTCGTCACCAGTAAAGATGAACTTGGCCAAAGCTAAACTTACTAACACATATTTCGAGAAATAGATAAGCGAGATAAACTCGGCTCGAAATAGAAATGTGTATAATCAAAGTCTATATATCAATACGACTTTTGTCTCAAGAGATAGAGTAGATAGACTTTTGAGTGATAGATAAGTTCAAGTCTCCACATACCTTTTAGTCGATGAAGTTCCACCAGTTCCTTGAGTAGTTCTTCATCTTTGTATGATGATCGCCATGGATTCTAGAGCTCAACTAAACTTTCTATCCTAGTCCGAGACTTAACTATAAGTAGACTAGAAATCAAGACTTATAATTTTGATCACTAACATTGACAAACATGCTTGAGATAGCAACGCATGCGAGTTCGACCGAGCAGTGCTCTAACAATCTCCCCCTTTGTCAATTTTAGTGACAAAACTATCAATACATATGGAATACAAAAATAAATATAGACTTTTGTAGCTTCTCTTCCACAAGCCTGATCTTCTTGGTTCTTCAACATTACTCGAAATCTTCATCACTTCCAAGTACTCCAATGATTCCAAAGGTTGTAAGTTTAGTATCATCGTTGTTGAAAATCCGTAGCCATAACAATGAGAAAACAAGAATTCTCAATCATTGTTACACAGTGTCATAATATTATTACACAACATCAAAGTTCAATTGTATCACAACTTCGACAACAATACTATGGTGATATGTATCACTCCCCCTTAGTCAATACTCCATCTCACATGGAACCACTACCCCTTACATAATGATCCGAAAACCATATGTATTTGTAGTGTGAACTACACATTAATTCTCCCCCTTTTTGTCAATAAAATTGGCAAAGGTACGAAAACTAGTGGGATCCTAATGAAATTTCCATAGAGACATTTCATGACTAAAAGCAAGCACATATCAACTTTTTAGATGCAATCATATAGCCGAAGCTAAATGCTTTCATCAAGGAGTTTATAAAGATACAAGATAACTCCTATAATATTCCACAGCCGCACTCCCCACAAAGATTTGGCAATTAAGCACAAGTTCAATTAAGAACTCCCCCCCATAAAATGTCATTCCCGGAAGAACAACAAGAGCGACCTTACCTTCACAAGAAAAGAAGGATTTCTTTGGACATAACAAATCACCTACGAATATGAATTTGAATCCAAAAATACTCAACTAAATTAACCACAAGAAAACCCATGATTAATTTAATAGGAAATGCTCAACATAAGAGAACTTACGGAGCCGCACAGTATATACGTAAAAATATGGATCAGGGAAGATCAATACTGCGGAATAGACAAGGATTCATTCTATTTTCCATCACTATTTGAACAATGACATACAATAGACATAATCGTCGTACACAAAATTTTAACCCTTTCTTCCATCAAATAATGACATAAAAGGTTTTAACTTTTGTAATGTCAAGAGTTCATTCATTCTTTTATCAATACATGCATATCGACATACGAAAGACTTAACTTTTGACAAGGTATGGGACAATCATAGTTCACGGACGCAAACATACATATCCCATAACAAATTTCAATATTCCAAAAAAATTTATAATTTAAACCAATAAACCTAAAAACAAGAAGATGAAAACGTTGGACATATCTATGTGTAATCACAATAATGGCTATTCCAAACTCTAGTTATTCGTCTAAACAAAACAAGAAAATAAAATTCTCATCAGAAGATTTACTAGGCAAATATAAAATCAAAGTTCATTGAGAACCTCATACCTTTCAATGAATCCATCAAAGAAGGTATCATTGATTTCCTTTACTCTCTTGACCGTAGAAACTCCATCTTTTTGAGTTAGAACACTAACCTTACGATCAACAACTTGAGCATGCTGTCTAGCCTTGACACAGTCCATGATGAGCTTCTTTTGATTCCGTATCAGAATATTTTGATTAGCAAGGATTCTGGCCTGACCATCTAAGAGTTGGTTTATTTGCAGTTGAAGATTTGCAAACTCGACCTTTGAATTGTTCTGAAAACGAGTTAAATCCTTGATAGAATCATCAATCCGGGAGTTGTGCTCTTTCCTTGCAAGCATCTTTTTCAGAACTAGCTCTTGAACCTAATCACGTCCTTGAGTATCTTCCTCCATATCAAGATGCACAATCTCTTGAGATTTTGCAGAGTTCTCCATATAATTTTTTTGTTAGGGATGGAATAACACAATATATAGTATATATATATAAGTGTTTGTGAACAGGAGAAGGAAACTCTTGTTATGGAAACCATATGACCTCACAAGAGGAGGACGCGAACGTTTGTGGACCACCAGCAATAAAAACACAAACAGTACTAAAGATATTATACAACACACTTGAGCATTTCTCAATCATCATCCTTGCACCTCTCAAGCTAGAAACAAGGATGAGAATACCTGGAATCAGGTGGTAGAGTGAGAAGTAATCCCACTATGATCATTGAGGAAGGATTTGTACACATCATCTGAAAGTTTGACCTTTGTGTTCTTTGCTTTTCTTCGGTTGACTTTCATTCCAGATGAGTAGGAACCGACCTGTTTATCATTCCCGTCAGAAGGATTTCTCTGAGGACAAAGTCTAGGACCTCTTGAGATTGGTTCAAGAGGATCGGGATACTGAGAGATCCATTTCCTAAACTTAGATTTACCCTGACTCATTCTTATAAACACATGTAATGTGTTCATTAGTGGCACAAGAATTTATACCATTGAGATGAACTTGTAACCCGTGACAATTTCTAGAAAAGAGATCATTTTTATAAGGTTTTTAGTATTCTGTGGGCACGGGATTCACTGTAGATGGCGTCAGACGATTTACTCCATTGATGGTAGAAAGAAGCAAATTATGGAGATTAGAGATTTGTTTCCTCCTAGCAAAACAATGAATAGCATGGTGATTCTTTTTCCCACAGAAAGAACATGTTCGTGGAGGACAAACAATAACTGGAACCTGTTTTAAATTCATAGTCGTATCAGAAGTTTGCAAGTCATGTAATCCTTTCTTGACAAAAACTTCTTTTGGAGAACATCTCTTCTTGCTACTGTAATTCGGAGGCGAGAATTAGTCGGTACAGAAGAATTTCTCCTTAAAACAGAGTTTTCCTTTTCAAAGGATTTGCACCGTTCATGGGCTAGAATAAGGAATGCACCTAGTTTTTATTTTTCAACACGAAGTCTGTTTAGTTCTGATGAATGCGCCTCGATCAAACGTTTTTCTCTAATTGAATCTTCCTTGACAATATCCTCAAGAACGCTAATCTTTTCACGATGTAGAGTAGTTTCTTGAAAGAATTTTTCGATATTGTTAGAGAAAGACTCAATGATATTATAGAGTTCCCGTTCTCGACCAAGAAACTTTCCAAATTCATCAATGAGCTGAGCATGATTCTGAAAATCAATAGCCTCAGTAGAATTTTTTGAGATTCTGGTGAGCTCCATTTCAGATTTTGCGATAGTGTCAAATGTCTCAATAGAGGGACTGATATCAACATTTGATAGAACAACATTTCTACCTCGGGATTCGGAAGGATCAGCTAAGGAGTAATCCTTTGAGGTGATCCCAAGACATTTGGCATAGTTAAAAGCTTTGGAAGACATCTTGGTATGCGTATATGCCAAAGATGAGATTTTGTCCACAGACTCAGATTGCTACAAACACAGACTTGTAAGGTCTTTAAACGTGTTTGCCTACTCTGATACCAATTGAAAAAGCGTGGGTACGACAACCACACCCAATATTTCGCTTAGTAATCTGTATGGACTAACTCCAATATACTTTTAAGAGAATCAACTAGACAGTAAGACTCAATCTTAATAAAAGTATATCAAAGAGTTATATATCACTTTCTCGATTCAATACTTACTCAAGCAAATAGAAATCTGCGAGTCTAATTGAAAACAAGAGAAAACACTTGAACGGTACCAAAGACCAATGTTCAAGGATCAATCAATTTCAATCAACAACCAAAGGTTGGATTTCCCAATTGATCGATTCAACGCACAACCTGTGATATTTCAATTATATAACAAAATATAATGCGGAAAAGAAATAACACAGACACCAGCCTACTATAAAATAACTTCGGTCTGGACTGTAGTTGAACCCCAATCAATCTCACACTGATCCAAGGTACAATTGTGATCCTTACGTCTCTGATCCCAGCAGGATACTACGCACTTGATTCCCTTAGCTGATCTCACCCACAACTAAGAGTTGCTACGACCCAAAGTCGAAGACTTTAATAAACAAATTTGTATCACACAGAAAAGTCTACGGTAATAGATAAATCTGACTCCCACAGAATTACCTACGAGTTTTTTTTCCGTATTTTGATAAATCAAGGTGAACAGAAACCAATTGATAACCCGGACTTATATTCCCGAAGAACAGCCTAGAATTATCAATCACCTCACAATAATCTTAATCGACTAGCAAAAAAATATATTGCGGAATCAGAAACGATGAGACGAAGATGTTTGTGACTTCTTTTATATCTTGCCTATCAGAGAAATCAATCTCAAGCCAATTTTACGATTGTACTTAGTGTAGATGGGAAAAAACGATTTATTGGTTTTTAGGGAAGTGAAGAGACGAGCATGCGGACGAGACTCCTCAACCGATCAAACTGCTTAACCTCACACAAATGCACTGCAAAGGGAGTGCTTGAATTCGAGAGATCAATCTGTAGGACCCGGGCCTAAACCAAGTCAATGGTCGTTCCAGAGTCATTTCGGTCACAAAGAGGAATATGGGTTGATCTTTAGGAGGGAAGCTGAAAATTGTGTGGGATCAATGATGATCAAGGATTGTGGATGTGTTGTGGGTTTCTGGAAAATTAATAAAGCTCTTTGAGTGTGTTGAGTTCGGTAGACGAATGTTGTTTTTGTCCTCGATTTAGGACTTATTTATATTGGCTGAATAATGAACACATTGATCCCTCGTAAGTGTGACGGTTTCTTGAGTGAAAGAGTGGGAAAATGGGAGATCGTGGTGAAACCGGTTCAGTGTCAAATGAGACTTGGTTAACCGTCCACCCACTACTTTGCTAACTCCTTCAACCGTTTGCACGACTTACTCACATTTCTCATCGTGGATGAATCCACGTGCTGTAGGCCGCCAAACCAAAACCCTAATTGATATCCCCCCATGTGACATGATTGATGTCTCATGATTTGTGGAGTACGCCAAGGGCGGACGTGTATTAATTAGTCAGTTGTTGACTGATTAGACAGTGAGTCTACGTTTTGTTGAATTGAGCATGAGTGAAGAATGCTCAGTGATTTATGGATCGAATATGTCTGTTGAGACATATAGTTCTTGAATGATGTTGACATTGCTCGTATCAGTAAATATTATAAATTCGACGACTGAGCATCGATTCGATGAATTACTGAATATTGATAATTGGATCAATATTCGAGCAACTGAGCAAGCATTGCTCAATTCGATGAATTACTGAATATTGATAGTTGGATCAATATTCGAGCAACTGAGCAAGTATTGCTCAATTCGACGAATTATTTATTGGTGACGTGACCCAATAAAATATTAATTAAAATATTGGTAGACTATAGAATATTATATAATTAATCCGAGATGTTGATTGATGGATCAACATAAATTCATTAGTGTTTGAACTTGCTCAGAATGATGATTTGTGGAGCGTTTGTTCGAAACCCTAATTTCGATCAATTGTTCGTCAATTGATGAATTGCTGAAAATAGGTCATGAGTGAGGGAGTGACCTACCACATGGTATGATGGACGACCATGTGGTGCCAAGTGCTTGAGTGAGCGTGCACCGGGATCCTTAGTTGACCGATTGGTGAAAGCATGATGATAAAATGCCGGTTTCATCATTTATTAAAATAGTGCCTGTGCGAGCGTTAGATGATAAAACTTAATTATGGAGAAGTGAGGGACCGACCAAGGGAGCATAGGTCCCACCGTTTTTGGTATGAGACCAGCCGATGGTCGATTGAGAAAATTCCAAGTTGATTGGAAAGAGTTTGGACCCAATATGAGCAATCGAGCAAATTAGGTCAAAATTATGACAATGTGTGGGGCCGGCTCCTTACAAGCCTTAGGGCCGGCCTTGGTCGATCAAGGAAGCATTCCCGTGTCACCACAATGTCCGTGTCTCAGTCCTGAGAGTTTTGGTGTTTCTGGTGTGCGTTTGAGCAATATCTTGGATTTTCAGAAGAGTTCGATCTTTGACTGAAATTCTTGATTTTGCTCGAACGAGCAAGTAGGAATTTGCTCATTCGATCAATATTTGGAAAATATTAAAATAATAATATTTTATTATTTGGCGTGAGTAGCCTAGTCGGTCATGTGACCATTTGACTTTTTGGCTTTTTCATGGTTTGGGCAATATTTGAGAAAATATGAAGAAACCATGATTTTTGCTCAAACGGAGGAGTTTCATGAGATGAGGGAAATAATAATTATGAAAACAAGGGACTACAAGGTGTGGGACCGGCCACGGCTAGGGCATGGCCGGCCCGGCCTAGGTAGCCCTGGTCCCGCAACACCTTCCCTGTTTTATTATTTTTCATGAAACCGCGAAAATATGGAGAAACCGTGAGTTTTGCTCAAACAAGGAAAGTTGCTTGAATGAAGGAGTTTTCATGAGTTCATGAAAATAAATAAAATAAGAAAAAAAAAAGGATGAGGCGTGGGGGACCAGCCACGGCGGCATGGCCGACCGGACGGTGGACCCGGTCCCTAGGCGCCTCTTTTCTATTTTTTATTATTATTTTCTCTCTCATGTTTTGTGTAGGATTCCTCATTTGTCCATATTTTTGAATGCTCGTTCGTGCATCATTGTTGAGTACACTTGCACCATTTTATTGGGGCTTACTCGGTGATGATCCAGATGCCCGGTTGTTGAATATTTATTACTAACTTATGAAATTCGGTGGAGAATGATTCATGGCGAGTAATAAAGGTGAGTAGTTATTTATTATCAATCCATAGGGTCAGTCGTGGATTCAACCATGGATTCGGGATAATAAATTGATTAGTTACATTACCATCCCATGGGATCATGGATTCGACCATAGAATTGGAGTAATAAAATTATCTATTACCATTCCATAAGATCAGCCATGGATTCGTTCATGAAATCGGAGTAATGAGATAAAATAGATAGTTTCTAGGAATTCAGTGGTGAATGTCACGGTAGAATTAATCTATTGCAGAAGGGATATTAGCCAGTTAAAGCGCCATACCCGTTCTGAAAGGTGCAAAGTCAGGGAACAACGAGTGTTGCCGACTTCCTGAAGGCGTTTAGCCCTCTCAACAATTATGTATGGAGAGCCTCCTGAATCTATACACGGTCTCTTTATATAGTCAGGGAACAATGAGTGTCACCGACGTCCTGAAGGCGTTAAGCTCTCAATCATACGGAGAACCGCCCAATCGTTCTTCTATGTAGAGGGGGGGGTCTCTCTATGTAGTCGGGGAACAGTGAGTATCACCGACATCCCGAAGGCGTTAAGCTCTCAATCATACGGAGAACCGCCCAATTATGTTATTCTACATAGAGGTCATGATGAAATGAGAAGCATCGAACGCTCCGGGGAGGCCTTTCGAGTGACATATGCATCATGGCTCGTAAAATATGAATCGTCACATGCGTTCCTGAAGCCGTGTCAGAAACATGCAGTATCATGATTTTACGATTTTGACCTTTGTTGAAAATCCATCATCAACATTAAGTCCCCTGCTTAGTGAGGGACAGTCATGTTCCGCGGTAAGCAGCATTAGATGGTAATTTTCCTCCGACGAGACCGGTGGTTGAACTCGGTTGTACAAAGGTATTTTCAGAATCCCCGATTTGCTCAAATAGTGCCATGTACAAGCAAATGTTCAGGGGAGGACCCTGATAATATGATAGAGTTTCATCCAGTGAGCACGGAGAGATGAGGCACTAGTGATTTGGACGCATGGGGGCTCAGTTCTGGTCGGTTTAGGACTTATGGGCCCAAGCCCAAAAAAGAAAATCCTTATTTTATTAGGTTTTTGGAAATAAAATTGATATAAAAGGGAAGAGACCCTAAAAAAAAAAAAAAACTTGACCGACCAAGCACCTCCATATCTTCACCACCTTCACGCGAGTAGCAGCAGGAGAAGGAGAATTTCGCCGGACTTCAGTCGCCGCCGACCGTCGCCGATCATCGTCCGACCAAGTTACGGCGGGCGCCGAACAAGTAAGTCCGAATTTTTTTTATTTTTTTTTACTGCTCGTGATATTTATTCATGAGTTGTTCGAAAACAAAAATTCTATGTGTGCATGTATGCGTAGGTTTTATGAGGATTTGTTTTTTGAAAACGTATGCTCGTTCGTTCGTTAGTTTAAAAACGAGCAATAATTCCTAACATGAAAGAGATACATGAATCTTTGAATAGGCATGATTTAGTTACAGTAGATAAAATTTTGTTTATGCGGTTTCATAAAAATCAAAATTTTACTTTCAAAGCATGAATTTTCACACAAATACCTTTAGGTTCGTACGTATCGTTCATAATTAAAGTAATAAACAATAATCCTAATATATTTTTTCAAATAGACCTGCACTTCATGATAAAATTTTGTTTGTGAATTTCAAAATTTTATTTGGAATAAGTGGACCTTTGCAAAAATAGAAAAGACCCTCGTTTCATAGACAAATGCTCGTTTGAGCAAAAAATAAGTTTTTTTTTTATTAACTCACGTAAAAAAGAATTTTTTTTTTTTTAAACATACGTGAGTTTTTTGTTTTTTTTTGATAAAAAATAAAATAGCAAATTGTTAGAGATAAACAATTGTATTTTATGATGTGTATTTGCTGCATAAAATCATGGAACGTTCACATGAAGAGTTTATGTGAATTGTTCATAGTTTCGTGAAAAGTCAAGTGTAGTTGCAGGAAATCCCACAATACACCCCTCACTATATTTTGTATAACTAATCCATTCAAAAGATAATAGATGAGCAATTATGAATGTTTATTAATAATTTTCTTGAAATGTTTACACCGGAAGATGAAATTACACTTAAGAACTTACAAACATTCTCTCTGTTTGTCTCTCCTAATGACTTGCTTTTTTATTCCAAAGGAACCCCCTCACAATGATTCACTCATCCCTTTATATAGGGTAATACATAGTGAATGATGACTAAGCTGTTGTCCTTTATTTTCGGGAATGTCTCGCGAAGTGTCGCAGCGTACAAGTATTCATACTCGCGACACTTCTTAACTTTCGCCAAATTTCATATCCTCCTATCGTCATCCAGTGTGTCATTCATATTTAACCCTCTGCGACTCATTCGCAACGTTGTTATGCGTTGCCTTCGCGAATTGTTGTTGTCGCGATATTCGGATCCTACATCTTGCCTCTTCTCATGTCTTCTCTACGAAGGAGAGAATGTCATGAGAATCCATATTTTTGAACAGCCGCAACTGTTTACCTACATTTGTTTCAGTCCCACCTTTCCACACGGGCTTTATTACAGATGTCTACTCCTCCATTCTATTCCTGACACGTCTCTTTCAATCGTTTATTCTTGACCATTCACGTCCCCTCTCGCATTAAATGCTCTCGTTTCTCCCGAGGATGTTTCTCTTTATATATAATTTTCATATCTTTCTCTTTTCCTCTTTCGTTTTCCCTCTGCAACTTTTCTTTAATCTTCTTCTTCTGCAAGTTGCGCTACTATTACTGCAAATCTTCAATCTTTATTATATCTTAATCTTCGATTCTTTATCCATTCTTTATTTTTGAACTGCCGCAACTGTTTACCTACATTTGTTTCAGTCCCACCTTTCCACACGGGCTTTATTACAGATGTCTACTCCTCCATTCTATTCCTGACACGTCTCTTTCAATCGTTTATTCTTGACCATTCACGTCCCCTCTCGCATTAAATGCTCTCGTTTCTCCCGAGGATGTTTCTCTTTATATATAATTTTCATATCTTTCTCTTTTCCTCTTTCGTTTTTCCTCTCGCAACTTTTCTTTAATCTTCTTCTTCCGCAAGTTGCGCTTCTATTACTGCAAATCTTCAATCTTTATTATATCTTAATCTTCGATTCTTTATCCATTCCCATATTGATAATGGCTTCACTTAGTCGTATGTACAAACCTCGCTTTATTGAGATTCAAAAAAGTTGCAAGATAAAGGTTTCACCCTTTCTACCATTCCTAATCAAGGATGTTCATCTATACTCCTTTGCCAAGCTTTTTCTCGATCATCAATGTGATGATCACAAGATTATTGTTTCGCTAGGTCAACTTCTCGCAGACTTCCCATTCCTTTATATGATCCCGAGATGCCACTCTTTTATGAAATCCTTTCCCATCCGAACTTCTCGCGAGCCTGTCTATCAATTAAGCGGCGATTGTATCCGCCTAATTCTTGAGTTTGCCGGTCGTGGTGCTGGCAAAGGATCTTTATATCCTAACAGGTGTCGAGACCCCAAATATGTAAATTTAGAAATAATCCCGAGAGATACACTGCATGAAAAACTTTTTTGAAAATTATGAAGTAATAGGCATGAGAAATAAGAAATCTCGCTGGGCGCTCGGTTGAAGAGAAAAGATAACATCCCCGAGGATAAATTACTCATGCAAGATATCGACCGGCATTCGGGTAAGAACACTACTCCTCGCCACTCCAAAGATGAGAGGTGGTGGGTTGTACCTTTGCTCTTAAGTGGACCTTACATAGCAGGTTCGCATGTACTCCCTGCAAATCTCGCAGCTATCATCCTTGGGAATTTAAGTGGCCCAAGAAGGCGGAAGAGGTATGTCCCCACGGTTTGCTTTTGCAATCCCTCTTTCCTCTTGTACTTATTGAGTTTGTAAATTTTCCAGATCATCAAAGCGAGGAAAAGTTACAAGGCAAATCCACCGGCAAGTACCTTGGCAATACTTCGATCGCTACGGATGAAGTAAGAAATATATTTTTGTGTTATTTAACAATATTGTTGCCTCTATTTCTTATCTTCATTTGTATGCGAAGGTTGACGCGAGGAAGTGATAGCTGCGATGAAAGTGAAAGGCAAAACTAAAGCCAATGCACGCAAGGATAAGTCTTCTGCTCCACCATCTAAGAAGCGAAAAACTCAACCTTCCTCTCATCTTAGCTCAAGTTCTGAATCTTCCGATGAGGATGATAATGATAATGTTTTGGATTCAACTTTCCAAAATGAAGCTCAATCGGCCAATTCTCCTATGGATCGGTTGTTCAAGATCTTCTCGGATTCTCTTCAAGGAATTGGAGATACTCACTTGACTTCTATATGCGAGAGCCTCGCCACCATATGTAATGCTACACCTTTGGATGGCAATGACTCTTTCAAAGGGGTTTCTAGATCTGTATCCCCTAGCTTCTTAAATGCACTTAATTCGTTGGTATGTTCGAATTCATATTTCTCCTCCAACTTCAGTTTTTAATTTATATCTTAATAACCTTTTTATCTTTCTTCGCAGTTTGGAAAAACTTCTTTTGTGGTTGCCTCAGATCTTGAGAGGAGGTATAACATTCAATTGAAAAAGAATACCCAATTTTGCACAAGGATTAAAGAATTAGAAGTTGAATCTGCGAGATCTCGCGAAAAGATCCAACAATTGGAAACTGAGTTTTCTGCCCAGAAGGACAAAGTTACCACTCTTCAGAACGCTAATCAGCAACTTTATGGTATAAATTTTTTTTTCCTCTCTTATTATTTTTATTTTATCAATTGCCTGTTGCTACCTGACTTATCACTTTCGCAGATATATATAACCTCTCCGAAGAAGCTATTCTTCTCCATTCATTTCCTGAGCCTATGGATAATGACATTCTTCTCGCTCATCTCAACAACTCTTTAAGTAGTTCGTCGAACAATTAATTCTCTTTCATTAAATGAACTCCAAACCAAATACCGCCTCTTAGAAATTGATCACATATCTAGCTTAAGTACAGCCAACCAGTTTAAACAAATGTACCTCGAATCTCATGAAGAAACCAAAATTTTAAGGAAGAAAATTAGTGATCATATAGATGACAAAGATCGCATTGCTAATAATGGTGCCTGGGCATTAGCAACATTTCAAAAGTCCCTTCTCGAAGTGCAAATGGAGCGAGATGAATTGCTTCGTCGAATTCCTTACTTAGTGAGCGAGAAAATCAAATTCGTTCACTTCTTATTATAAATAATGATGATGAATTCGCTTGGGCTGCGAAAATCTTAGATAATGCCAGGAATAACTTAGGTGTTGATGTTAGTCTTCATACCGAGCATACTTCCTTGGTTAAAGATATAATATCTGACAGAGAAGGTTATTTATTATACCTTACTGTTTCTTACCTCTGTAATATTGTTGTTGAGTTGCTAACTTTTTTTTTTTTTTTACTTGCAGAGTCCGAAAAAATATTTCAAGCAAGGATTGAAGAACTTGAATCGAGAAAGCACAGCTCGCGAAAGAATCTCACCCTTCGCGAGAATAGATATTCCAAGTTGAAGAAACAATTTCAAACTACCGTGGCGAATTTTAATAATGATGCCGTTCGTTTTCGCAATGAAGCCATGGAGTACGTTTGTAATGATCACAAAATCCCTCTTTGTTCATATCCTTGGCTTTCCGAAGAAGTTCCTGAGAATTTTCCTATCTCGGACGTTTCTGATAGTGAGGCCAGCGAAAAAGAAAACTCTGACGACGAGAATAATGGAATTGAAGGATCAGATAAAGGAGAAGAATCACCAAAGAGATAATTCTTTTTGTTTCTTTCGCTGCCTGTAATATCTCAGTACATTTCGTATCTCTTTATTGTAAACTTCTTAAATTATAGCCCATAAATTCGATCTTCGTTCCCCTTTCTTGGCGTTCTTCCTTGTAATATAATTGGCTACCATTATTGATGTATAACTCTTTCATTGGAAGATGAATAACAACATTTCATCTTTTCCATTCCCATATTTGCCTCTGTTATGCATCTTCATATGAAAGAATGAAATTTCTGAAATTCGCACTTTCTTCCTCTGACCAAAAATATGTAGTCATTCGGGATTTAAACTCCAATGATGTTTAAATTTATCGTTGCGACGAGATCGCAAGAGATTTTAATAAATGAAGAAATCTGTTGATCTCGCCTTATCATTTCTGGTGGTCTTCTAAGCTTGACCTTCCTAATTAAAGGTCTTACTCTGCCACCCCTTATTGCGACAAGGTCGCAGGACGTCTTACACTTTCGTGCAAAAACCCATTGACCTTGCCTTATCGTTTTTCAAGTATTTTTGCCTCTGCAGATATTTTGCTTGCGGCAATATGACAGCCTAAACTTTCTTGCGAAAATAAAGCCCCCGTGACATTGTCGTCTTGCGACGAAATCGCAGGACGTCTTTACACTTGCATGTAAGGACCCATTGATCTCGTCTTACCCTCGCGTTAGTATTATTGCCTCTCGCAGGATCATTGCACAAATATGACAAGCCTAAGTTTCCTTGAAAACAAAGCTTCATGACATTTGCGTCTTATAGCACTTATCAGCTCCCTAATGGAGGGTGCCGCCCTTATTCCCTCTTGGCTGCCCCTTCAAGGAAGCGTACATCGACCATACAAGGTTAGCTCTTCCCATCCGTCTTAACAACAACCAGTTGTTTTGACCTCTTATCCCTTATACCTATAGGGTTTATGGTTACAAGGTGCACCCTAAGTGGAGTTTTCTTGGCCGAGTGCGGCATGCGCCAAGACTTGTCAAGAGTGGTAAGGAAGTTCCATGCTCCCCGCACTCTTGACTCAACCGTGTACCTCGGCGCCTTGATCATACGACTCCTTGAAAGAGACCCTCGGTCGCCCAAACCGGTATAACCTACATATATAGTTGGGAATCCAAGGTACCTCTTAGGATAGGCTTTCATGGGCCCCAAATCGCATGACCCAGGTTCCAGGGGCGGTGTAACCTTTTCCCTGGGTCATGTTAAGAGATTCCCCCTTATATGACGCACTTTAGGTCTTACATTTGCCTCTTACGAAATATAATTCGCGAACTAGGGTGTACGCCATAAAGGTTCGTCCCATTCATTTACTCATTCATTGTTGTTAAATCATTCAATCATTCATATTTAATTCTTGTCTCGATATTTAATTTGCGAAGACATCGCACAATTCCGTGTCATTCATTTTTCTCTCGGATTCTTGTACATTCTTATTGTCGAAATTCTCGCATATCATTTCTTCTTTATCTTGCCTTTGATATATCTTTGTCGATTATTCACTTCTTATGCCTTTTGTTCATTGCACTCTTTGCCTCATCGTTACCCCAATCCTTGGAGGACTCCTTTTCATCATTATGTTCGCGTATTTCTATGCATTCATTTGCGGCACTTCGCGATGTTTCTGCGGCACTTTGCGATGTACTACAACCAGTTATTTTTGTAGTTTTGTAACATTCACCTATTCTTGCGGCACTTCGCGATGCTTCTTCATTTCTTATCTCTATAGTATCCACCATTAGCTTTTCTTTTCTGTTCATCTTTGATATTCTGTTTCCAACCTTTCCTTTTAGCATTTCTCTCCTCGCATGACTCTCTACGTCCACCTCATAACATTTCGACCTTCCTTCCAATCTCCCTTTATAATTCCAATACCATTTGGATGGGGAAACTTTATACATTGATGGTATGTTGATGCTACTCCCAAGATTTCGTGCAGCCATGGTCGCCCAATTAATGCGTTATAAGGAGATTCCACGTCAACCACGCAGAATAAAATATCAGCTGATAATCCTTGTAAAGGTATCCTCATGTGAACCTCTCCTTTAGGTTTGTTTATTTGCCGTTAAAACCGTATATTTTGTATGTTGAAGGAATCAAATTCTCATCCTCTCCACCCATGGTCTTATAAGTATGGTAAAAAGAATATTCACCGAACTTCCAGATCGATTAGGATTCTATTGATTGCCCAACAATTTTCTGCTTCGTCATCTTCTGATAGGTGTCTAAAACACCTTGATATTTATCTATTGTTTATGCTTTCTTCGCTAAGTTTTCTTGTAAAATATGTATCTTATGTGTGAATTTGAGTTTTAGGTGCTTTGGAGTCGCGCGGAGCAAAAGAAGAAGAAATCATTCATTTTGAGCAAGGAACGCAATTTGGTCATTTCACATGCGGGTGATACTCGGAGTCGGCCAAGAATATGCGCAACAAGGAAGTAAATAGGCGGTCGGTTGTGGCCCGACAAGCCAAGTATCACTATGGTGGCTTTTATCTAAAGAATGGGTGCCTAGAACCATTTATGGGTAACCCCTTATCTTTGTCACTCGGGTGGTTTTATCCATTTTCAATTCCTACAGGAAACCTAAATTACAGAGAAAAATCATTTCTCTCATCATTGGTTCTTCTTTCTTTCGCTCTATCTGAAACCAAGAGAGACAAGGCGGCCATGGAATTCAAAGATCAAGAGATCGACAGAGATGTTTCGATTTCGTGGTTGCACTAGCTTAGGGGCGCTACGGGCGGCACCATTAAGATGTAGAGAAATTGTGAGAAAGGGAGGAATCGAGGTGTTTTGAAGGCGATGCTATTTGAATCTAGAGTGAGAGCTTCGAATTGAGACATGGAGCTTGAGAAGATGATGTCGATTGAATCTGGTAGTTTATTGGCTCGAATTCGAGGGTGGATTAAATCGAGAGCGAGGAGATGAAATCTACGAAATAGAGAGGGGTTTTGAATGAGACGAGGGAGGCGAGTTTGAGGAAGGCTTGAGCCTGAGTTGGGTTTTACGAAGAAGGAAAGATCAAAGTAGTAGCACGGTGATTGATGGGAGATTGAAGCTCTGATTGAGCCATGGATTGCGGGCGAGTTAGCTCGAGTTTGGAGTTTGGCGGTGTAGGGTTTGTGCTTTTGGCGGTGTGCAGGTTGGGTGCGAGATGCAAGGATGTGGATTGAATCGAATTTGCGAGGGGAACTAATGACCAAGATGTTGTCATCCATTGAATCTCAGGCTGGGCTGTAATGAGTTTGAGACATGGAGTTGTTGTTGTGCAATTGCGGAGTGCTTGTTGTTTCCAAGAAGTGTGTGAGATGATGATTACGGGAATAAGCCACAAGTAATGGTTTGTGTTGAATCTAGTGAAGAGTCTTGATGGCTTGAATGGGCAAGAATGGAGGAGTGTGTATGGAGCTCAGATTAATGGGATAGGTTTACTGGAGTTTGGCAGCTGGGAAGAATGGACCTGAACTAAAGCTGGTGACCACTGTGTGTTTGGCTAAAGAGTATGGTTAGATGGCTGGGAGTATAACAGTGGTGGTATCTTTGTTATTCTTGGTTGTTTGACTGCATTTGGTGATGGATGAAAGCAGATGGAGTCTTGTGGAGGTTACAACAAATTTAAAAAAAAAGAGTTTGGAGTCTGCAGCTGGAGTTTGAGAAAAAGAGTGAACTCGCTGTCGAGTTTGGGTTTGTTGTGTTAACTCGAGCTTGACAGTGGTTATGGAGATGCGCCATTAAGCTCGAGCGAGACGATGGCGTTAGTGATGGAACTCGAGCTTAACGGTGGTGGTCGGCTGGAGTCGACGCTGCGATGTGAGGTCTTCTATGAGCTGATGGTGTTGCTTTCGGTTCAATGGTCTTGTGGTTTCTTGGTTTGGAATTAGGCATCTCGGGTTGCGAGGTTATGGAAGCAGAAATGAGTTGGAAGCGGGATTACAATTGCAGTAAGGAGATGGATGTGCCGCTGCTCAAATTGCAGGTGCACAGGAATTGCAGCTGCAGTTGTGGAGACGAGAACAAAGCCAGGGAAGCTGTAAGGTGTAGTGCAAGTGAGCAGCAAGATTATGAGCTGAATATGAGGAGTGAAGCGCCACTATAATTACAACTGAGGTGCTATGGAACTGCAAAGAGTTGGAATGGAGGTTGTGAAGCACCAAGATGGTGCAACACTGAGTTATGGCCTGCAATGGTTCAGGTCTTCTGAGATATTTTACCGTCGACCGGTGATTTTTCCGGCGCCGGATTCCGGCCAATTTCCGGCCAGTGCACCAGTTTTCCGGGGACTTTCTGGGACCTCCGGTGACTACTTCCTGAGCATGTTTTCTATATGGGTTTCCTCCTATGTGGGCTTGGTGGACTTTTTGGTGATGGACTTTGAAGACCTAATTTTGGAAAGTGGGAAGGCTATAAAAAGAAAAGGTTTCTATTCTTTTGGGAGATATCACGTATCACGTATTCTTTTGGGAGATTTGCAGAGAGCCGGAGCTAGGGTTTGCTTTCATTTAATATTTTCATCTTCTTTACTTTATTTCCATTATTATTTGATGATGAACTCCAATATTATGAGTAACTAAAACTCTCTTTGATTAAGGGCGATTTCGAAGCCCGAAATATGAATCTATATTTGATAATGTGAAGAACATAGCTATCTATCAATTTGGCTTGTATTCCGTGGTCTAGAATGAACCTTTAATCAATTACATCTCATATTTGAATACATTTTACAATTTTTTAATTTCTACAACAAAATCATCTTTGCTAAGAGTAATTGCATAACAACTTGAACTTCATACCTCCCTTGGGACGATCCTACTTACATTATACTACTTGCTAGTTAAAGAGAAGTAGAGAAATTTATTTTGCGAGATTGACACCTCGTCAAAATTGGCGCGCCTTGCGGGGAGGGAGTGGCAAGTTTAGTTGTTATTTTTATTCTTAGTTGTTACTTTTGCTTTTATTTTCAATTTCTATCTACTTATTCAACCTCTTAGAATCGATTTTCAGGTACTAATTCTTTGGTGAATGCGTGGAGAGGCGAGACCAAGTCAATTGGTATACGTCTTCGTTCGAGGCACTCTACTTAAGGATTTCATTCGGCAGTCAACACTCCACTTCCTCAAAGTTCTACACCAAGTGAATTCTCGGACTCGGACGAAGAGGAAGACAACACAATGGGAGGTCGACCACTGCTCCAAGAACACTCAAGGAGCTCACTTCTCCAAACCTAGATCAGCAGCCTTTATGTATTCAATTTGAATGGAACCATTGAGTTGAAACCACAATTGATTAACTTGCTGCCCAAATTCGGAGGTTTAGCGGGAGAAGATCCTAATCGTCACTTGCAACAATTCCATCATGTGGTGACTAGTATGAAGCAAGCAAGCTGCGGATGCGGATATGGCTATGATGACGGCTTTTCCTTTCTCTCTTTTAGATCTTGCGGGGAGAGTGGTTCTTTTGCTTACCCATTTGGAAGCATAACCACATGGAATGGGATGAAGAAATTGTTCCTTGAGAAGTATTTTCCAGCATCAAAAGCAATTTGTGATTCGCAAGGAGATTTGTGGTATTAGGCAAGTATCGGGAGAGACTCTCCATGAGTATTGGGAGCGCTACAAGAAGCTTTTAGCTAGCTGCCCACACCACCAAATCAGCGATCAACTTGTGATTCAATATTTCTACGAGGGCTGCTTTCTAATGATAGAAATTTGATCGATGCCGCAAGTGGTGGTGCACTTACCAACAAGACCATTGCGGAAGCTACAAGTTTGTTGGAGAATATGGCTGCGAACACTCAACAATTCTACACTCGAGATGAATCGGCGGTAAGAAGGAAGGTGAATGAAGTTGGCAATTCTTCACACATGGAACAAAGGATGGGCAACATGGAGAGAATGATGACTCAAATAGCTGCATTTTGTCATACCATCATCATATCACAGAAGATGTTGAGCAAGCAAATGCTATGTACCAAAATCAGCAAAGGCGAGAAGTACGATCCGTACTCCAACACATACAACCCAGGTTGGCGTGATCATCCGAATTTCGGCTATGCAAACAAGCAAGCTGCTGCAAATCCTACTTTCAATCAACAAGGAGGATATCAATTCATGCAAAGACCACCACAAGAAACTCAAGGCTTGCAGTATAGATGACAAGTTGAATCTCATTCTCAACACAATGGTGCAAGATAAGCAAAAGACTGACAATGGATATGAAGGACATCCGAACACAAATGGGTCAATTAGCTAATGCCGTGAGCAAATTGGAAGCACAAGCGAGAGGGAAAACTTCCTTCGCAACCAATAAATCACAAGGAGAATGCCAATGCTATTGAGTTACGAAGTGGGAAGCAAGTAGAGAAACAGGAAACATCACGGTGTCCCATGAACCTGATTTGGAGAAAGAAGAGGGTGAAACGAGTCCCTAAAAGGCTGACCCGGTAACAAATTTTAACTCTAAAACTCATGTTTCTACTTACGTTACTTCTCCGCCTTTTCCTAGCAGGTTTGCAAAGTCGAACAAGGAGACATTGTACCAAGAGCTTTTGGAAATCTTTAAGAAGATTGAAGTGAACATTCCACTCATTGAAGCGATAAGGCAAGTTCCACGTTGGGCAAAGTTCTTGAAGGAATTGTGCACTAACAAGCACAAATTAACCGGTAATGAGGTAATGAGTGTGGGGAGAATGCTTCGGCATATCTTGAAGAAACTCCCACCTAAGTTGAAAGACCCGGTAGTTTCACCATACCATGTACTATTGGTAAAATCGAGGTTTGAACGTGCTATGTTAGATTTAGGAGCATCCATTAATGTTATGCCTGCCTCCGTTTATGAATCATTGAATCTTGGACCTCTTAAGAATACTAGGTATTGTTATACAACTTTTGATAGGTCTAATTCTTACCTAGAAAGGGGTTATTGAAGATGTTTTGGTGCGAGGTCAATCAACTCATATTTCCGGCTGATTTCTATGTTCTTGACATGATGGATGAAGATTCACCATCGTCTACTCCCTTGCTTTGTTGGGTAGACCATTCATGAGAACCGCTAGAACAAAGATTGATGTTTTCAAGGGCGCTTTAACTATGGAATTTGATGACGAAGTCATAAGTTTCAATATCTTTGAGGCTATGAGATATCCTAGTGATGTGCATTCTGTTTTTCAATTGATATTATTGATTCTCTAGCTCAACGATTTTTGAATTGAATGGTGAAGATGCTTTAGAAAACACCATAGTGGAAGGTTTAGGTTATGGAAAATACAAAGACATTGAAAGTGAATTGTCTATTTGTGATGAGCTTAAAGAGGCTGTTTTATCTCTTAACTCATTACAAGAAGTTCCACCAAAATATAATGTGTCTTATGTTTCTTTGCCGCTTACTAATGAGAAACTTTTACCGTCGATTGTGCAGGCACCTATTCTTGAGTTGAAACCTCTTAGGATCACCTTAAATACGTGTATTTAGGTGACAAGGAAGAATTACCGTGATCATTGCCAACAACCTTACCAAGGTGCAAGAGGATAAGCTTGTTCGAGTGCTAGAGAGTACAAGTCTGCCATTGGATGGACCATTGCCGATATCAAAGGAATCAGTCCTTCCACATGTATGCACCGAATACTTCTTGAGGAGGGGGAAAAACCAACAAGAGAAGCTCAACGTCGCTTGAACCCTCCGATGATGGAAGTAGTCAAGAAGGAAATCCTGAAGTTGTTGGATGTCGGGGTTATCTATCCCATATCCGATAGCAAATGGGTGAGCCGGTTCAAGTTGTTCCAAAGAAGTCCGGAATCACGGTGGTGAAAAACGAAGATAATGACTTGGTTCCAACTAGAATTCAGACCGGTTGGAGAGTTTGCATTGACTCTGGAAGCTCAACTCTACCACCCGAAAGGACCATTTTCCCTTACCATTTATTGATCAAATGCTTGAAAGATTGGCTGGACATTCTTATTATTGCTTTCTTGACGGTTTTTCAGGTTATAACCAGATTGTAATAGCCCCGGAAGATCAAGAAAAGACGACGTTTACTTTCCCGTTTGGCACTTTTGCGTATAGACGCATGCCATTTGGCTTGTGCAATGCTCCAGCCACTTTTCAACGTTGTATGGTAAGTATATTCTCAGATTATGTGGAAAGCATCATAGAAGTGTTTATGGATGATTTCAGCGTGTATGGTGATTCTTTTGACAAATGCTTAGATAACCTTGCACTTATTCTTAAACGATGCGTAGAAACTAATCTTGTGCTTAATTGGGAAAAATGTCACTTTATGGTCAATCATGGGATTGTCTTTGGGTCATGTTGTATCCTCTAAGGGGTTAGAAGTGGACAAGGCTAAGATAGATTTGATTCGGAACTTACAATACCCCACAAATGTGAGGGAGGTTCGCTCTTTTCTTGGTCATGCAGTTTTTATAGGAGATTCATCAAGGATTTCTCCAAGATTGCAATGCCCCCTGTGTAGACTCTTGCAAAAGATGTGGCCTTTGATTGTGACAAGGAATGCAAGAAAGCTTTCGACACCTTGAAAGAGTTGTTGACTACCGCACCAATCATCAAACCACGGATTTGGAGCAAGCCATTTGAGTTGATGTGCGATGCGAGTGATTATGCCGTTGGAGCCGTGTTGGGACAGCGAGATGGCAAAGTTCCATATGCCATTTATTATGCTTCTAGAACTCTCAACGGAGCACAAATCAACTACTCCACTACGAAAAGGAGCTTTTGGCCATAGTGTTTGCACTCGAGAAGTTTAGATCTTATTTAGTGGGTACAAAGGTGGTTGTTTTCTCGACCATGCTGCACTTCGATACTTGCTAACAAAGAAGGATGCTAAGCCAAGGCTCATAAGGTGGATACTTCTTCTTCAAGAGTTCAACATGCAAATCAAGGACAAGAAGGGTAGTGAGAATCGTAGCGGATCATCTAAGCAGATTGGTTGTGTCCGAAGAAGCGATTCCTTTGCATGATAGCTTCCAGGATGAGCAACTCTTTGCGGTTGGTGGCACAACTCCATGGTACGCTGATATCGTTAACTTCTTGGTGACGGGACAAGTACCTAGTTCCATGTCTACATTCGAAACACAAGCTCAAGAAGATTGCTAAGAAATATATATGGGATGAACCTTATTTGTGGAAGCATTGCTCCGATCAAATGATCCGCGAGTGCGTACTTGAATCCGAGTTCCAATCAATTCTGAATTTTGTCACTCATATGCTTGTGGTGGCCATTTCGGAGCCAAGAGGACAGCCCTCAAGGTTCTCGAAAGTGGTTTTATTGGCATACATTGTTTAAGGATGCATATCTATGTTGTAAGGCTTGTGATAGGTGTCAAAGGACAGGCAACCTTGGTGCTAGAAACCAAATGCCGCAAACACCAATTCTCATTTGTTGAGATTTTTGATGTTTGGGGTATCGATTTTATGGGGCCTTTTGTGAATTCCAATGGGAAATTTTTTATACTTCTTCTTGTAGATTATGTTTCTAAGTGGGTGGAAGCTAAAGCCACCCCTACCAATGATTCTCATATTGTTTGTGAGTTTGTGAAGGAACATATCTTTTCTAGGTTTGGAACACCTCGAGTGGTGATTAGTGATGGAGGTTCGCACTTCAAGAGATCCTTTCACGCTCTTCTAAAAAGTATAACATTTCTCATAAAGTTGGCACACCGTATCATCCACAAACGAGCGGTCAAGCTGAAATTTCCAAGGGGAGATTAAGTCCATATTAGAGAAGACGGTGAATGTTACAAGGAAAGATTGGAGTTATAGACTCAATGACGCTTTGTGGGCGTATAGGACAGACTTATAAGACACCCATCGGTATGTCTCCTTTTAGGCTTGTCTATGGCAAACCTTGCCATCTTCCCGTCGAACTTGAACACAAAGCTTATTGGGCTATCAAGGTATGTAATATGGAATTAGATGCAGCTTGGTGAACATAGGAAACTTCAGCTCAATGAGTTATAAGAGATACGTAATGATGCATATGAAAGTTCACGCATTTACAAAGAAAAGACCAAGGCTTTCCATGATAAAATGATTTCCCGAAAGAGTTTTGAAGTAGGGCAGAAAGTTCTTTTATTCCATTCTCGTCTTAAATTGTTTAGGGTAAACTTAAGTCCGGATGGGTTGGACCATTTGTTGTTACTAATGTGTTTGCGCATGGTGCAGTTGAAATTACTAGTCCCAAAACAGGGCTGATTTCCAAGGTTAACGGCCATCGCTTGAAACCATACTATGAGCAGTTTGTGACGGAGAATCAGGATATGATCACATTGAGTGATCCACTCCCTCTGGAGGAGTAATTGGAGCCGAACGTCGGGCTGACGACGTTAAACCAAGCGCTAAGTGGGAGGCAACCCACCGGTTTTGTATCTTTCCCTTTATCTTTTTATTTTTAAAGCATTTTATCTTTATTTTCTTGTTTTTGCATATCATTTGCGGAATTTCCCACCTTGAACCTTCGTTGGATGATTCAATTTTACATTGAGGACAATGTAAAGTTTAAGTGTGGGGGAGCATTTATATGTTTGTATAGTTTGTTTTATGCGTTTAGTAGTTTTATGCCAAAAAAAAAAAAAAAAAATCAGAAAAAAAATCAGAAAAATAGAAAAAACCAAGAAAAATTTGTGCTTTTTGAACTCCGAAATCTAGAAACTTGTGCCTTTAGGATGACACTATTAGTGGATGGAATCATTTTGAATGCAGGAGTTGAGGAACCCATTAATTAACAAGAACGAACATAGCTCAGAAATCACAAATAACATGATAGTCGTTACCATATCTCGGAATATCACCATATCGCATTCTATTTTTATTTTTCCATATTTATCTATTGTTCTCTAAGTGTTTTGGTGGGTCACTAAACATCGACGTGTTATTACTGCTAGGATGAAATAGAGTGATTGAGTTGCTAAAAAAAAAAAAGAGAAGAGACCGACCAATTAGACCAAACGGAATAAAGAATGACACTTGGGAATAGCAGTATGTGTGAAACGTAGTCCCTGTCTCCGTCGCCTAAACAAGCGTGGAATGCAGGATCCAAGGCAACTATCACGTACTTGCGACAAGAAGCATGCGCTTGGATCAAAAGATCGAATCATCTTTGTCACAAAAAAAAAAAAAAAAAAAAAAAAAAAAAAAAAAAAAAAAAACAAAGTGAAAAAGAAAAGAAAGTATTATATTTGGTGAATAAAGTCACTCCTGGTTCCCTTGTATATGCCAGTGAGTTGATGTAGAAATAAGTTTGTTGACCACTTTGGTTCCCTTGTATATGCCGGTGTGTTGACATTAGAATTGACCCGTAGCTCAATCCAATAGGAATAGGTTCATCTTAGTAGTGACCTTCAGACAGATATGGGAAACATCGAACACTTGTGAACATTCGCCAACATCTACATCTATATCCATCTTCTTAATCGTTTCATTGTGATTGTGGTTTGTTAGTTTCCGAGTATTGTGGCTTGTTCGACTATCTAATTAGAGCTTTATTTACTTATATATGAACTGAATTTGTGCAAGGTACCTCCTCCTGTAGTCATTTTGGATTCGTTCATTGATTTGTCACAAATAGACGGAGTTGTATGTATGTTTTAAAATTATTTTGTTTGATTTGCTCGAGGACTAGCAAAGTCTAAGTGTGGGGGAATTTGATAGGTGTCTAAAACACCTTGATATTTATCTATTGTTTATGCTTTCTTCGCTAAGTTTTCTTGTAAAATATGTATCTTATGTGTGAATTTGAGTTTTTAGGTGCTTTGGAGTCGCGCGGAGCAAAAGAAGAAGAAATCATTCATTTTGAGCAAGGAACGCAATTTGGTCATTTCACATGCGGGTGATACTCGGAGTCGGCCAAGAATATGCGCAACAAGGAAGTAAATAGGCGATCGGTTGTGGCCCGACAAGCCAAGTATCACTATGGTGGCTTTTATCTAAAGAATGGGTGCCTAGAACCATTTATGGGTAACCCCTTATCTTTGTCACTCGGGTGGTTTTATCCATTTTCAATTCCTACAGGAAACCTAAATTACAGAGAAAAATCATTTCTCTCATCATTGGTTCTTCTTTCTTTCGCTCTACCTGAAACCAAGAGAGACAAGGCGGCCATGGAATTCAAAGATCAAGAGATCGACAGAGATGTTTCAGTTTTCGTGGCTGCACTAGCTTAGGGGGCGCTACAGGCGGCACCATTAAGATGTAGAGAAATTGTGAGAAAGGGGAGGAATCGAGGTGTTTTGAAGCCGATGCTATTTGAATCTAGAGTGAGAGCTTCGAATTGAGACATGGAGCTTGAGAAGATGATGTCGATTGAATGCGGTAGTTTATTGGCTCAATTCGGGCTGGATTAAATCGAGAGGCGAGGAGATGAAATCTACGAAATAGAGAGGGTTTTGAATGAGACGAGGGGGCGAGTTTGAGGAAGGCTTGAGCTGAGTTGGGTTTTACACAGAAGAAGGAAAGATCAAAGTAGTAGCTTCTGGTGATTGATGGGAGATTGAAGCTACAGATTGAGCCATGGATTGCAGGCAGGTTAGCTCGAGTTTGGAGTTTGGCGAGTGTAGGGTTTGTGCTTTTGGCGGTGTCCCGAGTTGGGTGCAGATGCAAGGATGTGGATTGAACTGAATTTGCAGGGAACTAAGCAGCCAAGATGTTGTCATCCATTGAATCTGTAGCTGGGCTGTAATGAGTTTGAGACATGGAGTTGTTGTTGTGCAATTGCAGGTGCAGCTGTTTCCAAGAAGTGTGTGAGATGATGATTACAGGGAATAAGCCACAAGTAATGGCTGTGTTGAACTGGTGAAGGGTACTGATGGCTTGAATGGGCAAGAATGGAGGAGTGTGTATGGAGCTCAGATTAATGGGATAGGTTTACTGGAGTTTGGCAGCTGGGAAGAATGGACCTGAACTAAAGCTGGTGACCACTGTGTGTTTGGCTAAAGAGTATGGTTAGATGGTGGGAGTATAACGGTGGTGGTATCTTTGTTATTCTTTGGTTGTTTATTGCAGGTGGTGATGGATGAAGCCAGATGGAGTCTTGTGGAGGTTACAACAAATTTAAAAAAAAAGAGTTTGGAGTCTGCGGTGGAGTTTGAGAAAAAGAGTGAACTCATTTGTCGAGTTTGGGTTTGTTGTGTTAACTCGAGGCTTGACGGTGGTTATGGAGCTGTCTGCCATTAAGCTCGGCGAGACGATGGCGTTAGTGATGGAACTCGAGCTTAACGGTGGTGGTCGGTTGAGTCGCGCTGCGATGTGGTCTTGCTATGAGCGATGGTGTTGCTTTCGGTTCAATGGTCTTGTGGCTTCTTGGTTTGGAATTAGGCATCTCGGGTTGCAGGTTATGGAAGGCGAAATGAGTTAGGCTGGGATTACAATTGCGGTAAGGAGATGGATGTGCGCTGCTCAAGGTGCAGGTGCACAGGGTGCATTTGCGATTGTGGAGACGAGAACAAAGCCGGGAAGGGTGCAAGGTGTAGTGCAAGTGAGCGGCAAGATTATGAATATGAGGAGTGAAGCGCCACTATAATTACAGGCGAGGTGCTATGGAGCTGCAAAGAGTTGGAATGGAGGTTGTGAAGCACCAAGATGGTGCAACTTTCTTGAGTTATGGCCTGCAATGGTTCAGGTCTTCGAGATATTTTTACCGTCGTAGGTGATTTTTCAGCGCCGGATTAGGCCAATTCCGGCCGGTGCACCAGTTTTCAGGGGACTTTCGGGACCTCAGGTGACTACTTCCTGAGCATGTTTTCTATATGGGTTTCCTCCTATGTGGGCTTGGTGGACTTTTTGGTGATGGACTTTGAAGACCTAATTTTGGAAAGTGGGAAGGCTATAAAAAGAAAAGGTTTCTATTCTTTTGGGAGATATCACGTATCACGTATTCTTTTGGGAGATTTGCAGAGAGCCGGAGCTAGGGTTTGCTTTCATTTAATATTTTCATCTTCTTTACTTTATTTCCATTATTATTTGATGATGAACTCCAATATTATGAGTAACTAAAACTCTCTTTGATTAAGGGCGATTTCGAAGCCCGAAATATGAATCTATATTTGATAATGTGAAGAACATAGCTATCTATCAATTTGGCTTGTATTCCGTGGTCTAGAATGAACCTTTAATCAATTACATCTCATATTTGAATACATTTTACAATTTTCAGAATTTCTACAACAAAATCATCTTTGCTAAGAGTAATTGCATAACAACTTGAACTTCATACCTCCCTTGGGACGATCCTACTTACATTATACTACTTGCTAGTTAAAGAGAAGTAGAGAAATTTATTTTTGCGAGATTGACACCTCGTCAAAATTGGCGCGCTCTTGGGGAGTGGCAAGTTTAGTTGTTATTTTTATTCTTAGTTGTTACTTTTGCTTTTATTTTCAATTTCTATCTACTTATTCAACCTCTTAGAATCTGATTTTTCAGGTACTAATTCTTTGGTGAATGCGTGGAGAGGCAGACCAAGTCCAATTGGTATACGTCTTCGTTCAGGCACTTTACTTAAGGATTTCATTCGAGCAGTCAACACTCCACTTCCTCAAAGTTCTACACCAAGTGAATTCTCGGACTCGGACGAAGAGGAAGACAACACAATGGGAGGTCGACCACTGCTCCAAGAACACTCAAGGAGCTCACTTCTCCAAACCTAGATCAGCGGCCTTTATGTATTCAGCTGAATGGAACCATTGAGTTGAAACCACAATTGATTAACTTGCCCAAATTCGAGGTTTAGCGGAGAAGATCCTAATCGTCACTTGCAACAATTCCATCATGTGGTGACTAGTATGAAGCAAGCAAGCTGCGGATGCGGATATGGCTATGATGACGACTTTTCCTTTCTCTCTTTTAGATCTGCGGGAGAGTGGTTCTTTTGCTTACCCATTTGGAAGCATAACCACATGGAATGGGATGAAGAAATTGTTCCTTGAGAAGTATTTTCCAGCATCAAAAGCAGCTGTGATTCGCAAGGAGATTTGTGGTATTAGGCAAGTATCGGGAGAGACTCTCCATGAGTATTGGGAGCGCTACAAGAAGCTTTTAGCTAGCTGCCCACACCACCAAATCAGCGATCAACTTGTGATTCAATATTTCTACGGGGCTGCTTTCTAATGATAGAAATTTGATCGATACCGCAAGTGGTGGTGCACTTACCAACAAGACCATTGCGGAAGCTACAAGTTTGTTGGAGAATATGGCTGCGAACACTCAACAATTCTACACTCGAGATGAATCGGCGATAAGGAAGGTGAATGAAGTTGGCAATTCTTCACACATGGAACAAAGGATGGGCAACATGGAGAGAATGATGACTCAAATAGCTATTTGTCATACCATCATCATATCTAGAAGATGTTGAGCAAGCAAATGCTATGTACCAAAATCAGCAAAAGCGGAAGTGCGATCCGTACTCCAACACATACAACCCGAGGTTGGCGTGATCATCCGAATTTCAGCTATGCAAACAAGCAAGCTCTGCAAATCCTACTTTCAATCAACAAGGAGGATATCAATTCATGCAAAGACCACCACAAGAAACTCAAGGCACGAGTATAGATGACAAGTTGAATCTCATTCTCAACACAATGGTGCAAGATAAGCAAAAGACAGCAATGGATATGAAGGACATCCGAACACAAATGGGTCAATTAGCTAATGCCGTGAGCAAATTGGAAGCACAAGCGAGAGGAAAACTTCCTTCGCAACCAATAAATCACAAGGAGAATGCCAATGCTATTGAGTTACGAAGTGGGAAGCAAGTAGAGAACTAGGAAACATCTTAGGTGTCCCATGAACTGATTTGGAGAAAAAGAGGGTGAAACAGTCCCTAAAAAGGCTGACCCGGTAACAAATTTTAACTCTAAAACTCATGTTTCTACTTACGTTACTTCTCGCCTTTTCTAGCAGGTTTGCAAAGTCGAACAAGGAGACATTGTACCAAGAGCTTTTGGAAATCTTTAAGAAGATTGAAGTGAACATTCCACTCATTGGGCGATAAGGCAAGTTCCACGTTGGGCAAAGTTCTTGAAGGAATTGTGCACTAACAAGCACAAATTAACCGGTAATGAGGTAATGAGTGTGGGGGAGAATGCTTGGCATATCTTGAAGAAACTCCCACCTAAGTTGAAAGACCGGTAGTTTCACCATACCATGTACTATTGGTAAAATCGGGTTTGAACGTGCTATGTTAGATTTAGGAGCATCCATTAATGTTATGCTTTTGCCTCCGTTTATGAATCATTGAATCTTGGACCTCTTAAGAATACCGGTATTGTTATACAACTTGCTTGATAGGTTAATTCTTACCCGAAAGGGGTTATTGAAGATGTTTTGGTGCGGGTCAATCAACTCATATTTCGGTGATTTCTATGTTCTTGACATGATGGATGAAGATTCACCATCGTCTACTCCCTTCTTTGTTAGGTAGACCATTCATGAGAACCGCTAGAACAAAGATTGATGTTTTCAAAGGCGCTTTAACTATGGAATTTGATGGCGAAGTCATAAGTTTCAATATCTTTGAGGCTATGAGATATCCTAGTGATGTGCATTCTGTTTTTCAATTGATATTATTGATTCTCTAGCTCAACTGATTTTTGAATTGAATGGTGAAGATGCTTTAGAAAACACCATAGTGGAAGGTTTAGGTTATGGAAAATACAAAGACATTGAAAGTGAATTGTCTATTTGTGATGAGCTTAAAGAGGCCATTTTATCTCTTAACTCATTACAAGAAGTTCCACTAAAATATAATGTGTCTTATGTTTCTTTGCCGCTTACTAATGAGAAACTTTTACCGTCGATTGTGCAGGCACCTATTCTTGAGTTGAAACCTCTTCGGATCACCTTAAATACGTGTATTTAGGTGACAAGGAAGAATTACCAGTGATCATTGCCAACAACCTTACCAAGGTGCAAGAGGATAAGCTTGTTCGAGTGCTAAGAGTACAAGTCTGCCATTGGATGGACCATTGCCGATATCAAAGGAATCGGTCCTTCCACATGTATGCCACCGAATACTTCTTGAGGAGGGAAAAACCAACAAGAGAAGCTCAACGTCGCTTGAACCCTCCGATGATGGAAGTAGTCAAGAAGGAAATCCTGAAGTTGTTGGATGTAAGGGTTATCTATCCCATATCCAGATAGCAAATGGGTGAGCCCGGTTCAAGTTGTTCCAAAAAGTCCGGAATCACGGTGGTGAAAAGCGAAGATAATGACTTGGTTCCAACTAGAATTCAGACCGGTTGGAGAGTTTGCATTGATTAGGAAGCTCAACTCTACCACCGAAAAGGACCATTTTCCCTTACCATTTATTGATCAAATGCTTGAAAGATTGGCTGGACATTCTTATTATTGCTTTCTTGCCCCGGTTTTTCAGGTTATAACAGATTGTAATAGCCGGAAGATCAAGAAAAGACGGCGTTTACTTGCCCGTTTGGCACTTTTGCGTATAGACGCATGCCATTTGGCTTGTGCAATGCTCCACCACTTTTCAACGGTGTATGGTAAGTATATTCTCGAGATTATGTGGAAAGCATCATAGAAGTGTTTATGGATGATTTCAGCGTGTATGGTGATTCTTTTTTGACAAATGCTTAGATAACCTTGCACTTATTCTTAAACGATGCGTAGAAACTAATCTTGTGCTTAATTGGGAAAAATGTCACTTTATGGTCAATCATGGGATTGTCTTGGGTCATGTTGTATCCTCTAAGGGGTTAGAAGTGGACAAGGCTAAGATAGATTTGATTCGGAACTTACAATACCCCACAAATGTGAGGGAGGTTCGCTCTTTTCTTGGTCATGCAGGTTTTATAGGAGATTCATCAAGGATTTCTCCAAGATTGCAATGCCCCTGTGTAGACTCTTGCAAAAAGATGTGGCCTTTGATTGTGACAAGGAATGCAAGAAAGCTTTCGACACCTTGAAAGAGTTGTTGACTACCGCACCAATCATCAAACCACCGGACTGGAGCAAGCCATTTGAGTTGATGTGCGATGCAGTGATTATGCCGTTGGAGCCGTGTTGGGACAGCGAGATGGCAAAGTTCCATATGCCATTTATTATGCTTCTAGAACTCTCAACGAGCACAAATCAACTACTCCACTACTGAAAAGGGCTTTTGGCCATAGTGTTTGCACTCGAGAAGTTTAGATCTTATTTAGTGGGTACAAAGGTGGTTGTTTTCTCTCGACCATGCTGCACTTCGATACTTGCTAACAAAGAAGGATGCTAAGCCAAGGCTCATAAGGTGGATACTTCTTCTTCAAGAGTTCAACATGCAAATCAAGGGACAAGGGTAGTGAGAATCTTTGTAGCGGATCATCTAAAAGCAGATTGGTTTGTGTCAGAAGAAGCGATTCCTTTGCATGATAGCTTCCGGATGAGCAACTCTTTGCGGTTGGTGGCACAACTCCATGGTACGCCGATATCGTTAACTTCTTGGTGACGGGACAAGTACCTAGTTCCATGTCACATTCCCGAAACACAAGCTCAAGAAGATTGCTAAGAAATATATATGGGATGAACCTTATTTGTGGAAGCATTGCTCCGATCAAATGATCCGCGGGTGCGTACTTGAATCCGAGTTCAATCAATTCGGAATTTTTGTCACTCATATGCTTGTGGTGGCCATTTGGGAGCCAAGAGGACAGCCCTCAAGGTTCTCGAAAGTGGTTTTATTGGCATACATTGTTTAAGGATGCATATCTATGTTGTAAGGCTTGTGATAGGTGTCAAAGGACGAGCAACCTTGGTGCTAGAAACCAAATGCCGCAAACACCAATTCTCATTGTTGAGATTTTTGATGTTTGGGGTATCGATTTTATAGGGCCTTTTGTGAATTCCAATGGGAAATTTTTATACTTCTTCTTTGTAGATTATGTTTCTAAGTGGGTGGAAGCTAAAGCCACCCCTACCAATGATTCTCATATTGTTTGTGAGTTTGTGAAGGAACATATCTTTTCTAGGTTTGGAACACCTCGAGTGGTGATTAGTGATGGAGGTTCGCACTTCAAGAGATCCTTTCACGCTCTTCTAAAGAAGTATAACATTTCTCATAAAGTTGGCACACTTTATCATCCACAAACGAGCGGACAAGCTGAAATTTCCAACCTAGGAGATTAAGTCCATATTAGAGAAGACGGTGAATGTTACAAGGAAAGATTGGAGTTATAGACTCAATGACGCTTTGTGGGCGTATAGGATGGCTTATAAGACACCCATCGGTATGTCTCCTTTTAGGCTTGTCTATGGCAAACCTTGCCATCTTCCGTCGAACTTGAACACAAAGCTTATTGGGCTATCAAGGTATGTAATATGGAATTAGATGCAGCTGGTGAACATAGGAAACTTCAGCTCAATGAGTTATAAGAGATACGTAATGATGCATATGAAAGTTCACGCATTTACAAAGAAAAGACCAAGGCTTTCCATGATAAAATGATTTCCAGAAAGAGTTTTGAAGGGGGCGAGAAAGTTCTTTTATTCCATTCTCGTCTTAAATTGTTTAAAGGGTAAACTTAAGTCCGGATGGGTTGGACCATTTGTTGTTACTAATGTGTTTGCGCATGGTGCGGTTGAAATTACTAGTCCCAAAAAGGGCTGATTTCCAAGGTTAACGGCCATCGCTTGAAACCATACTATGAGCTTGGTTTGTGACGGAGAATCGGGATATGATCACATTGAGTGATCCACTCCCTCTGGAGGAGTACTGGAGGTGAGCGATCGGGTGACGACGTTAAACCAAGCGCTAAGTGGGAGGCAACCCACTCAGGTTTTGTATCTTTCCTTTATCTTTTTATTTTTAAAGCATTTTATCTTTATTTTCTTGTTTTTGCATATCATTTGCGGAATTTCCCACCTTGAACCTTCGTTGGATGATTCAATTTTACATTGAGGACAATGTAAAGTTTAAGTGTGGGAGCATTTATATGTTTGTATAGTTTGTTTTATGCGTTTAGTAGTTTTATGCCAAAAAAAAAAAAAAAAATCGGAAAAAAATCGAAAAATAGAAAAACCAAGAAAAATTTGTGCTTTTTGAACTCAGAAATCTAGAAACTTGTGCCTTTAGGATGACACTATTAGTGGATGGAATCATTTTGAATGCAGGAGTTGAGGAACCCATTAATTAACAAGAACGAACATAGCTCAGAAATCACAAATAACATGATAGTCGTTACCATATCTGGAATATCACCATATCGCATTCTATTTTTATTTTTCCATATTTATCTATTGTTCTCTAAGTGTTTTGGTGGGTCACTAAACATCGACGTGTTATTACTGCTAGGATGAAATAGAGTGATTGAGTTGCTAAAAAAAAAAAAAGAGAAGAGACCGACCAATTAGACCAAACGGAATAAAGAATGACACTTGGGAATAGCAGTATGTGTGAAACGTAGTCCCTGTCTCCGTCGCCTAAACAAGCGTGGAATGCAGGATCCAAGGCAACTATCATGTACTTGCTGACAGAAAGCATGCGCTTGGATCCAAAGATCGAATCATGTCAAAAAAAAAAAAAAAAAAAAAAAAAAAAAAAAAAAACAAAGTGAAAAAGAAAAGAAAGTATTATATTTGGTGAATAAAGTCACTCCTGGT
>JAJJWW010017573.1:0-21888 GCA_023531295.1 Papaver armeniacum
TCTAAACCCACATGTTACCATTTTGAATTCGGTCTCGTGCACCGTAGCTTCATAACAACAATGCAATTCCATCTCATGCAATCACCAATTTTGAGTTTAAACTCCACCATTTCTTTCTCAACTGCAACATCCTTCACCAATCGCCTGATTCCCCTTCACCGTATTCTTGACCTCGGCATCACACCGCAACACAGCCTGCAAGTCCTATGCGGTGCAAAACAAAGATCGCACGAGAATATGGCACTATGCTTGTAACACCTCATGCTCACAACAGCACCATCACCTGAAGCTTCATACTTCCTAGCCATTTCAACACAACAGCTTCTTTCAAAACTCAAATACCACCTGCAATTCAAATCCATACGCACAAGTCACCACTGCATCAATCCATTGTGTCGCAGCACCAGAAACCAATACCACAAAACCCATTTCTGACCATCACCAGTGACCAAGGCATCTAAAGAACATCACAACCTACTAACTTCAGCTACATCCATCAAATCTCGCCTGTAAAACATATTTCATCCATATATCAGCATCAACATCTTCACATTTGCACTCTCCATTTTGGCTTCAACTCCACCTTGGCATGCAGCATCAATCAACTCTATTGACAACCATACATCTCCTATCAATTCAGCTCAAACAATCAGGTGCTTCATTTCAGTCACAAAGTCTGGTACCAGCATCTTGCCGCAACTTTCATCCAAACAATCCAGAGACCCTGGTCCATTGCAACAGCATCACAGCTGCTCCACAGTTCCATCGACTGCCACAACCCATCTAAACCTTGAGCTCAAGTCTGAACCCTAACCTGCACCTGTAAGCCTCAAACATCAATTGTACCAGCTTCTCTGCCATTAACTAACAGCTACACATTCTTAGCTTCTCTATCTTGCAGATCTCCATGTACTCCTGCCACACAACATCACCTTGGCCATTCCTTGTGCATCATTCACATTCTTGTAGCTCCCTGCTGCTGCAACATCCAGCCTGCAACTCATTTCCAATCAACACCATCTGGATTTGCATCATCACTAAGACCTTTACTTTCTACTTCAGCTGCAATCCCATTGCTTCATCACAATCCAGCTCATTCCCTTCTGCAGCTTCAATCCACGGCAAATAAGACTTCAGTTCTTGAAAAACCTTGTAATACAACTTCACAGCAGCATCATCTCCAGTGCCAAACCTGGTAATCCTTATAATCTCAGTATAATCACATCACCAGCTCAGCACCACAAGTTTCATTGCAATCACCATCTTCCAAGCCAGCACTTGAACTGCCTTTTTAAGTTCCAGCTGCTTCTCTAATTCAATGATTTATTGGTGAAAATCAATTCTAATCCGAGACTCCAGACTTCATTTCCTTCAAACCCTAATTTCAGATTCTCCCTTCACTGAGTTTTCAATCAATCTCTAAAAGCAGCAGAAACCCAATCCCTGATTCGATGGCAACAGCTCAATATCTTTCTCAGCTTCTCATTTAAATCAGAACTCCTCTCAACCTCAGAAACCAGACAACCCACCATAACCACCACGAGATATCTTTCACAATTTCAACCATCAAATTCATTACAAACACTTCCTTCTCGATCTTTATTTTCTATTAGCATCAGCAACAACTCATTATCTCACGAATCTCTGATCTACTCGAGCATGAATCCAACCAATATCAATCACTTTCCATCTGTAGTTAGATTCAACCAAACCCTGCAACCACCAGTTTTTTACTAGCAACTCGAGAACTATAACCAACCCATCCATCATCTTGACTTTCTCCCTAATTCTATGAATTTCTCGATCTGATTTCCCTTGGCAACAGCCGCCATTGGTTTCAGGGAGAGGAGATGAAATAAAAGCTCATCTCTCTGAGTTTTTGGTTATCTGTAGGAAAAGGAATTTATATTGGCACCCCACACACTAGAATAAGGGCCACCGAAGTGATATTTGGCATGTCAGTTCCAGATAACTGACAGCCTATTCTTTCTTCAGTTCTCTCTTCACATCCTCCTTGCGCAACCTCAGCTGGCTCCAAATATGACTCGCCCGTGAATTGATCATTTTGTCCTTTTCGCTCCAAATGGACTCTTTCTTCTTCTTTTGCTCCAAATGACTCCATTGCACCTAATAACTCAAAATTAAACATAAGAGATGCAATTCTCAAGGATTATAGGAAAGAAAGCATAAATACTAGATATAAAATTAGGTGTTTTACAACACCAATCAATGAGGGAACCCATTGACTTATAAACTACCAATTAAGCCACATCTAACCAATGTGGGACTAGGATCCCAAAAGTTTCTAAACATGATCATTGTTTTAGTTTTGATTTTTCTGATTTAAGTATAATAATTCCTCAAGCTTCGAATAAATTGTAATCAAAGATATAGAGGTTCTCTGCTGGAGATTTCAATTGAAGTTTGGGAGAGATTAAGAAAATCGAGAGACAGTTATCATCTTTTAATTTATTTTTAAAATTAAAAAAAAATGAGCGGTTTTGCACGTATTATCGACTAATTAGGAGAGCGGTAATGTGCACCCCGGTTTTTGTTTCCCGAGCCATTGGTTTTTAGAATTTTGTTTTCAACAAAGCTCTTCAACTTTAAGGAGTTGTAAGTAGAGTTGTTCATGGTCGGTTTTGGTTCGGTTTCCAACCAAACCAAAACTGAAACCAATACTATCAGTTTCTAAAAATCTAAACCAAACCAATCCATTAACCATTGGTTCGGTTTCTAAATGGTTTTAGCCGGTTTCGGTTTGTTCCATTGGGTTAATGGAAAACCGGTTGTATGTCAGTTTTCTGAAACTGACAGTTGAAATCTTTAAAAAAAATAACACATTTGAATTTTTTAACCTACTTGCAGAATGTAATTAACACACAAGCATAGTACACTCAAGTTTATAAGCATAGTTCAAACCATAAACATTACAGATTCAAAATACTTAAACTCCAAGTTTTGCATGCTCCAAATATGATCTCGTCTGGGTAAGGGTAGAACTTAGGTTTACAAAGTGTGAGATGGACGGGGTAGATTAAATCTATTTGATTTTAATCAACGGCCTATACTTATCGGTTTTCCATTGGTTTTTGCTTCGGTTTTCAGGTCAAACCAAAACCGAACCAGTAATGTCGGTTTTCAATTTTTTTACCATAACCAATCCATTAGTAAATGGTTTGGTTCGGTTTCTTCCTTATCGGTCCAGTTCCAGCGGAAAACCGAAACCATGTTCAGCCCTAGTTGTAAGTATTCATAAAGTTTCAATGTTAAAGTGCCCTTATCACCAATGGTACGTAGGATTCTGCTCAAAAGAAAGCTGAGCATCAGCTAACCGAGCTCTAGCATCAGAAATCTGATTAAACATATTACCAAACACATACTTATTCCATTTACGAGATTCAGATTGAAACTTGCAAACATTAGCTAAACGAGTATTAGGCCCACTATAAGAGTTGTCTGAATCCAACAGTCACTACTAACCACTTTAGTAAAACGAGGATCTTAAACCCAATCATGAGCCTATTCGTGGTATTTAATTATTTTTTTTACTCAAAAAGGCACAATATATTAAAAACAATTCATGACCAAGAAGGTAAAGAATTGGGCATAACCAGTACAAAGTACATCAGAAAGTACTTAAAACACAAACAAAAACCATGATTCTGAAAACAAAAAACATATCTCAAACTAACTCATTACAGCCTCCCAGTTGTATAAAACATATCAATAGACACTCCATGGAAAATCCTTGTACCTGTACACCAATTATAGATAAGCATCTTCACACTGTTCTTTATCTCTTCCAAAGTCTTATATTTTCCATTAAAGAACCTTGCATTTCTCTCTGTCCACATAACCCACCAGATTGCAAATGGGATGATGTCCCAAATTTTCAACCTAATGTTGTTACTTGAAGTTTTTTTCTTGTTCCACTCCCAAATGGTTTGTCTCACTGATTCTTGATAAACCCAATTAAGGTTATAGCTCTTCAAGAAAAACAACCAAACTTCTCTTGTAGTTTCACAATGTAAAAATATATTGCAAATGGGATGATGTCCCAAATTTTCAACCTAATGTTGTTACTTGAAGTTTTTTTCTTGTTCCACTCCCAAATGGTTTGTCTCACTGATTCTTGAAAAACCCAATTAAGGTTATAGCTCTTCAAGAAAAACAACCAAACTTCTCTTGTAGTTTCACAATGTAAAAATATATGATGATTTGACTCACCTGCCTTTTTACACGGGAAACACCCATTCACAATAATGGAAATCCTGTAAGTATCCAGAGTTGGAGCAGCATTATAACACAAAGTCCAAACAAAAAAGATCACTTTCTGTGGTATCTTTGGGTTCCAGAGACTCTTATATGGAAACAAGATTAAACCATCATCTTCCATAGATTTATAACAACCTAAAACAGAAAAAGGTTTCCTTCCATTATGCCAAACTCTACCATCCTCAACTGTACCAGTTATTACATTAGGGATAAGATTAATAAGATGAGCAGCATCTTCTACTTCCCTGTCTTTGAGTTGCCTGTAAAAAGCTAAATTCCAATTTACTCCATCTCCACTGCATAAACAGTCTTTAATTGTGGCATCCTGTAATCTGCTAATCTTGAACAATGAAGGAAACAAAGACTTTAAATCCCTTCCATTCAACCAAGAGTCCTTCCAGAAAAGTATTCTGTCTCCAGAATTGACCTGCAAGGTAGTATTATGTCTCACTTCATCAGTGCACTTAAGAATTCCAGCCCATAGACTCCTTCCAACAGATTGGTTTGTAGTATTTGGAAAGAAACCATCACAGTTTCCCCAAAACTTTGAGTATGCAATTTTCCTCCAGAGAGCATGCTTACCATACCTCCAAATCCATTTTGCATGCAAATCCTTATTCATTCTTCTCAACTTCTTAATACCCACACCACCTCCTTCCTTTGTTAACCTATAACTTTTCCAGCTAACCCAACCCTTCTTTGTTATTTGAAGAACCCCATAAAAACATCCTCATTATATTTTCTAACTGTCTTTCAACTGAAGCTGGCATCTGAAATAATGAAAGATAATAGATAGGAAGAGAAGACAACACATATTTGATTAGCATTAACCTTCCTCACTTAGATAAATATCTCCTCTGCCACACACTCAATCTCTTCTGAAATCTTTGAATAATCACTTCTCAAACACTCACTGCCTTAGATTTGCTTCCTAAAGGTATACAAGATACTTCATGGGAAACGTAGTTATAGAACAACCAAAAAGAACAACATATTCTTCAGCATTTGAAGCATTCCCTACTGCAGCCACTACACTTTTCTTGAAATTAACCTTGAGACCAGATACCAACTTTTTGTGGGTGAAAACTGTTTCTGCTGATTTTGGTAATTTCGGGTGTGTGGATGAGAAACGAATCTAAACCCTAAACAATGTACTGCACGGAGTACTTTTGATTCGAGAGATCAATACATGCACAATCCTGGCCTAAACCAAGAAATGGTCGTTCCAGGCTTGCTTTGGTCACAAAGTGAATGAGAAGGGTTGGTCTTAGAGAGGGAAGCGAAGAGAGTGTTGATACCAGAATAGTTGATTCTGAAGGTGTGGTTGTTTATGACTTGTATCTGAAAGTAGAACTGGCGAGCATAATAGAAAGCTACCAGGTTATTTCCAGACACTGTGTTATTGCCGACCCAAAACTCGTTGTTTGGTGAAAATAGGTGAAGCCTATTTATACAAGCCATATTGAAACTTACCCTGTTCTTGTAGGAAGTTGAAACGATTGAGTGGTGGAAGGATAAAGTAACGTGTAACTGTTAGACGTTATGTTTCCATGATGAGGGAAGTGAATTCGTGTAACCGTCAGTCATTATGCTTCCATGATGAAGGGAATGAATTGTTTACACTGTTACTTTTAACCACCACTAATTGTCCCACTTCATGACACTTTCTTGTAACGGGCGCATTGCACGCCACACGCTGTAAACCGCCAGACCAATACCATGATGAGCATCCCCCAGTTTGTGACATGTTTAATGTCTCGAGTGTTTTCGTGGAAAATATGTAGCACTTTGCTACGTGTGGCAAGTCAAAGTCAAGGGACTTACCGCAGGAAAATAACATGTAAGGCTATTCGGCTCGTTTTGGTAGTTCGCCTAAAACTTGCCACAAGTTTGTCAGTTCGGTGGCGAACTTCGGTGGCCGAGATCGCATCTCATGAAGGATGGTAGTCTTTGATTATGGCTACCATGTATTGGCGCCTGATAATGGCGCAGTGGCGTCTTGGTGTACGCCAGTGGTAATATGGCATGGCTGGCATGGCCCGCGCATGCCAGTGGCACGTTGATGCAAGTGGCGCCTGACGTAACCATGGACACTAGAATTAGGCAGTTGGTCACCCGAAACTTGCCACGAGTCTGTCAATTATGTGGCGAACTTGGATGGCTGAGATTGCATCTCATGAAGAAGGATGGCCATTGATTATGGCCATATCTCATTGTATAGAAAAGTGGCGCCATTGGCGTAGTGGCGCCTGGCGTATCCATGGCATAGCGGCATGCCAGTGGCGTAGCCGTGGCGTTGTGGCGTGGCCACGCCTGTGGCGTTATAGCATGGCCAAAACTAGGATTTGGCGCCGTGGCCAAAATTAGGGCTTGGCTGCATGGAAGAATTAGGGCTTGGCGGCGTGGCCAAGGCTTGGTTTTGGCGCCATGGTGTTGGACCCACATGTGGCGTGGCAACATTGGCCAAATTAGGGTTTGGCATGTCAAAACCCTAATTAGTGCGTGCGGCATGCGGCCGTGGCATGGAGATTACTTTTGTGCAAATGGCGCCATGGCTATGCCAAAGGGACTATGGCAAGGCCATAGTGTGGAAACGGCCACAAGAGTAGGGATTGCCGTGGGTGGCTATTTATGGTAGGTTGCCACAGAATGGCATGTTGGCATGTTACCGCGGAAGAGTGGCATGTTTTCGCGGCAGAGTGGCATGTTGGCATGCCGATCAATATGTTGTTGTGGCAGGGCGCGTTTTCCAGTTAGTATGGTGGCGCGACAGGTTGCGTTTGGCCTTTAATGTATGGTGGCAAGTTTAGAGCAACTTGATTGGCCAAAAAGGGGGGACGGCCAAACATAAGGTGCGGCTACACTTCTGGTGAGAGTGTGGCGGCTTTAGAGCGACTTGATTGGTCGATTAAAAGAGGACCGGCCAAGGATGGGCGTGGCTACACTTCTGGCGAGTGTGGCGGCTTTAGAGCAATCTGATTAGTCGATGGGAAATGGGGCCGACAAGTATGGGCCCAGCCAAAACTTATGTGCATGTGGCGAGTTTAAAGCAACCTGATTGGTCGAGGGAAATAGGCCGGTTTAGGATGGGGCGTGGCCAATGGAAAGTGGCGCCAGCTGGCCTAAGGCATGGCCACGCCTCCCTTTGCTGTTGCGGCTCCCTGTTTTTCTGATTCTGGGCGAGGTTTTGCACCTCCTAATCCATGGCGGATTAATTACCTAGTTTGCCTAGGCTTAATTTTTTGACAAGCAAGGTCTGGTATACTGCGCGAGGCGCGAAACCCTAACTTTTGCAAGTTAGTCAGGGCAATTAGTTGAATTCTATATGTTGACAAAGAGTTTTTTTAAGTTCATTGCCAGAGAGCAGCATGCTTTTCTGATTTGAATACCTTATGTAAAGACCTTATCCTTGATACTTGGAAATTTGTGCTACTCTGCTGCGAGTGAACACAAATCGTCATGACATATCAACATTAAGGGTTCATCCGGGGAACATATCCTTGATACTTGGAGATTCGTGCTACTCTACTACGAGTGAACACAAATCGTCATGTCATATCAACATTAAGGGTTCAGCCGGGGAACATAGCATAGAAGGCATTCAAAGAAACTTATATCGAGTGAATATAGGCAAGGCGCCGAAATTTACAGAACGTCTGGGATGGTTGCTACATTCGCCAGTCTGGATAAATTTCATGTAAATATATTGAACGGCTCAATAAATATGCTAGTGGAAAGGTTAGCACATGTGGATCTATTTCCTCGCATAGTGACATCACATCAGATGCAAGGTTTTACGATTTTAACCCTAAGCTAAAAACCACCATCAACATTAAGTCCCCTGCTTAGCACGTAACAGTGGCATTGTTACGGGGTAAGTATGAGATGGTGACAGACAAGAGTAAAATCGAAAGGTCAAGACGTGAAGAGATTGCCAAGGAAATTCAACTAACCTTTGGTGGAAGGCATGAGGAATCCGTGATCCTTGTGTTGGTGGCTCTGCGTAATTCTGACTTGGCCATAGGGTGTTGGAGCGCTGAAACTTTGGCTATTGATCAGCAGAGGTGACATTGGAACTTGGTCCACGGAACGGGCGCTGGTTGGTTAGGAAAGGTAAATGGCGTTGTTGGCTTTGAATGATGGATGAATGATGGATGGCGCTGCTTGCTTGGCTACATCCATGGAATAATGCTGCTGGCTAGATCCGCGGAGCCGCGCTATTGGCTAGGTCCGTGGAGTGGCGCTGTTATCTAGGTCCGTGAAGCGGTGGATGGCATTTGGCTGGCTAGATCACGGAGAAGCAGAGATGGCACGGATGGCTCCTGATTCGTGGAACGGTGGATGACGCTACTTTGAATGACCAAGATGGCGCTTCCTTGGCTGGTGGAGATGGCGCTGCTTTAAACGACTAAGATGGCACTAGCTAGATCATAGAATGGTGGAAACTGGCTTCAGTCCATGAAATGGTGGAAACTAGCCTCAGTCCATGGAATGGTGAAACTGGCTTCAGTCCATGGAATGGTGAAACTGGCTTCAGTCCGTGGAATGGTGAAAATATGGCGCTAGAACTTTGGCTACCAAACGGTGATGCGGCACTGGAACTTTGGCTACCAAGCGGTGATGATATAGCTGATGGATTTCAGTCCGTGGAACGGTGCAAATGGAACTTGGAAGGCTTGCTAGTTGGATCATGGAATGCTGGAGCGTTGGCGCTAACTTAACCATGGAATGCTGGAGTTGGCTTGACCACGGAGTGCTGGAGCCATGGAGAGTTGGCTTGACCACGGAGTGCTGGATCCATGGAGAGTTGGCTTGACCACGGAGTGCTGAAGCCATGGAGCGTTTGTAGGTTGAGCGACTGGTGTTCCTCGTGCTGGCGCGCTGCTGGTTCGGTCATGGAGTGGAGATATTGGTACACTTACTTGTTCGTCTATGGAGCATGAGTGTGGTGCGCCTAGTCATCTATTCCCGTTCATGGAGAAATAAGGAATCCTTATTCTGTTCAAACTCTAGAAACTGCGTTCGTATGAAAAGGGGTATCGACCCGATTATGTTTTTGTTGTTCGTCCGGCTCTGTGCTTTCATCTGCAACATCTGGCTCCTCTTCGTCATTTGTTAGCGGTGGTAGAACGAGCATTAATGGCAACAAAGCAATCCCCAATAGTTATAATCAACAGCAAGGCAAGCCAGGAGAACACAAGGTAGGTGCTCTCGCATGTATCCACCCAAAGTACCATCGATCTTCTCTAGAATGTGTAATAAGTAGGGCTGCACAAGAGTCGGTACGTCCCGGTTCTCTGTTGGAACCGGTCCCTGTACCAAGTGTTGACCGGTACCTCATTTTGAGGACCGGTACCTATACCTGGACCTGTAAGACCGGCCCGATACAAGCCCGGTACCGGTTTTCTACCCACAAAACTTTCAGTATCACCACTACTCAGTTCTTGAGCTGGACTGCAGCACCAAACCCTATTCTGCATCTTGTTTCAATCTTGAGATCGACAACGGATACATCCACCAAATCCATCCTGCTAACAATCTCAGACTCTCATCAAACCCTTTCCTTCTATTGATTGCCACAGACAGCAGCAGTATCATAGACCACCAGATTCAATATCAACCACCATTCACAAATTCAAACAAAACCCATTTAATCCATGGCGGCAACTATTTGTTCTTCCCTGAAATATGCGGCATCAACAACACAAATTCTTCCTTGTAAATCTCTAATTCCTCGGTTCAGAAATTAAACCCATCTCTGATTTCTTGCTCTTCTTCATCTCGAATCCATCAATTCTTTTCTGTGTCTTCATCACCAACACAAACCCAAATTCATCATCTTAGCCATCAATCTTTATATTTGTTCGACTCAGAAGCAGCTTCAATTCCTTTCTTCTTACACAACATACTGCTCTCTCTTTCTTCTCGATTCAACCTCTCTGAACCAACAACATCCAGTCCTCTCAACCTCTTATTCTTCTCGATCTGTGGCTTAACAGAAACAACTTAAATTCACTCTCGGATTCAATCTCACGGCAATAGCAGAAACTCTTAAGAAACAAAAAGAAAAAGAAGAGAATGAATGAATGAATGAATGAAACTCTCGATTAGATATCTAAATACCTAGGATGGAGGGATGCGATTAATCCTAATTTAAAAATCTAACGGCTCATATTGACCTGGGTATTTGGTTCGGTACAGGTTGGGAATGCATTGGAACCGATTACCTGTACCGGTACAGATCCGGTTCCCTACTCCATTCCCGTTCCCTGTACCGACAACACCGGTTCCGGTACGGTTCTGGCTCTTTTTGTCTGGTTCAAGTCCGGTACACCGGGTTATTTTTGCAGCCTTAGTAATAAGGCTCTGACTCTAGAAGAATGAGTATCTAACCTCTCCAGTGGATTTCAAATTTACCAAACTCCATTGCGATCTTGGGATAGATGGATGAAATATATGCTCGGCAATGATCATGTCAGGGCTAATCTTGGAGATTGTGGTTGCGTTGTTGGTCCATCCTTGATTTTAGGTTATTTGGTGCCTGGACTTTCTGATTGTGATGATGATATGCTGTGGATACTTGCATGGTCGAAATCTTCTGGAGACATTGGGTGAAGTAGACGAGCTGAGAGTGTTTCATTGTCAATGTGCTGCTATAAAGTCTTTAAGGACTTCGTTCCAAGCGATATCCTTTGAACAATCTTATGAATCTTGGACTATTGCATGGAATGGGATACGGTGAGAAGTCCCCAGTTATACTTTTGTTAGATCTGATGGCGTGGCCGGATATGTGAAAGTATCCCTGTGGTGTACTTTTAGGGTCTTTGATGCGCGTGTATGGCTTCATGTTTAGAAATTCTTGCGGCTCGTAAAACTTCGACAGTGATGATGTTGAAATCGGAAATAACCTGGTTGAGGGCAGTGAAGGCATCCCATTCTGGTAGTCCTCATGTGTAATTATCCTGAACCTATTTTCTCGTGGAAGATGTGCTTCTGTTGCATTCAGTGGTAAGGTGGCGACTGCATTTAAGCTTCTAAACATGAAGGAGGCTTCAGTCCCCAAGTGTAGCCTACTTTAATTGCATCGCCTTGAATCCACGCCTATGGGATTTGATACAATCTTATCATACTCTCCTGGATGTGATGATGGGATGCTTGGAATATCACATGGACAAAATATTATGGATAACGAAGAGGTAGAAGTGAGGGAGTTATGTCGTTAATTGTGGCTCCCTCTGTCTCTTCAAGAAAATGTTTCAGCCTCGTCTCTGGAGTTGATTGTTGTCAGGATGGATCGTGATGAGCAGCCCCCAGTTGCACTTCTCTTTGGTTACTGAAGTTGTTTTCTCTGAGTAGGCTTGGGATCCGTCGCGGCCTCGTAAAGTGTTGCAGGCGCCTTCTAGATAGAGAGGTGATGATATTCTTACGTTACACCTTTGAAGTGTAGATGACCTCGTCGTGGCTATGACTTTTGGGTTGACCGCGTCTTCTGAGCTTTGACAGTGAAGGGATTTCGTTTAAATCCTCAGTCCCCAAGCGTGGTTTACATGTTTCCATCTTGTATGGTCGGCGAGTTGACCATGATAAAGATATCACCATATTGAATCCGTACTGGTGACTCTATTACTTCTTCCATGTGAAACTAAAATATGGAGAAGTACGGATTACCCTTGTAGCGGTTGTTGCTATGGTGAAACTCTGGATGGTATCAACAAATGAGCAGCTGTGATCATAAGAGACTACATTGTCGTGGCAACAAAATATGTTGGCTGGAATTGCATGGGCGTCCATGGAAGCAAAGGAATTGGTTGGATGTGTAGGCGAGTAAAACTGCCCACGACCACGAGCTTTGGCGGGATGAGACAGAAGGTGGCCAAAATTATGAACCTTGGCTGGCTGCGATCACGATCCTTGACAGGGAGGAGTTTGGTGGCTACAGGCACGAACCTTAGAAAGAAGGAGTGGCGTCGAAGCATCTCAAATAGTGCTGGTCGGCAAGTCGTGTTTTTTCCTCATGGGAAAGAATATACGTTTCTTCTGTTTGATTTTCCCTTGCAACTCTCAGAGTCTTGATGGTTACAATGTTGAAGCCGGAGGCCACGTCAGTCAGCTGCTGTCAAACTCAACATCCTTCGAGTGAGCAGTGGCTAGAAGTCCCCAGTTCCATATATCAATCGTGCAGGAGAGGTTGGGGTTTGGGAATGGCTTCCTTATATGGAAACAACTTCTTTTGATTTTGTGGATAGAGTCCCCAGAAATCATACAGCTCTTGACGGGAAGAGGGTCTCTGTGAACTCAGGAGGATTGCTGATTTATTTTGCCTCGATTTTAGAGAAGTCGTTCCTGGTCCTCACGTGTGATGAAATTGGATTGTTGATTCCTCTCCAATGGATGTTCAGGAGCAAAACGAGCCTCTTCATCTATAAAAGTGCGCCCTGCTTAGGTAATGACGCCATGAGTATTAAAAGTACTCCTCATTGGCTCCATTTGGGGTTGGCGTCAGCGGCGCTGGCTCTGGTGATTAGAGATGTAACGCCTGAGGGAATGTTTCCTACGCCGCTGGTGTTGGTGGTAGAGTTTGCGGTGTCACGGGTGTTGATCATGCTTGGTGTTAGTCATTCCCTTTTGCTCTCGTTGGATACGTCCAAATACTCTGTCTGCATCGTCGTTGGCGGGGCACGGACCTCAGACAAGGGTTAAACATTTTTGTGCCATCTTTGAGGTTCTTGAAGTCTCTGGTTGTGAAGGAGACAAACGTGCATTTAGGGCTATTTGATTGCAGCAAACATCTCTGCTCGTTGATCCTTTGAAAGGTATAGAAGTTCACATAAACTTTCTACCAAAGAGGCTGCTTCCTGTTCCACCAGCCTCTGGTTGGTGGTGAAACTGTTGATCTGAGGACGATCATCCGGGGCGTCAGTCCCCGGCGCTAGAATTTCCGGAGCAGGTGAGCTGCTCCAATTTGACGTTAATCTGACAAGAAAACTGAGTATGTTGTTTATTGCTTCCTTTCATCAGGTCCATGTTCCTTGTGTGGATCTCATGGACTCGTGCCAAATCGACCAATCTTGGGATTTCTTCATTGGCTGCACCATTAGGTATAGCGTTGGGAGGAGGGATGTCGCCATTCACCAGGTTCTGAACGGAACTTGGATTTGTGGAATCTGTTCTAAGATCTTTTTAAAATTGGAATTGCAAGCGATAGATTAATCTCCCACTGTGGTCGCCAATTGTTTGTGGGTGAAAACCGTTTCTGCTGATTTTGGTAATTTCGAATGTGTGGATGAGAAACGAATCTAAACCCTAAAAAATGTACTGCACGGGAGTACTTTTGATTCGAGAGATCAATCTGTACAATCCTGGCCTAAACCAAGTCAAAGTCAAGGGACTCGAGTGTTTTCGTGGAAAACATGTAACACTTTGCTACGTGTGGCAAGTCAAAGTCAAGGGACTTACCGCAGGAAAATAACATGTAAGGCTATTAGGCTCGTTTTGGTAGTTCTCCTAAAACTTGCCACAAGTTTCTCAGTTCGGTGGCGAACTTCGGTGGCCGAGATCGCATCTCATGAAAACCGCTATATCATATTTAAAAGATAAAAACCGCTACAACAGGAGTTGATAAGTTTTCGGGACACAATTAGTATGATATTAAAAATTAACCAACATCAAGGCCCGTGCCATTACGGCACGGGTCAAGGCCTAGTCTATAATACAAAACATAAGTGGTTTTTGAGCTACCGACGGACGGATAACATTTTCAGAGACAAACAGATGATCCGACCATCCCAGTCTCATTTCAACCATTTACATCTAACGTATATAAGAGTTGTAAACTTCTTCCACTATGGCTATATGCATTTATAATCCTCATAATTAGTTATACATTAAATAAAAAAATAAATAATGTTAAAAGCAAGTAAAAATCATACTTATACACTCATATTTTATTATAGAAAAATAAAGAAAATTTCTTGCACCATATGTTTAAGAAAATCAAATTCGCCAACCTTCATCAACCTGCAAAATACAAATAACATTGAACATTGGTGGTTACGATGTGTAAAACTCAAACAACAAAGAATTTTAGATCCTCTTCTTAAAAATACAAAGAATAATTTTCATTATATTCATTGTAAAGGGAACAACCGAAAAATAAAAAAAATACGTATCCTGAAAAAGACTCACCGAATATTTACTCTTAAATCATAGGCCTTATTTTAATTTTAGCACTTGAATAAGTCAACCCTCATCAACCTGCAAAACACAAGTAACATTAAAGTATTTAAGGTTGTAATGTGTACACCCAAAAGAACAAACAACTTTAGGTCCTTTTTTGTTTTTTAAATAGAAAGAATAATTCCCGTAACTTTCATTATCTTAGCCATGCTTTCATGTTACCCTGAAAAATGAACCTTGTTTTCATCCATAATAATTTTGGCATTTTTGGGAACATTTGAGATTCTTAATCATGACATTTGTCTATATAAACATTATTGACAATTGTGGTGGCTTGAATTTTTACGGGGACATCAGATCTTATTCATTCATTGATGCCATGAATAGTTAATTGAACTCTACTTCCTCTTTAAATTGAGACTCTTTGCCGTGGAAGGTGAGATATGAATGGTCAGAGCAGCGGTTTAGCCTTAGAAATGAAATGTAAGCACAGAAAGTAGCATTCTTGATCGCGTTTAATCTTTAAAAATCTTCATCGGGTATCTTTCTGCTATGGTACAATTACCGAGCTCACCCAGTTCACAGTTGGTTTAGATTTTGTTTCCTCAGGTGGTCTATTTCTACACCAATAAACGTTACAGAAAGTGCCATCATAATTGAGGACATGCACTGCGTGATTAAGGTATACATCTCACTTTTTTTCCTATTTTAATTTTACAAAAATACCAAAATGGAATCACCAAAGCATATGGATAATTAACACCAAATGATAGTCCTTATGATCTAGGAAGAATTTCTGGGAGGATGTAATTGCATTTATCGCTCATCAAATAAAGATTTCGCATAATGGTCTCATTAAAACCATCAGTCTTTGGGGATACGAAAAAAATATTATCTAAGTCCAATAAGACAATTTACATGAATTCTTATCAAAAACTATATTTTTAATCAGTTGGAAGTGTAACCGGGTTTATTTTGGATGAAAAATATCTAAGATATTCGTAGCTACAAGTTCTCATGAGTCAAATCAAGTCTGATGAAAGTGTGTAGCAATTATTAAAATCATTATGATCAAAAATTATCCTGTCTCATGTAAATAACAATGACCAAATAATAATTTTACGGCAAAACCCATAAGATAGAGTCCAACACATCGTGTTCATGTTGAGCTTGTGTTAATTTGATTATCTATTTTCTTAAAAAATATATATATATATATATATATTGTATTAAAAAAATGCATATAATTATATTTTATCACTTAATTATTTGATTATATATCTGCTTAGTTGATTTTAATGTTTTTTTTCTCTCCGTTTTTTTTCATTAAGAAAAGATTAAAAAAAAATTGATGTATGTAACATGAAAGTTATATATATATTTTTGTCTTTACGAGTCACCGAGATTCCTTAAAAATCACTCAGAGAGTCTCCCAAAATCTACGAAGTCACAGAGAGTTTCTTAAGAACGCGAAATTTGGGGATAAAAAGGAATTGGGGGATATGCATTACTTCTCCCAACCAAATGGGTCTGTTAAGGGGTGTTTTTGGAGGGCAAAAATACTAAAATACCCTTCCCTCAAAATAAAAATCAAAAAACTTAAAATCAAAAAACAAAATCATATCCCCCATTTCCATCTTCACCTCTTATTAATCTCTTTTAGGGTTAGGGGCTTTGTTACTCCCTACTCCCTTTCAAATTCGAAATTTTCCCCACTCCCTTTCAAATTTTCTTCTCCTTCTCTGTCGGCTCCTCACTTTGAATTTTTTTTTCTTTTACATTCGGAAGTGATGAAGACCATGCCGGTATAGATGAAGACCATGCCGGAAGTGATGAAGACCATGCCGGTAGTGATGAAGACCATGTCGGTATAGATGAAGACCATGCCGGAAGTGATGAAGACCATGCTGGTAGTGATGAAGACCATGTCAGAAATAAATTTTTTTACATCGCCGGAAGTGATGAAGACCATGCCGGAATTGGTGAAGAACCATGCTTAGGAAAATGGTGCTTGCATGCTTGGTAACTAACATTCAATGTCAGTAACTAAGTGCCGGCATGCTCAGAGAAATCTATCAATGCCTAGGTAGTCAAGTGAAAAAAAAATTGAAGTATCCTGGATACTTTTCATCATGTGCCTAAGATAGAAATTTAAGCAACATACTATGCCAAGATAGGTACCGGCATGCTCGAGAATTAACTGACTGTGCCGGCAGTGGACTGATTAAAACCAAAATAAATGTGGCAAACATTTATGAAAATTTCCAATAAATGCCGGCATGGTTTTTTAGGTTGAATACAATGCCGGCACCGAGCTATTTCAGCTGCAACAATGGTGGATTCAAAGAAAAAATATCAAATTTTCAACCTCTTAGCAGCAATTCTCTCTTCACAATCATCCTCCACTTTCACCAAAAAAAGTTCCCTCTCAATTTTTTTTTCCATCTTTCTACTCTCATCTCATTCATCCAAATACAAATACACACTAATCATTTAACAAATACTTAAGATTATACTAATTATTATTAACCACTAAACCTGATTAGTGAGGAGTAGATTAGGATTTTAAAAAATACTTAGATAAGGGGTGACCCCGAATTGATATCTGGATCCAGTTTTTGTCCTTTTCTTATATCCCCAAATTCCTTTTTATATCCCCAATTTCGCGTTCTTTCTTAAAATCTCTTGCATAAAAAGTCTCTTCATATCTCTGTAAATCTCAATTGACTAACCCCTGTTAGTTGAGAATATTTTTTTTGAGTAGAAAGGTTAAAACTTTATTGATGTAAGAAAAAAACAAGAAGGGTAGAACTCTATGTACAATCCCGTTCAAACTGACTGCAAGTTAGCTATCGATGATAACTTTCCGGTGGGTAAGAAGGTCCCTAAATGGAGTTGTTCTAAACCATTTGTTTTCCAAGCACCAAACAAAGACGGAGCTTTTCACTTCGTTGGTGATGACTTTAACCGGTCGTGGTGACTTTTTGCCATTTTTCTTCTATTTCTTTCATTCCATAAGCCCAGTATATTGCGAGAAAAAAGAACGGGAAAAATTTTCCTCCCCTATTTCTCCCTTTTCCCACTTTCCATACCATTAACTAAGATGGAAAATCTCTGTTTTGCACCCATTTCAAGTTAAAACCACCTACAAAGTAGTTCTAAATAGAGGAGGAAAAAACCATCTACCGCATTTCTACCGCATTTCTACACCAAAACAGAGTAGGTGGTTTTACACCAATTGTCCCGATTACCATATTTACTCTCACGCGATTTAATCTGCCCTTTTTACTCTCCCCCGATTTAATCGTTATTCTCTTTCCAGTGGACCCGCCACGTCATTGCCACATAGTGGTGTATGGTTTTGGTGTAGAAATGCGGTAGATGAGTAGCGTTTTCGATTATTATATAATACTAACACGTCCGTTGTTGATAGGGATTAGGGACTATCAGAATAGTCGTACAATACTTCTCCCAAGATGAGCAGTTGCTCGTGGTTCCTAGTGTACCAGACATCCCGTCTCTTTCTGCTGTGGACCTTCAGCTTGAAGGGGGTGATAAGGCATACTATAAATCAGTCCATGGCTGTACAGTACATGTCAAGGCCTTATATTCTGGAATTATTTTATAATCCGGTTTTATAATCAGGCTTTAATTACTGTATATCAACTGTGCTTAAAAAATTAAAGAAAATGGAACGAAGTATCAGAAATTATGCAAATTAATTCTGGTAAAATGCTAATTTCTTGACATGTATTTTTCGGAATGGATGATTTTTTTTCACACACTTGTTTATTTTTGAATTGCCCAATCGCAATGCTCTCATTAGGATTTTTTTTTTTTTCTCATATGTTTGTTAGCTCCATTTATCCACGTATATAAAGCGGTCTTTGTTTGTGTTTAGACTCCAAATACCCCTGTGGTGATTCGTGAAAAGCGAAAATGCTACTTATACACCAAAATTATACACCAAAACCATACCCCGCTTACGTGTCAAATTTGTATTGGTCCATTCTCTTAAAGGGACCCCCTGTATTTCCTGGTGGGGTTGGGTGGGAAGCAATGAACGGTGGAGATCACTGCCACATAGGGGTGTATCTATCCGGTGTATGAAACCGGTAGATATGTAACAACTTCCCGTGAAAAGCTAGCAATAGGTCAGGAGTAGCTCTGTAAAATACTGACACACCTATTACTCTTGTACTCAGTTATAAAGTACATAAATACCCATTACCCCTTGTGGGTTCGGATGAATAAAAAGAAAGGAACAGAGCAGTAAATGAGAAAGAGAGAAAAGGGTAGAGACACAAAACCAGACTTTACTGTCAAAAATATAAAGAAAAAGCTTGATGATGTTAGAGGGAGATGGGCAGACATATTTCGTGAAGTGTTATGGACTTATATATCAGAAAAGAGATCTTCAACATATGAATCCCTATTCTCTTTAGCATTTGGTATGGAAGTTTTCTTGCACACAGAGATGAAATAAGTCGATCTGAAAAGAGAATGACCACTTACACAACTGGAAAAACACCAGAGGTCCATCCGATTCTTGTTAACAGTCTAACTAGGATTTTTTTCTCCACCACTACTCTTATATAGGTACGTTTGTCAGCATTCCATTTATCGACTATGTAAAGCTCAAGATTCCCATTAGTTTACCGATGTACAGTACATTTTGTGATATGTGGCCGAGAATGTTTATTTGAATTGAAAGTACCGTGGTAGTGCCTGTATTTCGAAAAGTATTGCAAAATTCATATGATTTTGATGTTAAATAGTACCACATCGCCTAGGGCAATCTAAGGTCCCATGCTTAATAAGCCTCGGATAATCCTAACCTTGCAAGCCGGTTTTCGAGGTTAATTAGACCCGGGGATTCCTAACATTTGAGACATAGAGAAAGCTAAAAGGGATAAGATTCTTTTCTTATTGTTCTTGAAAATCAAGATGTTTGTTTAAATTCCAATTTTGTGCACACTCTTTAAAAGAACCTAGCATTTTTAGGGGCGATCCCAAAAGTATTAGGGACGACACAAAAGACAAAATAGAATGAAAATACTTATATGCCCCTTCATAATCGGTAGTTATATGAACTATTTTGACTACCGATTATAGGCTCAACCAAATTAGAAAAATTCAGGATTTTTGGAAAATCTCATTTTGGGTCAACTCTATATTCGGTAGTTATATGAACTATCTTTGACTACCGATTATGGTAGGATATTTGCAAAGAGAGCCACTGTATAATCGGAAGTCATGATAACTCTTTCTTTCTTACCGATTATATGCTCAACCAAAATTCAGAAAAAGAGGATTTTTTGCAAAATCTCATTTTGGGGCTACTCTATATTCGGTAGTTATATGAACTATCTTGACTACCGATTATGGTAGGATATTTACAAAGAGAGTCACTGTATAATCGGAAGTCATGATAACTCTTCCTTTCTTACCGATTATATGCTCAACCAAAATTTAAAAAAAGAGGATTTTTTGCAAAATCTCATTTTGGGGCTACTCTATATTCGGTAGTTATATGAACTATTTTGACTACCGATTATGGTAGGATATTTGCAAAGAGAGCCATTGTATATTCGGAAGTCATGATAACTCTTCCTTTCTTACCGATTATAGACTCAACCAAAATTCAAAAAAACAGGATTTTTTGCAAAATCTCATTTTGGGGCTACTCTATATTCGGTAGTTATATGAACTATCTTGACTACCGATTATGGTAGGATATTTGCAAAGAGAGCCACTGTATAATCGGAAGTCATGATAACTCTTCCTTTCTTACCGATTATAGGCTCAACCAAAATTCAAAAAAAGAGGATTTTTGCAAAGTATGATTTTGGGGCTAATCTATATTCGGTAGTTATATGAAATATCTTGACTACCGATTATGGCAGGATATTTGCCAAAGGTCTACTTTAATCGGGAGTCAAGATAACTTTTTTTACTACCGATTATAGGATAATCAAAATTCAAAAGATAGAGGATTTTATATTGGGGATACTTTATATTCGGAAGCTATATAAACTAAATTGACTCTCGATTGTTGATTAACTACCGATTGTATAGTTATCTACCGATTGTAAAGGGTAGTTTGGCCATTAAAAAATCGAGATTATGGATTAACCTTCCGATTATGGATTAACCTTCCGATTATGACCTATTTGGTCCTTTTGTGTCGCCCCTAATTCTTTTGGGGTCACCACTAAAAATGCTAGGTAAAAGAATGTGCACAAAACAAATTGAATTAGCCAAAAAGGTAAAGATTATAAAGAATCAAGAAAAGGAGACCGAAAAAAAAGGGAGAAGCAGTAAAAATAGATTTCTATTAATGTGTGTAATACATATCTCAGTCCTCAATTTATATAGAGAGAAGACTTAATGCCTGTTTTTTATTTGTTCATTACCTTAATTTTTTGTTTTGTCGAAGTATCCTTAAATATATCGTTTAATTATTATTTTATTCTGGAAAAAAAAAAGACTCATTTAGTTAACATTTTTAACTCAATGTACTTAAGTTTTTATTTTTGTTAGAATATTTATTTTCTAACAAAAATACAAAAAAGGATTATATAAAATTAGATAAGTACTATTAACAATTATATTTGACTAAGTCAAGATATTAAGGGGACCGGAGGAAATATCATGACTAATCATATCAAAATGCTAGATTATTGCCAGAATAAAAACTAATATGCTATCAAACAAAATAATTCGGGTAATTTTATTATTTTGGCAAATGTTTAAGAAAATAAAAACAAATATCTTGGTGGAAACTTTAGGAATCTTGTAGTTAAATATTTTTATTTAAAAGTGGAAAGAAGGTTAATACGAAAGATATTAAATCGATTATTTCTCTATATGATGTTATTTAAGATTTTGGATTAGATTTGTATTAAAAATAATTTTATAATTATAAAAGAATTAATGCAATATTTGATGGTTTAATAAAAAAGAAGTCTATAAACAAGAGCAGATGGATAAAAAAAAGATAGATCAACATAGAACAGATGACAAATAAAAAAGACAGAGGCTGTAGTATTTAGTACTCCCTGTTAGAAAATTCATCTTGAAAATAGGACTCCGCCTATTTGATTGGTACAAAGAAAATTCAAAATTCCGCCTATATAATAGGTACGGAGGGAGTATTTAATTAGCATATTTTTTTTAAGCCTACAATTAGAGCTTCTTCAGTGGCATGTATGTGGAGATAAATGTCAAAATCCACCTAGGATGCACATCCATTTTCTCTAAAATCATTCTCCAACCCGGATGTAATAAATCAATGTATGCATGACTTTAGGTAGAAAATGTCAAGGGAATGTCTAGTTTCTCACACTTCCCTTGACATTGTCTACCATCCTAGTCAGCTTTTTTTAATTAAAAATATATTTTATTTACTAAAATTAATTCTAAAATACAATA
>JAJJWW010017574.1:0-73924 GCA_023531295.1 Papaver armeniacum
ACTAGGAACTAACAACACATTGTTTAGCTTGAAATCGCATTTAGTAGAAATAATGAAGTACCAATGTGGGTAATGGTCAAGAACTTACCATTTCCCAACCATGACATGGTCATAGCTTTGTATAAGAAACAAAAGTATGTAATAGAGTTTGGATTATTGGTCGTCAAATGCGCGGAAGCTGCAAAATCTGGAATCTATTCATTGCTAATGACAAAATCTGGACCACTTGTTGCAGTAGAAACTTCAGTGCTCAAAGAACAAGTAAAAGCTTGTGGAGCTGATGAAGATCCAGAAGCATCTTTAGAAGTAAGGGTCTGTTGAGCTGATGACGATCCAGAAACATCTTTAGAAGTAGAAGTTTTAGATGCAGGGTAAGGTGTTGCAGGTACATATCTGAATCGACATTTATTAGCAGTATAACCTAAGCACAAATTTGGCTGAGGTTATGCCCGAGAAGTCAATATAAGACCTTGTATCTTGAGTAACATTATAAGATCTTGTATCTTGATTAGAGGTATAAGATTTTGAATGATAAGATGAATCTTGATTCTTAGCCCATATTTAGAAGCATGAGAAGAATTCTTTAAGGATGAATTAGTCTTCTTAAAAAAGACTCATTAGGAGAACTTGTAGAATCAAGAAGAACTAGCGATTTCTTGAGCTCGATTTTTAACCACTTGCTATGATGAAACAAACAAGATATTAACTCACTAAATTTATACATAGATTCTCAATGTTGAGCGTAATGACAAAATGATTGAATTCACGATTAAGACCATTTAAGGCGTGCATAACAACATCAAAATCGGGTATATGATCAACAAATATGAGACAAATTATCAACTAATTCCTTGACATTCCCCAATAACTGAAGTAATTGAAAGATTACCTCGCTTAATTAAATACATCCGGCTCTCTCAACAAGCTATTTTCGAGCCAAGAAATGATCATTAAGCTCATGCCGCAAGTAATCCCAATATTACTAGAGGTTGTCAATCTAATAGTTCCGGATGAAACAGTCTTCAAAAAAGTGTGTTGAGACATGACATAACGAAACAATCCATCCGATTCAATAGACATACTTATAGCCTGTTTGGATAGCATATGGAAGTAGCTTTTGAGTTCTAGAAGTCAAAAGTTTAAAATTAATTTGGGTGTCAAATTTCAAATGACTTCTTAAGTCAAAAAGTTAACTTTTTGTGAAGCAAAATGGTTTTGCTCGACTTCTACTTATGGAGAAGCGAAGCACATCTCGCTCTCGGTATCCAAATGCGCTATTAGATTTCCATTTTCCAGCATCTGAGAAGCGGGATGAGGATAAAATCCATCAAAAAAAAAAGAAGCAAAAATACTTCTGCTTCTGGTATCCAAACACTATTAGGATTTCCTTTTTCCAGGATCTGAGAAGCAGGATGAGGATAATTGGTTAAATCTTGTTTTTTCGAAATAAAATTGCAAATATTTTGAAAAGGTGAAGTAAAATTGAATTGAGATGTAGAATTAGGTTGAGATGGAGAATTCAGATTCTTCTGATGTTTAAAAGCATTGATTAATTTAGCAATAAGAGATGAGTTATCAGTCAGTGAAGAAAGAATTGCAGAAGAAATGATGAATGGAGATTTATCTTAATTTTAGGTTTGATGTTCTTGATATTCAGGAGAGAAAATAAAAAAGTTGTAAGAAAGAGCCGAATAAGATTTTGGAAATATGATACCATGGAGGAACAAATCAAATAGTTTTATTAAGTGTGTGAAATGTTATAGGACATAGCCCGGAAATTGACTATTTGTAGAGATGGTGAAAGGATATAGATTAAAGAAAAATAGACACTCAATTAACACTGAATATGACTATTTAAAAAAAAAAAAAAAAAAAAAAAAAAACTGAATATGACTATAGCTAACAGCAAGAAGCTACCCAAGGAACCCCTATCTTTATTATTGTCTTTTGTTTTCTTTTTGAAACATATCTTACTATTTCGAGTGGAATCTGATGCAAGCGTTAATTCCATTAAGAAACAAAAGTTATGGAAGTTCTCTCCCCATCAATTCATCTTATGGCGGGGTGATGAATGATGATGCACTTCAAGTTAAAAGTGCAAAACAGAACTCTGTCAAATGCCTACACATATGTGTGCAAGTGTAAGCAATAGCATGCCATTCTTCTGTCCATTGTTTTGTATTTATTCCAAAAGGGATTTGCTGATAAGATGTACCCAAAATTAAAATTCATTTCTTCAAAGACTTTTTTTTTAATAAGCAAAATCCTTAAATATACAATAAAATTGTACGAAGGAAGGGAGCCATGTACGTATGAGTCGAAAGTCAACTCTGAACCCTAAACCACGAGTAGGTTCATTATCTTTCTTATCTTTGTTTACAACAGTGGCAACTTGCAAGTGCCAAGATGTGACCATTTTTTTTGCTTGTGCAACTTGTGGGGATGATCGTAGTCTATTTGTTCTAAACAGTCTACAAAGTTGGACATATATATATATATATATATAGATATACAATTGCAACAATGGGGATATGATTGGTCTCTCTTAGTTGAGTCACAATATTTTATATTTAGTGTTCATGAACAAAATTGATTAGTGACAAGACTATTTGTTTGGATAAGTTCCTTTCGTTTTCGAATTTTCACTTTCGGTTGTATTCGTTGAATCGATTGAGGTATTATATTCATTATTTCCTTGCTTTGTTTTTGACCCACAAAAATATAATATGATTCAAGCCTCCTGTATCTACATTAAATGTGAAAATAAAATATGGTAATGCTAATCAAAAAAAAAAAAAACTGTCAAATATAATATCATTATTAGAGCTATAATGATTTATAGCGATAATTTCATGTGCTTAAAACCTAGATGCAAAGACACCTGTATAACAACCATAATGGCTATTCAATTGGTTGACTGGGGCATCAATCGGAAACACATTATCGCCCAACGATTTTACCAGTTTAGTATAGTAATATTTGTCAAACTTTTTATATTTAAAAAAAACAACAACAACCATAAGAAAGTTTGGAGAGATTGATACTTTGATAAGAGCTCTTAATCTTCATCCTTTCTATCCATATTGATCTCATTGAGAACCACACACAAGGCAACAACGAATGCATAATCAACGTTCGGGTACACAGTGATTTGGTAGGTGTCCTTGTCCAGAACAATACTTTGGACTGTGTGTTTCTTGCGCATCTGCAACAACATTGTCAACAGATTATTACTACTAGTATATCATTATAAAGAATCAAGCGACAATCTATATATATAAATTAGCAATGAATTAATTAGGATAATAACATAAAAGCTAAAACAGGATCTACAAATAATAAATGGAAATTACCTGAGCAATGATGTTGTTAGAATCTCCAGCATAGATGGCACAAGATCTCTCAAAAAAGCTTCCTTTGATCTTAAAATCACAGGCTTCTTCAGCCGTGTTTGATGCTAAGAAAACATGCAAGCTCGTCTTGAGTTGCAGAAGGCTAGATTTCTTGACACTGAACAACAAATCCTTTGAATCTGAGCTGTCTCCTCTATATACTTGCCATCTCCTATGGCAAGTCACTATCTGAAAACAAAATTAAATAATATGTTCAATTACCCTAATTTACTAATTTTCTTAGTTAAAAATACCATCAATAAAATATAAATTCAATAAGAATATAATTTTGATAAATCAACCTTCATCACAATGAATAATTACCTTCTGTTCAAAAAAAAAAAAAAAAAAAAAAAAAAAAAAGAATAATTACCTTCTGCTGTAGAGATACAAGAGGAGCACCGGCAGCATCGACAAGGACACGGCGGTCGCGAATGCTAAGAATTACCTTTAACCTTAAAGATAATATTGCCATTGATATGAAAACACCAAAATTACCTTCACCAATACTTATAAGTTTCTTTGATATGGTAAGATCTACTGGATATGGTGCACAGAAATGAGGAGCAATCACAACGATCTGACTCCCCGGTGTTGCTAATGGTGGTGGTGGTTGATACATCTTTAGAATTTTATGAATTTGGATTCTGTAAAACTGATGACTGATGTTAATTAGTAGTTTTAATAGATAGATTTTGATTCTTAGATGGCTTCCATATATAGAGAGAGATATTTTGAGGGAAAGAACAGAGGTGGGTCTCTGGTAGGTCGGCGTGTATGGACCGCGTATATTAAAGATCTATTACGCGTGGACGTCCGATAATGCTACATGTCACGTCCTTCCCTTAGACAAGAAGGAAACAACAGGTTTTTGGTTGACAATTCGTTGCTTGTGTCTTGACTTTTGGTTACTAACGGCACTCAAAGTTGAGCTTAGAAAATTTGAAAGCCCAACTACAAAATGTTCCAAACTCAAAACTATTTTCCTGATTGGGCTTAAACTCTAATACCTGAATTTTGAATTACATTACAGACTTGTACCATGTTTGTTTACTCCCGACTCATCTGAGTCGTCTTGATCTGAGTCGTCTGAATCTGACTAAAATCACATGACTTGAGTCGGAGTATATGGTATGTACATTCCAAATTTATTTTAGGTTTTCTTGGTCAAAAGATTTGCCAAATATTGTAAGTGGTCGTGCTTTATACACTTATAGCACCCCTTGTAAGTACACTTATTTATCTCCATCGCCACGTGTACTAGCGGTAACCCACGGGAGGCCAAGTCATAAAGAGGACCGACACGTAGGGGCACCCATGGTGTCTAGATGACGTGCCATCCGTCAAGACCGACGGACAAAGATGAAGGGACATCAAGGCCGATAATCCCGGAACACCAAAGAGTCACCTTACCCCATCACACGATGAGACACAATCGACCAGTGGGGATAGTCCGACCGACACGGACGTGACAAAGAGGACCGACTTCACTCAGCGCGTTCGTACCGCCTCCAACCACTAACATTTAAGGTCGCTTTCAGAGGGCACGTGTTGGACAACCAACGAAGAAGATAAGGATTGATCGTAATGAACTTGGGCATTGTAGAATCCGCGGAGGACAGAGAGGTCTCGCGACTAAAGTACGTGAGCACAAGAAGATAAGATCTCAACAGCTCTATGACAAGTGGTCCCACTCAAATTAAGCTATATATAGGTATGTCCTTCCTACTGAAGGGGGGATCGATCAGAAGTTAGAGGAGAGATATAGGAGAGAGAATAGTGAGACGTAAGTGAGCGTTTGTGGAGAATCATCCTATAAATCGCATAAATCATTCCCCCTTTGTTTCCTTTTGTAATCGTTTATTTCATAGTGAATAACACTAGATCCGTGGACGTAGGCCTTAGTGCTGAACCACGTAAATCGCCGTCTCCTTTATTGTTAGCACTTATGTGGTTTCATGCGTGTGTTAATGTCTCAGATCTACCAGTCTGGGGATGATGACGAGATCATGATAAACCCTATGGGTTTGGAATCTATGAGTCATCACCCGCCTAGGCTTATTACACTGTACTCGCACTTTAAATGCATATATTCAATTCATATTTAGATTTTTTGTGACCACGCGGACCATACTTGAACCCGCGTTCACAATTTGGCCCTGGCGCGAGGACTTTGTCCCAGAAAAGATTTATCTTTTCCGTGACTTCCATGACCTCTACCTCAAAAATTTTACTTAAAAACACAGATAAACCCCTTCTTGGACTTGTTTTTCGCACATATTTGTGTCTTTTATACTTTCTACCGCAGATCTGGATCTTTTACAAACACAAACTAACGAGATCTATGTTTTCGAACTCTTTTTCGCACGTATTTATGTCTATTGTGTTTTCCACCAACAGATCTGGGCATCGCATAACCTTTAAACCATGGATCTGATTTTTAATCATTATTTCAAACACAATTACCGTCCAAAGATTTGGACTTTTTGCAAACGACCATCCATGGACCTTACCCTGGTTAAGTCCACATCCGTCTACATTATTCATATTGCTCGCCAAATTAACAAGCTTGAACTAACAATTAACCCGTGGACTCTTTGTCTCGGTTTACCCCGTGCGTGCGGAATATTACAATGGAAAAGAACAAGATAAATAGGGAAAACAAAGATGTTTCGAAAGAGACACGAGGACTACACCTAAGAATAAACTGTGAGCAAAAAAATGCCGGGGTTCTCGGCCGGGGAAAAGACGCAGAACGGAGCGGAAAGCACATTCTTTCGGAGGACAGGTATCATCGCAATGGAAGCAAAGAAGATAGCGGAAGCAAAAGCACTCACAACACCGAAGGAACTACTCAAATGGTCGCCTCCAAAGTGACGGCTCAACCCGCCCCACCGAACCTCGCACCGGTAGCGAAATCCGTAATCGAGAACCCTCCATACGGGATGCCACGGAGGCGATGAACATAATACACCACACACGCAAGGTCCTACGGAAGGATCGAGGCGGGTAGACGACTAGCAGAGGAAATCAACACCGCAGCCCCAGAAGGACAAGCTCGGATACGAGATAGAACAAATCGGGAATCAAATCAATCTGCGCGAGATATTGGCGCAATTAGAAGAACTAAGAAGGAATCGAGATATACGCGGACGCGGTGGCCTTGCTAGCCCAAGAGAATCGGAATTAAGAGAAAGATCCTCCAAAGCGCGGAGCTAGAGAATCGGCCAGGACGAAGCCAATTACTGCGATACAAAATAGAGATCGAGGATGATCCACGAAAACGCCCCCGCAATAGTCGGCCCAGGAGGAGCACCAGAAAGGGTACGCAGAACAATAGAGGGATCGACCCGGACTACCACCCGGAAACCTCGGACTACTATGATGAAGAAGAAGTCACAACTCCACAACCTACAAGGAAGGCACGCCCTTCCATTCAAGAAGAACACTGTTTAGCAATGGAGAATCTCCGCGCGGAGATGTTAGCGAGAGATTAATCAAATCAAGACCGGGCGAGGAGGTGGAAGACTAGAACGAGCATTATGAAGGAAGCCAACACCACCCCACTCGCGCAAATTGGCCACCGCTATCATACCCCGTAAGTGCGGCCCCATCCTTCGAGTGTTACGACGGATCCACCGATCCCGTCGCTCACCTACGATATTCAAAGGGTAATGGCGGATGGGACCACGACGAAGCTATACTTTCAGGATATTTACCTTCAAGCCTGAAAGGATCCGCCCTATCTTGGTTTGATAACCTCAAGTCCGGATGCATCAATTCGTATGATCAACTCACGGAAAAATTCTTGGCTACTTATATGTACAACAAGGTTGTAAACACGAGGATGGACAAGCTCTTCTCACTTGCAATCAAATACAAGGAATCCATTCCGAGAATACACAGATAGGTGGCACAAGATATGTCAAGCCATAGGACATGTGGACCCCGTGGTGAGTATTAATTGTTACAAATGGGGACTCGACAGGGATGAGCCCTTTGTTTGTTGAAACTCACGGCACCTCTCCAACCACGTATGAGATTTGAGAATAATCATCGAAAAACATGCAAGGTTGGAAAGAAATTCAAAGAGAGAACCCGAGAGCACTGAGGCTCAACGACCCCCACGGACCAATTCCACGGAATTAGCGAACGGATCAAGCGAACGCCAAAAAGATCGGAAAGATGACCACAAAAGGGGTGGAAGAAAATTTGAGGACCGAGTCTACACAAAGCTCATTACCAGATCATGGACGGATACTCCGGATACTCAGGATGCAACATAAAGAAAATACTCATTGATGGAGGGAGCTCCGTAAACGTCCTGTTCTATGATACCTTCAAGCGTATGGAGCTTAATGACGAGCAACTCTTGACCTCGCACTACACCATCTACGATTCAATGGTAATGGCTACGAAGCACTCGGGGATATTATTTTGCAAGTAGACGCAGGTCTCGATGAGTTAACGCCCGCTTTAGTGTGGTGAACACGCCTTCACCCTACTAAATGCCATTATTGGACGAAATGGGTCCACAACTTAAAGGGGAGTCGCATCCACCTACCATCAATACCTTAGGTTTCCTACTCCCAGGGGGTGATGGAAATCAAGGGTGATCAAGTTTCATAAAAGGAATGCCGGGCAATGCAAATACGGCTAAATAATGAAGAAGATGAGAAAGAAGGACTCATGGGCTTAGGAACAAAGCAATATCCAGGACAAAGCCATCGACGAGTACTTGGAAGAGATCTCAGAAAAAAACTTGTCTAAAGGAATTCGCAGGAAACATGGAGGCATCAACATCAAACGCAAGCCGGGCGCTCTTGCGAACAAAGAAGCGAGCCTACCAAATAGCAATTAAAGAAAGTTCCTCACACGGGGGAACCAAAACCCACGTTCACATCCTTGAGCGATGAAAGAAATTAACATAGGAACTGGAGGAATATCCAAAGAAGATAAAGATAGGAACTCTAATGGACGGAGAACGCGAAGCCTCACTAATAGAACTACTAAAGGAATACGCGGACATCTTCGCATGGAAACTATCGATAGAGGAATAGACCCACATATGAAGACAACATGAGCTACGCATCAAACCCGGCACACCCCATTTACGAAAGATACGAAGGTGGCTACGGAGTATCGACGATTTGCGAAAGCCATTGAGGCCGACTTTATAAAAGAAGTCAAATATCCCACTTGGATCTCAAACATGGTAATAGTACCAAAAAGAAGAATGGAGGGGTCAGAATCTGCATCGACTTCACCAACTTGAATAAAGCATGCCCCAAGGATAGTTACCCGCTACCCAGCATTGACCAGCTAGTGATGCAGTAGAAGGATACGAAGAGTTATCATTCATGGACGGATACTCGGATACAACCAATTATTTTTGCGAAAGAAGATCAGAAGATACCGCATTTTACACACCCCATGGTACGTATTGCTACGTAAGGATACCTTTCGGGCTCCGGAATGCGGGAGCAACGTACCAAAGGATGGTCGATGCTATTTTCAAGCCATGGATCGCGGGACCTTAGAGGTCTATGTTGACGATATGCTCGTAAAAAAGCGAGTTAAGGAAGGACCACCACGAGGACCCGAGGACATCTTGAAGCTATGAGAAAACACAATATGAAGGTAAACCCGGAAAAATGCACTTTCGGAGTAACCTCGGGAAAATTCCTTGGGTACTGGTGACAAAAAGAGGCATCGAAGTAGATCCCTTAAAAATCCGAGCCATAGTAGACATGCTGAGTCTCCAAAGAACCTAAAAGAGGTACAAAAGCTCAACGGATCCTAGCAGCCCTGGGAAAGTTCATCTCAAGATCCTCGGATAGGTGCAAACTCTTTTTCAACATACTAAAAAAAAGGGACGAAATTTGAATGGACGACAGAATGCGAAGAAGCCTTCTTGGGTATCAAACAGTACCTAGCAGTAAATCCCCATCCTTGTAAATAGGACCGGATGAGGTTACGGCACTATACATTGCGGCGACAGTACGCATGCCATTAAGTGCGTACTCGTCGAGAACCCACACAAAGGAGAGCAACCGATCTACTATGTCAAGAAACCCCGAATTCATGGAAAGGAACTACACGAGAATCGAACGGCTAATCTTAGCCGTCGTATGGTCTACATTAAAACTAAGGACGTACTTCTTAACACACGACATACGTATCCCATGTCGAGCACCCTTAGAGACCATCCTCAAGGGGCGGGAAGGTAGGACGCATAGCAAAATGGAGCACGTATTACCTCGACCCAGTTCAACATCCACTATGAGCTCCAACATTCCCGTAAATCGCAAGTATTAGCGGACTTTCTAGCGAGACCTACCTTTGGACAACGAAGAAGAAGTGCGCATACAAGGATGGAGGGCTGTGGGAGCCCGAAATAGAAAAACTAGAGCCAAATAATATTCTTGAACCGTAAACCCACGACAATAGGAGGTCTTTGTTGATGGCTCCAAAAATAGAGAGGGCGCGGGGATAGGCATCGTCATCACCACACCCACAGGGGACAAAATTGTGCACGCATTCAGGTTGGAATTCGAAGGCCATACAAACAACATCGTAGAATATGAAGGTGTGGTCCACGCACTCCGTTTGATAATTGAATTAGGGATACAAGAAGTACGGTTGACAAGTGACTCACAACTAATCATACGGCGAGATAGGCTACGAATACAATGTGTACGACGAAACGTTGATGACGTATATGGCTCTCGGGGTACAAACATTGACTGCCCAAATACCAAAAATCAAATTCGACATCTGCGTAGGAAGGAGCTTAGACACGCGAGATGCTCCGGCATACATATCATCCATGCTTAAAAATAAGGATGTCAAAGCCATCAAGATAACAAGAGTGTCACGAACCATCCATCAAGCTCCAAGAGACATGCTGCTAACCGACGCAAATCTAAGGAAGAGGATATCTCCCGATGATGATGTCGGAGAGCACATATTCGACGACTTCGGGACGATGATATCACACGACAAGGTGACGAAGATGACGATCACGGTCGGGAAGCTGATTGAGAATCGAAATCCATTCTTTCTTAAAGAGGGAAACTCCCCGAGGATACCAAGCAGGCTAGAAAAATACAATCCAGAGGCAGGGATATACGAATTAAGGACCAAACCTTATACGAGAAAATCATTCCTCGGGCCACTTCTCCGCCGCCATCCCGGTCGGAGGGACATATCATCTTGAAAGATATCCACGAGAGGAGACGCGGGGAATCACGGTGGAATGAGGTCCCTAGCGAGATAAGGCAAAGACGCAGGGTTACTACTGGCCTACCATGATCCAAGATGCAGCTAGAATGGCGAAAAGATGCGAAGAATGTCAAAGGTTTGGTAAACGAATCCACGCCCCAGCCACAAAGTTAAACTCTGTGGATAGTCCGTGGCCCTTCGGGAAATGGGGTATCGACATAGTAGGCCACTCGTATCGGGACTGGGAAGAAGATTTCGATAGTGGCAACGGATTATTTGACAAGTGGGTAGAAGCAAAGGCACCGGCAAGGTCGGGATTCGACGTGTTTACTTTCATTTTCAAAATATCATCTCGGAGTTTGGCATCCCCAGAGATAATTTCCGACAACGGTAAACAAGCGCAAGGAAGAATATCGACTTCTGTTGTTCGACACCTTCAAAATTCGAAAAAACAAATCCACCCCCATATATCCACAAAGCAACGGACAAGCAGAAGCTACAAATAAAACTTTGGCGCTTATCCTTAAAAAACAACTAGATGAATACAAGGGGCGATGGTGTGACGGTTGCATAACGTCCTATGGGCATATAGGACGACTCGAAGGTCGGCTAGGAGAATCTCCGTTTTTACTCACATACGGAGGCGAAGCAGTAATCCCTACGAAATCCTACTTCCAACAACAACAGCGAAGCATGGGAAAAGAACCTCACCACGGACATGATGTTGGAAAAGCACGATCTCGAAGAAAGGAGAGAAAGCGGCACTACGGAGAATGGAAAACTACCAACGCAGGCTAGCCAGAGAATATAACAAAAAGTGAAACTAAGGAATTTTGTAGAAGGGCAAGAGTATGTGTTGAGAACCATTCCCCAATACCAGCGAGAAAAGAAGTGGGGAAAATTAGCACCAACTTGGGGAGGACCCTACGTATTACACGACATCGCAGAAATGGCTCTTCTTCTCTGTAACTTGAAAGGGGAAATCCTCATGCATCCTTGGAATACCAAATATCTCGAAGCCATATTACCCATAACCCACCACCCGCGTATGCATTTGGGAAGAAGAAAGCGGATTCACGAGTCCGCATGTCTCTATCTCTCGACGAAGCGAGTAACGCGCCTTAACTTTTTTTTAATCAATACAAACTTTCATTTTCAAATGACACATCCTACAATATTCTATTCATTACCCATACACATTTCAATTTATTCCAGGTCACAACCTATACCGTATGAGACACATGTAAATATTTACACAATGTACATTGTAAACCATGCCACATCTTAATAAAACATCGATACTTATCGTTACCCCGTGGACGTAGGCCTTAGGGCTGAACCACGTAAATCATTGTGCGATTATTATTATTATTAAGAATTGGCACCATACTAAAAGGGATATCCCGCACAAAGCGCGGATCATACCCACGGCAATATACCGGGCAATACACACACACGCAACATATCGGAGCATACAAATGCAATCTCTCGGAACTCCTCCATAAGTATCTATAAGTGTATGACCAGGAGGCGACTTCCCACAGAATGAGATACCCGAGCAATATTATAAGCCACGAACTCAATGGAATATATCCTTGAACGTCGCCCCGAGACCCCACCGTTCGAAATCCTCGGCCAAGGAATTAGGCTGGGCGGGGTGCAAGGTCACAAGACAGGTTCGGGGATATCAACCTCGGAATTGCACTGAGACAATACACTTTCTCAAATTCAAAAATTGATAAACACTACGGAATTACTCATTATGTTTAACTTAATACGTAAAGCTGATAGATGTAAATTCAACAAAATTCAAAGTCAGATTTAAACACCAAAGTTTGATCTAGTACATAGCAGTTGATTACAAGCCAAACAAGCAAAATAGCAAAAACGCCAAAAAGGATAAGCAAGCGAGATCAATCCCTAGCATACTAGCTACGGTCTGCGAGAAGGAGCGTTATCCGCGAGTTTATCCTTCGTTGATGAGGGAACACTACCACCCGAGGAGGGTCCAGAAGAACTTGACGGGAGGCGCGGGCACGAGGCGCGGGTATAATTCTTGGTCGACCCATGACTCTTCTTGAGATCCGGCTCAATCTCACCGAGAACCTGTTAATCTCTTACGCTGCTGCCACGAGCCCACGAAGCCTATGGCTACGTTCTTCATCTCGGCTTTGATTCGGGGGAAGTGGAAAGGCTGGTCTACCCTTCGATTGGCTTGCTTCAACATTTCCTCCCGAGAATTCACTTGGCCCTCCAATTGAACTACCTTAACTTTAACGAGCTTTGGCAAACTTTCCATCCGTTGACTTTAAGCTGTCCTTGGAGCTCTACGGACAAAGGAGAAAGACAGAGTTATAACAAATACAACACAAAGCACACTCGATGACAAAAACGTATACCTTCACAATGATCAACCGCGGAATCCTTTCAGCCATGCGGCATAATCATATTCATCGATAACCTATCATAATCTACTATGAGAAGATTATGAGCATACCGACTTCCTTCGGATCATTTGAACATCGAGTCGAATGACGATATCGATTAACCTCATCATTCTTCGATTCCAATCCCTTGTTAAGGCGATACATAGTCACCTCTAAGTCTCTCTCATGCTCAACCCGACGAGCCACATCAGCCCGAGACGCGGATAAAGCACCACCGAGAGCACTACACTCGCCCTAGCATCGTCTCTTTCCTTGGCAAGACCGCATATAAGTCCGCACATCCGAGGGATGAGAAGAACGCGCTCGCCGCAGCTCGTCTTCCATTACGTTAAGCTTAATTTCTAAAGAGGAAATGCATCGCGGGCTTTCTCAAAGATTATCCCGCGTCCATAAAAGAGCCCCGTTGAACAAGTGACGGTCATGGTTATTTCGATTTTGAAGATCTACCAAGCAATGCTTTTTCTTCGCCATTCTTCGACCATAGCGTTATGAACATCCGCGCGGGCATTCCATTTGCCGACTCACTCTTAAGTTTTTCAACTAACTCAGCAATACGACCTTTTGTGAGCCCTCTCATCCGAAGCCACAACAATTCGGGGACTCCGCCCACTCGAAAGGCAGTACGGGGGGAGGGAAGAAGGAGAAAACTCGGAGAACAAATAAGGAGCAGGAAACTACCAAAGAAGAGGAAGCGCAGGACACGAAATGGAGAGCGAGGAGTTCTTCTCAAAGAACAGCTAACTTGGCCTTAAGCGAGGCCAGATCAGGCGCGGCTTTGCCTCCTCGCGTCCTGCTGCTCCTTACGCTTGCTGAGACCCTTGGCTCCGCTTATTTCCTCATCTTTCGCAGACCGAAGCTTCCACGCGAAAGCGTTTCTTCACAATGCTTGGAGCTTCCCTTCAGCTTGAGAGACTTAGCTTTGAAGAGCCGGTAAAGATGATGGTTACAATACTCACTCCTCATCATCTACCAATCAAAAGGAAATTAGTTCACAACACTTTTAAGCAAAATCAGGGATAGGAGGAACCAGACAAACCTCCAATAAGCGCTTTGGGGATAACCGTCATCTTGGTACCCATCGGCAATAGCCATCATGTCAAAGAGGCGCAGGGGGATCCACCCACGAGATCAATCCCACTGGTCACAAGGTTCTTACCCCACCCTCGATCTACCGCCTCCTCAGGGGTTAACTCCATCTGCCTACGAGTAAATGAATCTGAACTCTTTTCCCCTTCAATCACCGGGGCAGGATAAGGTACAACAAGCAAATTTTTCTTTTCGCGGCCGAGGCCAAAACGGCATCATCGCCATCCGCGGCCAGGACGCGTAAAGTCATCAGGAAGGAGAGTCTAAGGATGTCCCACCAAGCGAGGCACTCTGTTGTGCTTAGCGTCAAAACCCCACCGGCGGTGGAGGAGGTGCCGACACAAACCTCGGGATGTTTGCCAAAACCCCGGCATCGAGACCCACGTGTGGGGGTCACCACCGCAGACTATCCTTAAGGACATTCCGGTCATCACCATCGGAAGCGGGTGAAATCGAAACAAACCCCATAACTCGGCCATGTCGAATGATTGCTCCCAGATAAAACCCTACCAAAAGAAAACTCATCACAAGCACCCCCATCCCTGTCACCACTGCCAAGAACAATTCCCTTACCTTTATCTATAACATCTCCACCACCACCAGTGGTCTGAGCACCATCACCTCCACCACCACCAGTGGTCTGAGCACCATCACCTCCACCACCACCAGTGGTCGGACCACCATCATCTTCACCACTATCAGTGGTCTGAGCACCATCACCTCCACCACCACCCGTGGTCTGAGCACCATCACCTCCACCACCACCAGTGGTCGGACCACCATCATCTTCACCACCATCAGTGGCCTGACCACCATCACCTTCACCACCACCAGTGGCCTGACCACCATCACCATCACCTTCTTGAACAGGCGGAGAAGTCTCAATTCGCTCTTCCCTATCGGAAACATCCTCATCACCATCCACGGGACAATTAACATCTTCGAAGTGTGAAGAGCCCTCGGTGGGAGAATTCGACGATTGCTTGGGATTAAGTTTCTTATTTCCACGCACCTACAACACACAATGATCAACATTGGCATCTCTTTTCCTTGGCATAATCAACATTATTAAAGAAAACGAAGGGGCATGTATACGTAGAAAACAAACAACACACCTTAGTAACATCAATATTCTGCGGGAAGAGGTTAGCATCAGAGATATCCTCGTCTTCCGCGACATCAACATCACGATTATAAGCAAAGTCCATACCTTCAAAGCTCATCTGCCAGGGGCAATAATGGGCATAACGAGCGGGAGAAGCTTCGCGATAAGGACTGTTATCAGTAATTTGCCAACCATGGGGTCCGGGGACCCAACCATAAGCCCACGGACCAAGCAACTTCAGAACAAGCGAGACCATTCATAATCATGATCACGCTTAATTCTCTCATCGGCGGGGAATAGGAAGACCGTCGGTACCAGGAACCCTAGCCATCTTGGAATCACTCACCTCGCTCAAAAGGCGAATTTCCCCCTTCGGGGAAGCAATGTTCCCGAGACTCACGAGACCACGGCTTACGAGTATTCCTGTTAACATAATATCCGAAGGATGCATTTGAAATTCTCAGGAGTATACCACCCTTTCTCCTCCTCTAGTTTAGGGGCATAGCGGTCATCATCGTTTGCGCCCCTTACTACGAAGATAGCATTCTCGGAGATGGCGAAGATAGTTCCCCGTCACTGCTGCTTTTTACGATTATGGCTTTTCTTGGCGGAATTACGGCTAGACAAGACCGATAGTAGAAATCATCACCGCTCTATATAAGGGCAACATCAAACCAGCCTCGAAAGCACCCACGGTCGTCGGCAAATGAAAGGCATCATCACAGATAATTGGTAACCATCTCATAAGTTATATCTTTATCGGGGGCATAAAAACGCACTTGGAAGTCTTTGAAGACCATGCTTGATTTGAAAGCTTCAAGATCAATATGCACAGTAAACTTCTTATTACCCAAAGGTAAAGGTCGAAAAATAGCTGAGAATCATCCTCGAAAAGCATCTCATTAGTATCTTCATGAGAATCCATTGCCTTCTTCTTAGGAGGAACTACATCTCCCGAGGATTCTATTTCCTGAGCCTTTCTCTTTGAAGGCAGGAGTTTTAGTCGACTTACCTAAATTAGGCACAGGTGGATTAGTCCGTGGTGGAAGTTTGGTACGGAGAGGTTGGACATCTAGAGGATCAGTGCGCGGAGTCTGCTGTCTCTTCGGAGACCCATTTCTAGGGCGATTCACGGCATATCTAGACCCCCGTGGATGATCACCCCTTTTAAGTGAAGACCTCGACCGAGAGGACGAAGACGCTCGTCCTTCCCAGGGATTACCATGGGTAAGTGAAGGCGAAGCTTCATCCCTAACATGAGAATCATTCCGAGGAGACTGTGAGAACTCGACGGAGGAGTTTGGTAAGGAACCCTCGGATGATCGGACATACCTACGGACACAAACACAAATAAAAGCGCAAGTCGAGAGACAAATAAGATCGAAAAATAAGAAATTCTCAAGAACAACAACAAACGTAAAGAAAACCTAGACTCCATCTGTAATTACTTAAACTCTCGAACTATTACTCAAAATCCAAAGAAGAAAAATAAGATCGAAGCGAAGTGAAACATACGACTTAGCGGTATCAATTCTCAAATCCTTGGATATACATAAGATTAAACTCATCACCAGCGCATCACCAGAAAATCAAGAACTCAACGGGGTTGGACATGGCGATTAAACGGAAGGAAAAACCATACAGAACCTCAAAGAATAAATAAAGCAACAAATATGGCGGCCGATGGTAGCGGCGGACAGCGGCGGGAGCAAGCGGCAACAAAGATGACTACAAAGGTAACAGCAGCAGCAGTAACAGTGGTGTCAGAGGAAGTTAAGAAGGAGAAGAAGACAATGGAACGGAATAAACAGAGAATGTGAATTTAATTCACATTCTCTCATTCTCCCCTCTTAAATAAGAACAAGAAAAACCGTCCACTACCCAATGGGCAGTTATGGCCGGGTAAGGGAAAACGTGCACAATAAATGCAGGTAACACCTTTTTAGGAGAAGTTATGAGGAGGAGATAAAAACATACCACACGATTCTTCTTCCCACTAAAGCTAACGCTTGATCACAAGAAGAGGGCAAATTGTCGGTACACTTATTTATCTCCATCGCCACGTGTACTAGCAGAACCCACATGGAGGCCAAGTCATAAAGAGGACCGACACGTAGGGGCACCCATGGTGTCTAGATGACGTGCCATCTGTCAAGACCGACGGACAAAGATGAAGGGACATCCAAGGCCGATAATCCGTGGAACACCAAAGAGTCACCTTACCCCATCACACGATGAGACTGATCGGCGGTGGGATAGTCCGACTGACACGGACGTGACAAGAGAGGACCGACTTCACTGGCGCATTGCAGCTGCAAGCCCAACCACTAACATTTAAAGGCCGCTCAGAGGGCACGTGTTGGACAACCAACGAAGAAGATAAGGATTGATCGGGCGTAATGAACTTGGGCATTGTAGAATCCGCGGAGTGAGAGAGAGGTCCGCGGACCGGAGCATGAACACAAGAAGATAAGATCTCAACAGCTCTATGACAAGTGGTCCCACTCAAATTAAGCTATATATAGGTATGTCCTTCCTACTGAAGGGGGGATCGATCAGAAGTTAGAGGAGAGATATAGGAGAGAGAATAGTGAGAAGTAAGTGAGCGTTTGTGGAGAATCATCCTATAAATCGCATAAATCATTCCCTCTTTGTTTCCTTTTGTAATCGTTTATTTCATAGTGAATAACACCAGATCCGTGGACGTAGGCCTTAGTGCTGAACCACGTAAATCGCCGTCTCCTTTATTGTTAGCACTTATGTGGTTTCATGCGTGTGTTAATGTCTCAGATCTACCGATCTGGGATGATGACGAGATCATGATAAACCCTATGGGTTTGGAATCTATAGTCATCACCCTTTAGGCTTATTACACTGCGTACTCGCACTTTAAATGCATATATTCAATTCATATTTAGATTGTTTGTGACCACGCGGACCATACTTGAACCCCGCGTTCACACCCCTAATATTGATGACAAATCATCTCATTGAGGAAAGTTCAAGGTTAGACGCTGCCCCAAGTAAAGTTACGAGTGCCTTGATAAAAATTGCACAACTATAACAGAATGGGACTTCAAGTTCAAGTTTCACATCACCACGACAGCTTCAAAGCAGAATTTTTTACATTAAAGTCTGGATGAATTTTGTTTTACTCGTAAGTTGTTGTTTGAGAATTTTTTATCTTGAAGCACTGCAACTAACTAGACCAAATTAACTGAATCGAGGATCAAGCTTTATGTACTGAAGCAAAGCCACTGGTATTTTTTGGCCAGCAACAACAACTAAGATTAACATCCTTTTGTAAGCTAATGTTACTGCTAGCCTGCAAGAGAAAGAAACTACCTAGCTAGGCTTATTCCCATGCATATGGTAAACACCAGATTTTTCCATATATGCACCCACCATGGGTATGCCAAAGTGCCAAACGTATATGACTATATGTCAATTATAACATATAGGCATACACGATGGAGTTTCCAGCAAGCGATAGTATCCATCGCTAGATGGTCATAATATCGCTCGATGGTCATTCCAGCGCCAACGCTAGTTATTACATCGCTCGCTAACTTGATCATCGCTCATTATTTCCTCATCCAACGACTATTATTCTCCCCTATAAATACCCATTTCGACTCACACCATCTCAACTTCACGATGTTGATAAATCAAACTTCTTCGTTTCTTAAGAACATCAACCATAATCGGTAGGTAAATTGATCGTTATCTACCGATTATTCTTAATTCAAAAAATTCAATTTCTATGTACTAAAAGTTACGCTCAATCGGTAGATAATAAACACCATTAATTACCGATTGTGAACGTAGAAAATTCCGAAATTTTATTAAGTTTTGAAAATTCTCATTAGAACACAATCGGTAGATAATAAGCATCACTTATTAACACGGTTTACTACCCGATTATGGTAGTCTGAAAATTTGAAAATTGAGTACATTCGGAGGTTAAAGTAACACACTTTACTACCGATTATGGTAGTACAAAAGTTCGAAAATTTTAGGATTTTGGCAAAATTTCATTTTGGGGCCAATATACATTCGGAAGTTAAATTTACTACCGATTATGGTAGTGCTAAAATTCGAAAATTGAGTATATTCGGAGGTTAAAGTAACACACTTTACTACCGATTATGGTAATACCAATGTTCAAAAAATTTATGATTTCTGCAAAATCTCATTTTGGGGCCAATATACATTCGGAAGTTAAATTCACTACCGAATGTATGTTGCTTAACCTTCTAAAATGGCCCTTGGAACCACCTAGATCCATGGCATGGTAGGTTCTTCCACAGTAATATTCGGAAGATATGTCATTTGAATAAATTCCCGAATATACGGTGGCCCAAAAATCATAATTTTGGAAAAACAAAGATTTTTCAAATTTTGAACTTGTAAGAATCGAAAGTTAACCTATAATTCTATCTCCCGAATACATCGATGTTCTTGAAATGAAGAACACGACTACATTCGGAGTTTAAAATCATGAATATCTTGAATCTTTGAAAAAACGAGAAAAACCTAGGAAAAAAAATGAAACAAAATTCATTCAAATCTTTGCACCCACTACATTGTACGCATGCTTCTTATTTTTTCTACCGAATGCATTCGGGGGATAAAAATAATACATTATCTACCGATTATGTAAGGAAAATTTTGCCATTAAGAAATATGCGAGATAAAGGGTAACTCAATTTAGATTTGGGTGACCCTATTTTGTTTTATTGTTGGCCCCTAAATCCTTTAGAGTGGCCCCTAAAAACGCGAGGATTTTTTACTCTAAAGTCTGGATAAATTTTGTTTTACTCGTAAGTTGTTGTTTGAGGATTTTTGATCTTGAAGCACCGCAACTAACTAGACCAAATTAACTAATCGAGGTTCAAGATTTATGTACTGAAGCAAAGTCACTTGTACTGTCTTGGTGTCACCCCTTCAAATGCTCCAAGCAATTTTTCGCGAAGGTATAACCCGGCAACACAGTGGTTCAGTGATCTCATATCACCCACTTGTATTTCAGCCTTATAAGATTGCACCAATGCAATCAGCCAACTCTACCAAGAGTATGCAACGGAAGTCTTACTCAGATTTTCTCTACCAAACAATGTAGCCCATACTACAAAGAGGTTCTTGCCATGTTTATGCTTCACAGAAGTTGGGGGAGTATAAACAAATCAACAGGGAACCAAAGCCAAACGTATAAGCCAACAAACTCACTTTTATTAGCTTAAGGGGAAGATACAAAAACGTCCAACCAATGGACTTACAAGCTTATTCTCTAAGCCTACAGCAAACTCACTCTCTACTGCAAAATGGTTCCTCAACACTCGAACTATTGAACAACACTGATTTGTGTAGCTTCTCCGGCTATTTATAATGCCAAGAAGCAGGGACAATCCGTATGCAACTCTGTTGCACGCCCCATGAACGACCATTGTCATGGCGGTTCTAACCGCCAGTTCCACTTTTAATCGCTAGCTTTGGTGCTGGCTTGCACAAGGGCGCCACACCTGTTTTCAACGGTTAGGATATGCCAAACTCGGTTATAAAGCACTTTATAACCGTCTCTAACTTGCTTTTCGACTTTGGCATGCATGTGATGCACGACGACTCTACGCATCCCGGCACTTGCACTCAAGTTCCGCAACATCGCATCATGTAACTCAGCTTGCCCTTCGCCAAATACTGCTATTATGGCTCACGTTGGGCTATTATAGCTTGCATTGCACTATTATAGCTTGCGTTGTGCTATTATAGCTTGCATTGCACTATTATGGCTTGCGTTGCGCACTTAGCTTATTTGGATGCCAACATCCAAATACTATGCCAACTGAGTCTTGACTTGCTTAATACCATCTTCATGCTTCATATGCATCACTTGCATCTCTTTTGGTGAGCAACTATCACCAATGGCGTGTTTGGCATCACCATTGATGCACTTGCACGGTCCAAGCCTTGGCCAAAGCTTAGGACCATGCCAAAGTCATTCCATGACTTTGCATCTCATCCTTTATTCCTTCCTTGAGCTTGGCTAACTCTGAATAAGGATATGCAACATTATCGCATAATGTTGCTAATGCCAAGTAACCTTTCTTGTCTCACCATCTTGGCGCTACATCGTCGGATTGTGCGGCTCCATCTTGCCAAGGTTACATATTCCGTAACGCGCAATGATTTTGCGTCACTGCCGGACCTGGTCATAGACCTCCCCACCCAATCTGTTCAACGTCCTCGTTGAACGCAACATCGATTCGGGTCTCTCATTGAACTTTCCTAACCTTGCACGCATCTCGAACCACTTTAAATCCTTGAACTTTGTTTAGCCTTTAACCTTGCCAAAACTTCTTTGCCTAGTGCTTTACGCCGCCACTTAGTTTGTTTGCCTTGCCATTGAGCCTGCGGGATTCCAGCTTCATTGTTGCATAAATCGACTATGCTTCAATCTCAACTTCATTCACATCTCAACACCCAAATGCTACTTGCAATCATTTGCTATGCCTCTTGCATCAAAGACAAATCTTCTTTTAAGCCATTCATTGCCTAAGTGTACACTTCAAACAGCTAACATATCATCTTGATATGCATAACTTAGCTTACTTGCCTTCAATTCCGACCGATATTGCACCTTTACAATTCAACGGGGCTTACCGTAGTCTAAGTATTCTTCAATCTCTTGCAACACTCTTGTGCAAATTCGACCTGAAATGCATGACATTAGCCATGACTTAAGAAACCCGTGACATCACAATGTCTCTCCTAGGAGACCAGATTTCTCTTCACGCGCCCTTGAAACTAACAAGGCCTCACTTGTTCTTTCAAGCTGCTACGCTTTAATGTAGCGAAAAAACAGCATCATGTTCTTCCTAACTATGAGTTGCTCTCAACTCATATGCTTGATGGACTTACATCTTCATTCTTGATGCGTTACTCCATGCTATCTCTGCCAAATACTGTCGCACTTCTACGTAACTCTCCCAACAGCAAACTTGCCTATGCCACCAACTTCACTTCTTGCTTAGTTTTGCTTTCAGCGTTTCTTATTGCATACTTTGGCTAAGTATACTCGTAGTGCTTCCCAATGAACTTATCTTTACATTAAGCAAAAAGAGACAAGGTTTTTGCTTAAACACCTCCTTCATTCATTACACTAGCCTTACATAAGAAACATAGGGACCATTCCCATTACACCAGCCAACACTCGGCCCCTTCACCGAAAGTAAATACATTACCAAAGCAAATACACCAACGAAAGTGTGCTATCTTCAAAGACCATAAGATTAGCAACACCCAACTTAGCTTAAAATCGAAACAAAGAATGATAATATGCCAAAGTCTCCATACTTGACAACCTTGCAGGTGTTCATGCACTTGCATTGACATTGCAATGCCCTCGCTTCATACATGCGCTAATCATGGCGAATAAGGGACAATAAGATCCATAGGACATCCAAATTCCATGTGAATCTCGGCTAAGCTTTCTTGAGCGATCGGACGGGGGCAAACTCACTTGCCTTCCCCATGTCACACTTCATATCAACAGGACTAACTTTCCTTACACCCTTCACGAAACAAGGTGCACTCGGACATTGTATGAAAATCCCGCCAAGGTGAGGCATCATTTGTTGCCTCTCGCTTCTTTGAAAAAGTTATTACAAGGATCATCTCAAAGTCATTGAGATGCATCACCATTACTGTGACTCCAGCCACGCCAATCTCCAACTTCAACATTTGCCACCGCCATCCCCTTGATTGGCTTAGCTATATCATTCATTGTGTTCATGCGGTGACCACTGATATACTTCCAAACCCAAGTACTACGCCAATGACAAGCTCATAAAAGATGCGACGCACTTTGTATCGCCATGCCCCGAGGCGATGATTGTGTATGCCAACTTTCACATAAACTAGGCGGCGCCACTCACCCCATGTTGTCTGCTGCCGTTTGTGCTACTATGTTGCATAGTTGAATAGGATTCACGTGCTCTACTTGATCATTGCTTCTTATTTGTCACCACTACACTTAGTGACGATTAGGACAATTTTTCTTTCTTTGGATAATCACGCGCAAGGTGAGGACCCTTGCATAAGAAATGTACCACCACTTTGTTCTTCATAGCCAAACTATCATCCCTTTGATAGCTCTTCTCCTTGGCCTCGGAACCTTTCTTATCCTTGTCCTTATTCCTCTGGTTTTTCTTGTCCTTGCCCCTTCTTATTAGCATCAGTTGAGGTATTAACTGACCTAAAATCAGCAAAGGTCGTCCCACGATTGCAATGGCCGAAGGTAGGTCTTTGGCACCTTGCCTTCGCACTTCGGCCCGAGCCCATGCTTGCAAACCGTATGTAAAATTGAACAACTTGTCTTCCTCAGACATGTTGCGAATATCTAGCATCGAGATGAAAACTCTTTCACGTATTCCCGTGGTGTACTGGGTATGCCTCGGCTTATGCAAGTTCTCTCTCGGCTAACCAAGCCGCATTGCTTGGAAAGAATTGACTCTTCAATTCATCTCTCATGACATCCCATGTCACGATACTCGGACGACCAGTGAGTAAGGTCATCATTTGTTCTAGTTCTCCACCATAATTTCGCATCACCCTCAAGGTACATGCTAACGAGAGTAACCTTTTGTTCTTAGGGGTTCTGGCGGCCTTGAAGTATTGGTCCATGTCCCACATGAAATTCTCCAATGCCTTCGCATCTCTTGCGCTTAAAAACGCCTTAGGTTACGGGACTTTAATCTTCGTAAAGTCACTGCCACTACCACCTGCAGTAGCTTGATCTGCACCAATTACACTCACCATTCGCCTCAAGACACTAATCTCATCAGTTAGTTCTTTCAAAGCACCTGTGAACATGATCTTACTTGACATCAATTTGGCCTTCCAAATCACTATGCTTATCGATTGCTCCTTGGTTTGACTCCAACATTCCAAAGAACATACTCATCAAGAGCCCGAATGCGAGCCATAACCGTTGCTTTATAATTGGCATCATTAGGATGGCGCACCTTTCCACCAATCCTATCTTCCAAGTTAGCAATCCTATCGGTCAAGGTATCTCGCGAACTATTCTTGACCATTATCTCTAGCAATTCAACAACCGAACTCGAGCAAAACAGAGAAAATCTTCCACACAAAGCTAAAAGCAGAGCAACCTTCGCTCTCGATACCCGTATTGTCACGCCTTCAAATGCTCCAAGAAATTTTTCGCGAAGGTATAACCCTAACAACACAGTGGTTGGTGATCTCTTATCACCCACTTGTATTTCAAATTTTTATAAGATTGCACCAATGCAATCACCAACTCTACCAAGAGTATGCAGCGAAGTCTTACTCGGATTTTCTCTACCAAACAATGTAGCCCATTTTGCCAAAGAGGTTCTTGCCATGTTTATGCTTCACGGAAGTTGGGGAGTATAAACAAATCAACAGGGAACCAAAGCCAAACGTATAAGGCAACAAACTCACTTTTATTAGCTTAGGGGAAGATACAAAACGTCCAACCAATGGACTTACAAGCTTATTCTCTAAGCCTCCGCAAACTCACTCTCTCCGCAAAATGGTTCCTCAACACTCGAACTATTGAACAACACCGATTTGTGTAGCTTCTCCGGCTATTTATAATGCCAAGAAGCCTGGGCTAATCAAGTATGCAACTCATTGACGCCCCATGAACAACCATCTGTCCATGGGCGGTTCCCTAACCGCCTTGATTCCACTTTTTAATCGCTAGCTTTGGTCTTTGGCTTGCACAAGGGAGCCACACTGTCTTCACCTGTTAGGATATGCCAAACTCGGTTATAAAGCACTTTATAACTGTCTCTAACTTTCTTCGACTTTGGCATGCATGTGATGCACACACTCTACGCATCCGGCACTTGCACTCAAGTTCCGCAACATCGCATCATGTAACTCACCTTGCCCTTCTCGCCAAATATCGCTATTATGGCTCGCGTTGCTATTATAGCTTGCATTGCACTATTATAGCTTGCGTTGCGCTATTATAGCTTGCATTGCACTATTATGGCTTGCGTTGCGCACTTAGCTTATTTGGATGCCAACATCCAAATACTATGCCAACTCGAGTCTTGACTTGCTTAATACCATCTTCATGCTTCATATGCATCACTTGCATCTCTTTTGGTGAGCAACTATCACCAATGGCGTGTTTGGCATCACCATTGATGCACTTGCACGGCCCAAGCCTTGGCCAAAGCTAGATCATGCCAAAGTCATTCCATGACTTTGCATCTCATCCTTTATTCCTTCCTTGAGCTTGGCTAACTCGAGATAAGGATATGCAACATTATCGCATAATGTTGCTAATGCCAAGTAACCTTTCTTGTCTCGACCATCTTGGCGCTACATCGCTGGGATTGTGCATCTCCATCCGCGGGTTACATATTCCGTAACGCGCAATGATTTTGCGTCACCTTATGGACGGTCATACTTGGGCAGCAACCGTTGGAAAAATAGGCTAAAATATAGGACGAAAAATCTACGAGCGAAAAGAATGTTGTATCACTGGAGCTTCAAGGCCTTGCGATTCTTTTCAGCAATTATTTCAACCTTTCCCAAACAATTTACGAGTACAATCGGTCAACGAAATATTGCTTTCAGGATACAATGAATCCCTAAAAACGTTATTGGGTTCAAGAGTTGCACTCCTTTGACCCAACCAAGAACACACAATTTATGGATTTTGATGATGCTTAGTGTGAAAGGAAATCGGTGATTTAATTTGTTTTGTTTTTTCCATGTTTGAATGAAAACAAATCATCACTACTTATAGAGAACTCATGCCTATTGGAGATGCCTCTTCATTCTCAAAAGAACCTAATAGTGTCTAATGGGAATGGATGTGTCTCTTGTGAACCATCACACCCTTTGAAATGCCTTTTTATCTCCAACAAAAATCCATTGCATCTATTACAGGACGCTCCCATCGCAGCGGCAAACCAAAAAAGAAAAACCATTTTATTTTCTATTGTTATTGAAAATATCAACAGCAATAACAACTAGGTTTTACATCCTTTTGTAAGCTAAGTTAGTGATAGCCAACCAGAGCAAGAAGTTACCTAGTTAAGGAATGTATTTATTTTCTTTTGTTTTGTTTTTGGAACATATCTTACTATATTGAGTGGAATCTGATGCAAGCATTGCCATTAAGAAACAAAAGTTATATATGCTCTCATCCCTATCATTCAATCATCCCTATCCATTCAATCTATAGCGTGGCGATGAATGATGATGCACTTTAAGGTTAAAGTAGAAAACGAAACTCTGTCAAATGCATACACATGTGTAGTCAAGAAGGCAATACGCCATTCTTCTGTCCTTTCGATAACTGCAATCAAGTATTTATTTTTTATCAAAAAAGCTTTTGCTGATAAGATGTACACAAAAATAAAATTCATCTTTTCAAAAGAAAAGAAAATTATCAACAAAATCTCTACAAAAATAATAAAAAAAAATTAATGAGTTGTTGTCACTAGTATCATTCCCATCTATCTATGCTAGCATTTTTAGGGCTACCCCAAACGAATTAGGGGCGACACAAAAGACAAAATAGGATGAAAATACTTGTATGCCCCTTCATAATCGGTAGTTTAGTTAGCTACCGATTGCAAAATCTCATTTTTGGGACAACTCTATATTCGGTAGTTATATGAACTATTTTGACTACCGATTATAGGCTCAACCAAATTAGAAAAATAGAGGATTTTTGCAAAATCTCATTTTTGGGAAACTCTATATTCGGTAGTTATATGAACTATCTTTGACTACCGATTATGCTAGGGTTTCAGTAAAGAGGTCCACGTATAATGGGAAGTCGAGGATACCTTCATTTGCTACCGATTATAGGTGAACCAATGCTTGATTGAAAAAGCTCGGTGCGGGCATGGAGTGGTATGAATACAATCGGTACACACACTATACGGGGGTCTGGGGGGGTCCGGGGCGTAGCCCCTCCAGTGTGGTTCGACCGACGACAGTCGTCGGGGTCTAGGCGCGCCCCTAGCAGAGTGCGAGAGCAGCGTCTCATAGAAAAAAATTTTCTATGAGAAAATTGAATTTCAGTCCGTTTTGGATTTTTTTCTGGTTTTCAGTCCAATAGTCATTTAATTCTCGAGAATAATTGAATCGGGAGTCAACATAACTTTATTTACTACCGATTATAGGATTTTGGCAAAATCTCATTTTAGGGCTACTCTATATTCGGTAGTTATATGAACTATTTTGACTACCGATTATGATAGGAATTCAACAAAAAGACCTAATGTATAATAGGAAGTCATGATAACTCTTCTTTTCTTACCGATTACATGCTCAAACCAAAATTCAAAAAAGAGGATTTTTTTGCAAAATCTCATTCAGGGCAACTCTATATTCTGTAGTTATATGAACTATCTTGACTACCGATTATGGTAGGATATTTGCAAAGAGAGCCACTGTATAATCGGAAGTCATGATAACTCTACCTTTTTACCGATTATAGGCTCAACCAAAATTCAAAAAAAGGAGGATTTTTGCAAAATCTCATTTTGGGGCAACTCTATATTCGGTAGTTATATGAACTATCTTGACTACCGATTATGGTAGGATATTTGCAAAGAGAGCAACTGTATAATCGGAAGTCATGATAACTCTTCCTTTTTACCGATTATAGGCTCAACCAAAATTCAAAAAAAAGAGGATTTTTGCAAAATCTCATTTTGGGGCTACTCTATATTCGGTAGTTATATGAACTATCTTGACTACCGATTATGGTAGGATATTTGCAAAGAGAGCCACTGTATAATCGGAAGTCATGATAACTCTTCCTTTTTACCGATTATAGGCTCAACCAAAATTCAAAAAAAAGGATTTTTGCAAAATCTCATTTTGGGGCAACTCTATATTCGGTAGTTATATGAAATATCTTGACTACCGATTATGGTAGGATATTTGCAAAGAGAGCCTTTGTATAATCTAAGTCATGATAACTCTTCCTTTTTACCGATTATAGGCTCAACCAAAATTCAAAAAAAGGAGGATTTTCGCAAAATCTCATTTTGGGGCAACTCTATATTCGGTAGTTATATGAACTATCTTGACTACCGATTATGGCAGGATATTTGCAAAGAGAGCCACTGTATAATCGGAAGTCATGATAACTCTACCTTTTTACCGATTATAGGCTCAACCAAAATTCAAAAAAAAGGAGGATTTTTGCAAAATCTCATTTTGGGGCTACTCTATATTCGGTAGTTATATGAAATATCTTGACTACCGATTATGGTAGGATATTTGCCAAAGGTCTACTTTAATCGGAAGTCAAGATAACTTTATTTACTACCGATTATAGGATAATCAAAATTCAAAAGATAGAGGATTTTATTTTGTGGATACTTTATATTCGGAAGCTATATAAACTAAATTGACTCCCGATTGTTGATTAACTACCAATTGTATAGTTATCTACCGATTGTAAAGGGTAGTTTGGCCATTAAAAAAACGGGATTATGGATTAACCTTCCGATTATGAATCAACCTTCCGATTATGACATATTTTGTCCTTTTGTGTCGCCCCTAATTCGTTTAGGGTCGCCCCTAAAAATGCTAGGCTATCTATCATGGAAATACCTGTTTAAATCTTAAAAGAAGACAACCTTAACAAAGTCGGGAAAAATTTATACTTGGAGCGGAGCTTAATCTTCACCACTTCTATCCATATTAATTCCATTGAGAACCAAGCACAAGGCAACAACGAATGCATAATCAACGTTCGGGTACACGGTGAGTCCTGGTCCAGAACAATACTTTGGACAGTGTGTTTCCTGTGCATCTGCAACAACAACATTATCATCATATCACTTTATTATTGTTACAAGAACTAAGCTAGTATCTACAAATAAACAATGTTACACACGTTTAATCTCTACTTTTGTTTGCCTAACGCTGAGATAATTGCTTCTAAAAAAATAAAATAATGGAAATTACCTGAGCAATGATGTTCTTAGAATCCCCTGCATAGATGGGGCACAAGATCTCTCAAAAAAGCTTCCTTTGATCTTAAAATCACAGGTTTAATCTAAGGCTTGCGGGTTCACAATTATTTTCTCATTAGATGTCGGATCATCAATTTTTTCATTTTCTGATATCTGACTCAATTATTTTGCCAAAACCTAAGTAAAAGAATGAAATGCGTAGTAAGGTTTTCTGGTGGACAGTTCGTTGCTTTTGCGCAGTGCCGTCTCTAACATTTTAGAGGCTCGGGGCGAGCACTCAAAAAAGGGTCTTTTTTGCTTATACACGTGGAAAAAACATAATTATAAATGAAGAAATGACAATAGATTGAACAATCTATTAATGCGTACATATAAAATTTTAATAAGGGTTAAAAAACAACTCAAATTTTAAGTGAAAGTTACCTATCGAAAAACAAAAAGAAGAACACCTGCGAAGTAGCAACAAAACTGCCAAATAAAAAACATCATCCTATAAAGATTGCCCTTCCTAGGGTTCTGGTTGCGAATGCATTAGTTATCTTGTCAAGATCAAAATCATCCAAGAAATCATGCTCAATAGTTAAGATAGCCAACTCATTTAATCTTTCCTGTGACATAGTTGATCTCAGATAAGATTTCAACAACTTCAACTTAGAAAAGCTTCTTTCTGCAGTCGCTACAGTCACGGGAACAGTCAACAATATTCTATATACAATACACGCGACTTGAAAACACCCTTGTCTCTTTAGAAACCGTAAGGTTTCAACAACAATCATTTGTTCAGCAGGAAGAATCATTCGAATGACTTGAAGTTCACCAAATAAATCATTTGCATCAATGTCAGAAGATGATCCATGTTTTAATGCAGTTTCAAGACGATCACAACATGCTTTCAAACGAGCATCATCTAATGAATTTAAATTCATCTAATGAATTTAAATTCACTGAACCACACAAGAAACCAAAAATATCCTCATATGCTTTATAATGCTCAAACCGTGTCTTCAATGAAGCAGAAACTTGATCGACAATAAATAAGAAATAGTTAACTCTAAATGTTTCTTCAGGTGATTGAGTTGTATCTTATTTATCTCTAGTTTCATAAAAAATATCTCATATGTCTCCACTCTGCAGTACCTTCATTTACCAACTTACCTCTCATTTGGCGCTTTTTAAATAACTTACAACAAAAGCAAAATACTCTGTCCAACTCCTTTGAATACGCTAACCACTGCCTATATCTTCTTTCTCACCATTAGGTAGATGTCTTGTATAGTATGTTGAAGAGAAATTCTACCAAACCTGTTTTTGGAACCATTTTCCATCGTAGGATCTCTAAACGGACCTTTTTCTACTAAAATTTCTCTTGACCTTATATCGAGATCATCCCAAGCCGTTGGATTAAAAATATTCACATTTCCTGGCAGAGTTTGTGCTTGTTCATTACCTAATGCAGTAACATCAATCTCTGGTTGTTGTTGTTCGTTACCTAATAAATGCAATCACAAGTAAATAATTCAGAAACATTGTCAATGTAAAGAAAAACTACAGCAAGTTAAAATGACATAATAATATATCTGAGAAATGAATTGGCTGTAATTTTTTGTTCCTATACTACAATGCATAACAAAAAAAAAAATCGAAAGAGATGTCAAAAAACATAATCATAGCAAATTTAATGAAAATGTTACCTTCAACAGGAACTCCTTCAGCTTCAGCTTCATGTTCTTGTTCGTCGTTTCTTTCTTGTTCGTCATTTCTTTCGACAATAACATTATCAATTGATTCATTTTCATTTCCATCTGAATTTTCGGCTAAACGTCATGGTCTCTTAATAATAAACTTATCATGCCCTCCTCTTAAAGAGTCATGTCTTTCTTTTCTCTTTCGCTCCTTCATTTTCTGACTACCAGATTTACACTTGGGAGCCATTTTGAGAGATTTCTTCACCTGCACACAGTTTAAACAACAGAAACTTACAATTAGTGATATAATAGACATCCCACAACTACAAAAAACCTTTGACAAGGTATGATCATGTTTTAAGGTTAAGATTTATCAAAAACATATGATCATGTGATTCATGTCCAATTTCTTAAAACTACCCTACCCCAAACAGAATTAATTGAGAAATACTTCAATTAAGTTCAAATTTAATGTGAAATGCAACATCAACTATTCAATTAAACTAGGCAAAGATCAAATTAAATGAAACATACCTGAAACCTCAATAATCAAAAGGCAGTTTTGTGCCCTAGCGGAGATAACGAAGAAATCTTCACACTGAGTTGTTTTTGCTCTTAACTTTTCACAACCGATAGACACGTTTGGGAAAGATATCCAAGGAAGATATATAGGTTGGGAAAAAAAAATTTGGCCCCTCAAATTATTGGGCCTAGGGCGGTCGACCGTTTCGCCCTATGCCAAAGACGGGCCTGCTTTTGCGTCTTGACTTACTTCTTGTTAGCTCCTGAAGGTGAGTGCGTCTACTAACAACATTCATTAAGTTGGGCCTAGAAAAATGAAGAGCTTAATTAATTACAACATGTTCCAAACTCAAGCCTGTTTTCATGAAACCCGTTTTGCGATCCGAATTGAATAACAGGTTTAATTGATTTTACACTTCCTTGCGAGCTGTATATATATACAGAGACCATGAACAGAATAGATAATTCCTGCTGCCATTAGTAAAGGAAAGCCGGCCCGCATCAGTTGAGATTCTGCTGGCTTCCTGTCTTTACTTGAGTTATAGAATGGAGGAGTAATTAAATGAGCAGTACTCGCGATCGTTGAAGCCAGAAATACACCTGCGAATCAAATAGAAGAAAAGTTGAGAAAATCTCGCAATGAGTGTAAGGTGGGTACAGGAAGCTAACTTAATTTCTTAAAAAAAGAAAACCAAATGGTCCAAATGATTGGGAAAAAAAAACGTATGGATATGCAGGGAGCCAGTTTAATTAATGATAAAATGAGGGGCCAAAAGGAAAGTAGAGAATCAAATCAACTCGGTGCGTATTAGCTAGTTGGAAACTTAATGTGTCATGTACCCAAGACTATTAGACCGAGTCACTTAGCTGAGTTGAGTACTATGACTCACCGGGTTAGCTACAGTGGTTATGAGTACACAGTTTTGTGTAAGAATTCTATTTCCTCGAGTTCCGTTTCTTCTTTATGTAACTAGGGCCGTTGATGTCCATCATCTTCGATTGGTGGTTAAATACCCAATCATTGTAAGACCCTAATTTTTCATGAATGAAAAACTAATTTGCTTTCAATTTGAAAGTTAGGCTGTGATATTCAGAGAGAGAGAACATCTTGCTGCTAGTTATCATCTTCTTCATCTTGTAGTTGTACCTTTCTACACTACAATTGGTATTAGATTCACTCATGGCACCTGTTTCCATGGCTAACAAATAATCCATCGCCGAGGTCACTACCTCTGTTGCTCAAAACACCACCTCCATCATTGAAATCAAAGATAATATTAATTCGTTGAATTCTTCAGTAACGGATGTCAAATCCACATTGAACCTTATCCTCAGTTCACTAGAAAACAATCATCCACAACCACCAGATCCCAATTTACCTCCAGATCCATCTTCTGGTGAATCTCAATCTGACCCTACTCAACCCTTCCATAATTTTAGTCATCTAATCAAAACTATGTCTCATACCAACCACAATAAGTTTTCCCGAACCCCTAAAGTGGATTTTCTAACAATTAATGGAACTAATCTTCGTGGTTGGGATCTTAAGTGTGAAGGATATTTTGTGTTTCGTAAATTTCCTGATGAGCAGCGGATGGACATGGCTGCTATTCATTTTGATTCACAGGTAGATTCATGGTGTATGAACTACCAACAAGGTAAACAGTATATTCCTTGGGCTACCTTTTATTCATATTTATGTGCTAGATTTGAGGATATTACGCAGGACAATTATGTTGGAAGTTTCAATAAACTTGTTCAAACTACTACGGTAGAAGAGTACTTTGATAAATGGGAACATTACAAAGGGTTCATGGTTGCTAACAACCCGTCTCTCCCAGAGAGTTTCTATACACTCAGTTTTATCAGTGGCTTAAGGGAAGATATTCGCACCACTATGCAAATGTTTAAACTAGAGACTACATCTGAAGCTTTTTTCCTAGCTAGAATGCAACAGGCATTAGTGTGCCATCAACCAAAACCTCTCAAATCATTCTCTAGACCTTTTGTCCCCACCCCATTATCAGTTTCTCATCTTTCCTCAACTGTTAAACCATTATTTTCTTCTTTATCTCCTTACAATAAAAGCAATACCACTCCCATTATAACACACCCCACCTCCCCAACTAAAACTTCTCTAGAAAATTCCTTCCCACCATATAAAAGACTTACTCATGCTCAAATGCAAGTGCGAAAAGATAAGGGATTATGTTATAATTGTGATGAATTTTACAGGCAGGGCCACAAGTGAAAAACTCAACAACTTTTCATGTTGATTTCTGATGAACAAGAAGACGAACTGGATCGACTACACAATGAGGATTCCAATGTTGCTTCTCCTTCCACTAATGATTATACAATTGAGATATCTATGCATGCCTTAACAGGGAATGTTGTTCATGACACAATCAGGATTGCAGGTCATTTGAACAAGTATCCTATCATGGTTCTAGTTGACACTGGCAGTACCCATAGCTTCATTGACTCCAAACTTGTGGCTAAACTGGGTATTCATTCTTCTCCAAAAAGTCCCATGTTAGTTACTGTGGCCAATGGGGATGATATTATGAGCAAGGGCATGTGTCAAGACCTTCATTGGGATATGCAGGGCTATCAATTTTCTTCTAACTTAATGGTTTTACCATTAGGGGTTTTTGATATGGTATTGGGAGCAGATTGGTTACAACAATTGGGAGATATCACCTTCAACTTTGCTCAACTGAAGATTTCTTTTATGCATCATGGTAGCTACATCACACTTCAGGGAAGTTTTTTTAAACCTTCTCTCAGTGTTATTTCTGGCTCTTCCTTGAGGAAGTTTATCAATAGTAACACCCCCACATTAATTGGTCAATTTTTTTCTATTACTCCCCCACCTTTCACACCCATACCTTCTCCAATAAATGCAATTTTAGATTCCTTCTCTGATTTTTTTGTAGAACCCACTACACTTCTTTCATCCAGAAAATTCGATCATAAGATTCCACTTAAACCAAATTCTGCACACACTTCCCAGAGACCCTATGAATGCCCTTATATTCATAAATATGTAGTGGAGAAAATGGTGTAGGAGATGCTATCTGCAGGCCTTATTCAACATAGTAATAGCCCTTTTGCTTCTCTCATTCTACTTGTGAAAAAGAAGAATGGTACATGGAGGTTCTGTGTTAATTACAGGAAGCTGAATGAACTGACTATTAAAGATAAATTTCCTATTCCTTTGATTGATGAGTTACTGGATAAGTTAAAAAGAGCTGTTATTTTCACCAAAATTGATTTAAGATCTGGCTACCATCAAATAAGAGGTTTTGGTTCTGATATGTTTAAAACAACTTTTTAGAACTCACCATGGCCATTATGAGTTCAGAGTGATGCCCTTTGGTCTCATAAATGCCCTTGCTATATTCCAAGCCCTCATGAATGACATATTTCAACCATTTCTCAGAAAATTTGTTTTGGTATTTTTTTGATGATATCCTAATCTACAGTTCTTCCTTAAAGGAACATGTTATGCACTTACAACAAATATTTTCACTTCTCAGACAACACTCCTTGTATGCCAAGGTCTCTAAATGTTTCTTTGCTCAACCTTAGTTAGAATATTTGGGGCACCTCATTTCTGCAGATGGAGTAGCTGCTGACCATACCAAAATCTCTGTTATGCAAACTTGGCCTCTACCTACGAAACTTGAGATAGTTGAGAGGATTTCTGGGTCTCACAGGATATTATAGGAGATTTATCAAGGGATATGGTACCATCTCTAAACTCCTTACTGATATGCTTAAGAAAGATGCATTTCATTGGACACCCTCAGCACATGAAGCTTTCACTACTCTCAAAACTTCACTGCCAAAGGCTCCAGTGTTGGCCCTACCTTTCTTTCCCAAGAAATTCACATTAGAAAGTGATGCTTGTGACAGAGGAGTGGGAGCAATACTAATGCAAGAAGGCATGCCACTTTCATTCCTCAGTAAAGCCTTGGGTCCTAAAGCATTGGCCTTATCCACCTATGAAAAAAATAATCTTGGCCATTATAATGGCTGTGCAAAAATGGAGATATCATATTTCTCACAGTCAATTCATTATCAATACTGACCACCAAAGTCTAAAATATCTAATGGACCAAAGACTTTCCACCACTCATTATGTTGATGGGATTTGATTATGTCATCAAATACAAGAAGGGCCTAGACAATGTGGTTGCTGGTGCCTTGTCCAGACTAATAGCAGAATCTGCAGACTACAATGCCAATTCTTTGAGCATTCCTCAGTGGACACAAGATATAATCTCCAGTTATGAAGGTGATTCTGTAGCTCAACAACATATTATAGCATTACTTGTTTCTCCAAGTCAGTCCAAGTTTTCATATTCACAAGGCATACTGAGATTCAAAGGCATACTCTACATTGGCTCAGGTAACGAAGTGAGACACTCCATTCTTCAGTCCTTACACTCTTCTCTACTATTGGGGGCACTCAGGCATGCTAGGTACTTATCATAGAGCCAAATCACATTTCTTTTGGCCCAAAATGAAACATGATATCATGTAATTTGTAGCTACTTGTGAGGTATGTCAATGCAACAAAGGCAATACTTCTTTTCTTAGTGGACTTTTACAACCTCTACCCATTCTACAGAGAGCATGACAGGATATTTCTATGATTTTATTGAAGGACTTCCACTGTCCAATAAGAAGAGTGTCATTTTAGTGATTGTTGACAGACTTACAAAGTACATCCATTTCCTTCCCTTGAGTCATCCCTTCAGGTTTATATGCTTCTAACGAATAACATTGAATTTCGAAACATTAGCGAATCAATCATATCCTGTGGCATTAGAAATAATATTATATTTTGGTTTTATTATTGCTTATGCTGTCAAATCACAGCCATGTCAATGGCCAAAGAATTTCTCAACAACATATTCAAGCTCCATGGCCGACCAGGCACCATAGTCCGTGACAGGAACAAAAAATTTGTGAGTCACTTTGGAAGGCTTTGTTTAATTTCTTAAGCACCACTCTCAAGTTCTCCACTGGCCTACCATCCACAAAGAGATGGCCAAACTGAGAGAACTAATGCATGTGTGGAATAGTATCTCAGATGTATGACTAGCCCTAATCCTAAGCAATGGACACAGTGGTTGTCTCTTACTGAATGGTGGTTCAACACCAACTATCACACTAGTCTGAAGATGTCACAATTTCAGGCCTTGTATGGTTATCAACCTCCTCATCTCATCTTCTCCATTATGGCTACCACGTCAGTTGCTTCTGTGGAGAGTTACTTGAAGGAGAGAGATGTTATGTTGCAGCTGCTGAAAAAAGACTTAACCAACACACAAGATAGAATGAAGTTTTTCGCCGACAAGAAACGCTTGGATAGAGAATTTTTAGTGGGAGACATAGTCTTTCTTAAACTTCAACCATGTAGACAATCTTCAGTTGCTATCAGAAAAAATTTCAAGTTGTCTGCCAAATTCTTTGGTCCCTTTGTACTACTAAAGCGAATTGGATCAGTGGCTTACAAATTGCAGTTACCAGTGGGGTCTCGAATCCACCCTATCTTCCATGTGTATCAACTTAAAAAACAAATTGGGCTCCAAGCTTCTACTATACCGTTACTGCCAGTGGTGGATGATAAAGATCATTTTGTGGTTGAACCGGTGTCTGTGTTGGACACTCGTAACACCCTCAGAGTAACCAATATGTACCTCAAATTCTCATTCACTAGTCTAACTCTACAAGATGCTACCTCGGGAAGACATTGCTCATATACAAGTTAGGTTTCCAAACTTTATCCTTGAGGACAAGGATCTTTAAAGGGAGAGGCATTGTCATGTACCCAAGACTATTAGACCGAGTCACTTAATTGATTTGGGTACTATGACTCTCCGGGTTAGCTAGAGTAGTTATGAGTAGATAGTTTTGTGTAAGAATTCTATTTCGTCGAGTTCCATTTCTTCTTTGTTGTAACTAGGGCCGTTGATTTCCATCATCTTCGATTGATGTTAAATACCCAATCATTGTAAGACCCTAATTTTTCATGAATGAAAAACTAATTTGCTTTCAATTTGAAAGTTAGGCACTGATATTCAGAGAGAAAGCAGCTTGCTGCTAGTTATCATCTTCTTCATCTTGTAGTTGTACCTTTGTACACTACATAATGGCAATATTGCATTTCTAGCACTTTTATTTGAAATTTGATTTTTACTTCTACGATTTGATATTTGGGTGTAGATGTAGGATTTCCTGCATCTACAGATTTTGTCATCTTGCTTGAGAAGCATATTTGTATTAAGAAATAGAAGTTCATATATGTATTAAAAATAAACAAGCACGAACGTAAACTTTCTTTTTATTAATAGCTAATTCTAAGAAACTTTTGCCGGGTTAATTAGCTCAAAAGATTTACTAATTAACTTTGTATTCCCTCCACGTTCACATCAGCTTCTTATAAGAAATATAAAACGGGGGAAAAATATGGCTAGCCCAATTTTGGAATTTTTTACATTAGGAGCCCGTCATTAAGATACCCTATATTAGAAACCCAAAATTAATTTTAGAACTACTAGTTTTACTATAATGACCTTTCACTATAGTAATTATTTTATTTTTGTATTTGTAATTATTCAGTTTTGGTCTACGGTTGTAGTAGCAGGTTTTCCCACACTACACCCCTTACTCGATTTTGCTTAATTAGTCCATTGAAAGATGTAAGATCAAGAATATTTATTGATTGAATCCATGAATTGTTTACACAAGAAAATAGAATTACACTTAGAAATTAAAACACTCTTAAACTTTCTCTCTCTAATATTGGAATGTCGCCTTATCGGCTTGTTTATGGCAAGGCATGTCATTTTGTTGAGTTAGAACATAGAGCTTATTAGGCATTAACGACTAAATTTTCACTTGACAAGGCGGGAGCCCATAGGAAACTCCAGCTCAATAAGGTTGGACGAGATTACGTATAGATGCTTACGATAGTGCGAAGGAGTATAAGAACAAAATGAAACTTGCGCATGATATAAATATTTTACGGAAGTCATTTTCTCCGAGTCAAAAAGTTCTTACATATGATACCGCTTGCATCTTTTCCCTGGGAAATTACGTTCTCGGTGGACGGGTCCTTTTATTGTTGCCTTTGTATTTCCTCATGGAGTTTGTTGAGATCGAGGCACCGGACGGTAATAGTTCTTGAAGGTTAACGGTCGGGAGATTGAAAACCTTTTAGAGCCCTTTCCTACGGGTGATGTTGAGGAGGTCCCTGGAGGACCCTGTTTACCCTTGATTGACCATCGAGGCGATTGTATGTTGTATATTAGTTTTTGATATCTCTCTTCACCCAGGTACTATCTTTCCAACTTCTCCTCGTGTTATTTTTGGTACTGCTCTTTCACTAGAAACATTGAGGACAATGTTAGATTTAAGTTTGGGGGTGGGGAAGAACTTTTTAGTTGCACTTTTGAAACTTCTAGTGTCACTTGGTATCCGGTTAGCTAAGTTTACACATTGTTTCTCACCGAAAGATAAAAATTGGAATGCTAGGGATAACAACCTATTGAGACATTAGAGAAAAAGACATTGAGATCCTTGAAATTCAGGAGAGAACATGTTCCTTTTAGAGAGTAACCGTGATGGACCTAACCATCCATGATGGAAAGGCGAGTAGGTCAGGAAATGCCCGGAAAGACAAAGCAACCTCACAATGTAGTCTTAGTTCTTTTGGATTACAACTCTCTCTCGGTAGAAACTTATCATCATCAACAAACGGAGCGACATCAAAATCTATAAAGAAAGTGGAAGACGTTTAAGGTTTAGAAGCAACAATAGAAAATCGAAATTCAAAATCAAGGGTTACAAGAAGTTATAAGAGCAAGAAAAATCAAATGATATAAGTTATTGAAGTTCATGATACTAAGACATTACAAGTTGCGAAGATCCAAGTGTTAAATTCCTTGTGATGGCCATGTAAATTTTGTTTCAAAAAAAAAAAAAAAAAAAAAAATCATCATCATTACGTTCTTTTTTGTTCTATAATTAGTTTTGTTCAATAAGGCCATAGGGAAGTAGAAATTTTTATGTCAACCAAGAAATCAAAGAGAAGAGTTAATTGTCAAGGTTCTACGAGGTTCAAGAGTTTATCATCAACAGTTGAAGACCAAAGAAGGCGTTGTTTCTAAGAGCACTATGAGAGAGTCGAAGAAAGATACATTTGGTTGCTTTGTTAGTCCGCTTTCAATCGGCACAAGATCTTTCTAGCAATGGTTTAACTCATCACACGTATTAGTCCAAATTGTGTAGCGAGATGTCCTCTCATCTTTTTCTCTCCTAATCTTAGTCTAGCCTGTAAATCGGCGGGACGCATCTTCAAATGTTTATCTAATTTGTGGCCAGCGGATATCTCTTTATCTAGCGAGTGTTGCCGGATGTGTCTCCCCTTTTCTTGATCGACTTTAGAGCTAACACCATTAATTTCTACGGCATTCTAGTCACTTGGAGATAGGTTGAGAATTTGTATGTCTCATAGCTCTTTGGATACTTGTGACCAATTAAGTGTCGGGTTTGTGGGTACACCTCGGTAAACCCTCAGGAGACAACACTCGCCACTAGGGCCACCTAGGGGGTTCAAATGATTTTATTTTCGAGAATAAATTTGCTCGAGGACTAGCAAATAATAAGTTTAGGGGTATTTGATAGACACGTTTTTAAGTCGAATTGTCCTCGGTGTTGGTATTATTTTGGAACTCGATTTTGTACTAATATTGTGTTTTTATGTATTTTAGGTATTTTGGAAATAAATATTTTTGGAAAAATCGGCTCGAAAAGTTGCTCGGAACACCTGGAGGACATTTGATATTCCGACTCCCACTTTGGATAAGGGGTAACCCAATTACTAAGGGCATCCCAAAAGGGGACACTGCTTTATTCGCACCCGAACGGGATAAGGCGGTCATCTTCAACAATTTGAAAATAAGCTTTTAAGGAAACTATGGCAGCAACGAACCGGTTTTGGGTTCGGATTTTGGAGTTTGATACAGAGATTCAATGGTGATTTTTTTCTTTGGAATGGTTTTGATTGAGCGTAGCGTGGTAGGGTTGTTCGTTTTACGTTAATTTTTGGAGAAAACAAGGCGAGTACGTGTCTTTTGTTGAGATAATCACGGGTGTGTACGAGTTTTTCGTGTTTGGAGTGTGCTATCTTTGCTTGAAGAGAACGTGTAGAAGATAAATATCGAGATTTGAAGCAACTTGACGCGTGAAAAAGAAATAGCGGAAATAATCTAGGTGGAAAATATTTGTTTTAATGAGGAGATATTTGGTGATTATGAGGAAGATTCTTGTCGTTGTGGGGTATAAAAGGGGGTCTTGGGGTGGAAGAGAGCGGGAGAGAGATTGGGAGAGTTTTGGAGAACCACGGAGCAATAAAATCGAATTGGAAGTATTCTGCTGTTCTTTTGCCGCCCATTGAAGAACACGAAGAACATCAACGCCACGCCCAGCATCGTCGTATTTTGGGGTCGTAGTTTATAGCGGTGATCTTAAAGCGAAAGTGACAACGACACTTTGATTTTATCGCTTACATAACAGATCGGTTTGTAACAAATAAACTGTACAAACCCGATTTTCATTATTTTTCTCCATTTCATCATTTGTACACCTCCTTTGAGCTATAAAAATGAAATTTGAGCGTGTTTCCAACATGATGAGCGGCTAATTCTCCCACAACCAAGGCAATGAGGAAGCTATTTACGCATGAATAAGTGGTAACTATTCTATTTTCTCTAATTTATAAATTATAATTCTCAAATCCTTTGCTTTTGCGAGTTTTAAATTGTTCGCAAAATTCTTTTCATTAGTTGTGATTCAATTAGATAGGTTATGCTTTGTATTAAGATAATCTATGCTTAGGGATACAATTAATTTTTGAGAATTTATCCGATTATTTGTGAATTAAGAAACAAAGGATTTAAAGATAATTAGAGTTTTGGGTTATTTACCGTTATTCATTCATGTGTAATAGTGGAATCGGTGTCTTGGTTATTCTCTCATATCTTGAAACAATTTTGTGTTAATTTTTCTTTATTATTAATCTTTAAAAAGTCTAAAATCTTTTGCTTTCACAAGTCTCAACGAACCTTATTACTACAACATTATTGAGTCACATCATGCGTGTAGTTGTGATCCCAAACAATCTTCTCAAATTCTTGCATAACGCTCCTCCTTCCCATTCCACCCTTCTAATAGTTGCTTGTGCGCTATAAATTGTACTTAGAGAAGACACGTTCTTCTCATCCTACTTGAAACCTCCGAGAATTTGTCTTGGTTTTGATACATGCTTTGGTCGATCTCTTTACATCCTCGATTCATGAGGTTTTAGCTTCACAACTAGGGAGTGACCAAGAAAATCTTTCGGATCGGGAGGTTATGACGGCGAAACACACCTTACAATCCCATTGTTTCGTCCTAGTCTCTTAGATTAAATACAAGCTTAAAGGGCGATTATCCTTCCTCATTTGAGTCTTGTATACTATTAGTCTTCTTTGGATATACATAACCATTTCTCTTGTGGCTATTCTTCTCCTTGAATACCCCACTTCTATCGCAAACCATCTCAAAATGGATCTTTGAACCTTGGGTATTCCTCACCCAACACACACATGTTCTTAAAGAGCCGTCTCTTTGCCCGAGCAATTGCTTCATTTGGAGATTTTATTCCCTACATAAGGACAACAATGGGAGATTATAAGGAGGTTCATTACAAGCAATCCATTAGTAAAGTTGAAGATACTAGGTGAAAAGTATTCTTTGGTAACATCTGAGGGCATTTTATAGTATTCAGCGTATCCCAACCAAGCGGCCTTGCATTTGTTGGATCAATATATGTCATCACCTAAGGATCGAATGAAAAGAAAATAAATTAGTTCCAAAAAAAAATTAAAACACTATCTTGAGGACCACAATTCGGAATGATCGTAATATTGTTTAGGTATGGGTCGAGGAACCGAAACTAAAGACCAACTTTGAAACTTTTCCGGCATACACATTTCATTTGCAATCAACGCCGAGAAACATAGGTGCGAGAGGCATGCTCGTAATCTATGGTTTCAAGCCGGTACTATTTCCGCGTAATTTATAATTAATATATGTCACGCCCCCAACTCTTAAACACCTTTAACTAATAATAAATTAACCTAAACCTGCAATACGAGAATCTAGATATCATAACTTAAGGATCGTAAATTCATAAAGTAAAACAAAACTAATAACCCGAACACTCTAATTACTTCATATATGAAAACTCTCAAATGATATGAATATATTACTATGATGTTTACAGATAAACAAGAATACATAAATATAAAGATACATAAACGTTCTTAATCGCACAAAACTTCGAACTACGAAACAAATATCTCCAAGCGCGTCATCACTTCTGAAACTGTAGTGGGAACGAGTGAGAACATCATCCCAATGGGTGCTCAATGGAAACATATAACTCTCATGTAATCACCAACTTGCATCACAGTTCTACTAAAGAAAACACAGTAAACATTTTTACACACAACATAGAGCAGAAGATTGCTTCAACTCGTTTCCCCAGATATTGCGTCCATAGTGGCAATATCCGTGAAAGATCACCACCGGATGGATCTACGATAAACGAATTAAACAACCTAAACATATGTTATCCCAACCTCGTCTCACTCAATGGATAAGATGATGCTAGGAATAACTCCAGTCTCAAATGATAGTATGAATCCAGGTACTGTAAGATATTATTGTGGAATGCGTACACCTCATAAATCCAAATGCCACCATCTAAGTCTCGAATATAATAAGGTTTTTGATTACTATGATCGACCCCGCTTCATAACATGTTCACAAAGGCCCCAATCATTATTCGTAGGCCAAAGTCTCCAAATAATGACCATATCTAGTCATGAACCTAGAATTTCTTCACAAGTCAAAGTCATAAGAATCCCGTCATACTACTAAGACTGAACAAACAAGTATGATATACACAGAGTGAATTCCCCAAATAAAATGTAGTATATATAATAATCAAAGTAAAAGCTAGGACTACTATCTTAAGGCAAATAAAATGTAATATTATTTATAGGGGTAAAAAGCCGGGGCTACTAAGTAATATTCAAACAACGTAGCATTGCCCTAATAAACTTAGCAAAGAGATACGGGGAATCACAGACAATCTTCGCGGGAACCACCCAACGCATATCACACAACATACCCATTCAATTACAAACAACATGCTCCACGAGAAAATAAGGACTCATCATGCTCATGAGATAAAGTAACCTAATGATTACAAGAGGTTACAAAGTTCCCACTGTTTTGATGACAAGTCATGCCTACCTCGAGATCCAAGATCCTTGGTTCATCCTTTGAATCGATCATTGTTAATAAAGAGTAATTGTTAATCAAGCACTCAAGAAATTAACCAAAAAGGCTCATACAAGGTTCATAACACATTTTCATACAAATCTCTAGTTAACCAGTGAACTATCTAATGGTTTTAGACCCACTTATGGTCCTACACCTTTTCATTCTCTACCTTTAACACATATAAGGTTTACTAATTCAATTAGGTTGGTTTTATAGTTATTAGATATGTCTTAAGAATGACTACAACTTTGTAGAAAAACCCAAGGCCAACTCGGACCACAAGTGGTCCAACTCCTCTGATATAGAAAACTATACCTAAGCCCAAGTCCACTAAACAAGCCCATTAACTTAGGGCCCAGTCCACCTAAATCAACTAACGGTCAGCGGTAAGTTGGTCAAGGGGAGTCAACTAGCAGTGGCAGGTCAAAGTCCATTGATCAAAGTAAAGTCAACGGTCAAGTCAATAGTCAAATATGATTATGTGCGGGTCCAGCGAGAGTCATGACACGGTCAAACTCGGGTGAATCGGTGAGTTACAGATTTCACTCGGTCAGACAGAGACTAAGTCGGATAGAACGAGAATCGATCGGATAATCGTCCAGGATGATAACAAGTTTAAACTTCAAGATACAAAAGTTCATACAACTCAATTCTAACAAGTATAACTTTAACAACAACAACTTAATCTAATCCCCTTAACTCATACTAACACCACCAATTCAAATATAACTCTTACAACATTAACACCATTCTCACAATCTCCATCTCTATCCAAACAAACAACTTCATAATCATCGGTTATATCAACTGTCTATTTTTGCACAATAAACTTCAGGCAGTTCACTCACAACCTAAGTCATTCCCCTAATTCTCACAAGAACAATATTTCCTCCCCATTATCCATAACCACATCCAATTCCAATTCTTTTCTTTGAAGTTTCTTTTACTAAACTTCTCAATTGAGAGAAATCTTATAATTTCAAATCCACAAACCCCACGATTACATTTTCCTGCAATTTCCCGAGTAGCACAAAACCATTCACTACCACTTCAATTCTACGGTTACACTTCACCACCAGATATACTTCTTGAAGATTCTTCCATGTCTAACATCCAGCTAAATCCATTTCCTTAATTTCAGACCATCACAAGCACATTCTAGTGTTCATTAATATCAACTTGCTATACTAATTCTAACACAGACACACACACACATGATAGGTGTAGAATACACCGTATTTAATATCTAGTATTTATGCTTTCTTTGCGAGTTTTCTTGTAAATTATGTATCTTATGTTTGCTTTTGAGTTTATTAGGTGCAATGGAGTCATTTGGAGCAAAAAGACCAATTGGAACTCGTTCAAATACAAGATTTCTACTTTTCATTGTGTAGAGGACGAGAAGATGAAGACGATGCGAAAAGAATGGAGTCATTAGAGTTCGTATGAAGAAGTTATGAGCAAAATAAGAACTTGGAAGACAAAGGGCAAAATAGTCATTTCATGGGCGAACATTATCTGGAGTCCAGTCATGGTTAAGGGGGTTGATAGTAGGGTGCCCCTTATCACCTACTAGTGGATGCATTTATCGTCAGGGTGTAACCATCCAACCCAAGCTACACAAACACTGGATCGAAGGTTATCTTCGCCACGAGATCGATCTGTGATTTCATGGATCGATGAAGAGAAAAGAATGGATTGGGAGTTCGATTGATGGGTTTTGGTTGAATGAAGTTGGTGTATCGAGCAAGGTTAATTCAGTGGAAGAGATCGATTAGGGTTCGATTGATTGGAAGCTAAGAGATGAATCGAGAGAAGATGGTTTAATTGAGAAAGCAGTTCCTTTGCCGCCATTGTTCAAGAAATTGGAATTGGGCGAGATTCGAGAAGAACAAGAGCAAAGATCGAGAAGCGAGGAGCAAGCCAAGGTTATGATGTTGTTGGTGGATCGGGTTAGATTCGAAGCTAAGAAGAGATTGCAATTGCAGATCGATTGAGTCTTTGTGGATGTCGAGATTTAAAGGGGATTTGAAGAACAGAAAATGGTGAGTGATAATGTTTAAATTTTGAAGGAAAAGGGTGAATCGATCGAGATGAGGCGGGGTTCTTTGTAGTCGTTCTTGGGTTGAAGCTTGCACGAGTGAGTTCGAAATTTGTGTTGAGTTGAGAGAGGAATTCATGGAGAAATTGAAGAAGCGAGTTAGGTGAGCTTTATTTCAAGAGGAAGTTTCGCTAGAAGAAGATGGTGCTCTTGCCGGTGGCGGTGGTTGTGGATGTGCAAAATCAGTGCGAGTTGAGATGGGTCTATGTGAAGTCCTAGATGAATGCTTAGGTCATGCAGGTGATCTTTGGTATTTAGAGTTGGATGTGAAGCTCAAGTGGCTCGGGATTATTGACAAGGTTGCGGTGCAAGGATGGAAAATGGGTTCATGTCAAATGCTAATGAAGTGTTTCTTGGTTTGATGTTGAAGGCTGAGATACGGGGAGAGAATGAAGGTTATGGTGGATTGTAAATGGTAGTTGTGATTGAGTTTGAGAGCTGCCATTGGATGCAATTTGTATAAAAAGAGCCGCAAGTAGAGATGAATAATCAGTGGTGGTGGTGCCATGGTTTGTACGCATGAAGTGAAGCCTACCTTTGGTAATGAACGGGAGTGAAGAATATAGATGTATGCTAGGAAAATACGACGGTGGAAGTTGGAGTGTGAATTTATGTTGCTTCGAAGTTGCGGCATGGTAGAGGATAGGAAGTGATTGGTTCTTGGCCTTTGTGGTTTGAGGAGGATTTGGAGTTGCACTTGGAATGGCTTTGAGTTTGTGATCTTTGTTGAAAGAGTTTCTTGGTGGTTAGCGAGATATGGCTAAGGCTGCGATAGTGTTGGGGTGAATGAAATGCGACTTGATGAGCAGCCACGGGTGGTGCAAGGCATGATGATACAAGGGATGGTGGTTTGAGAATCAAATGGATTCGGGTTATGAGATTGCTTGTTGTTGGAGTTTAAGGATTTGAGATATTGCGTACAAGGTTTTGGTGTCGAGTGGATGCGGATGGAAATTGCGAGGAGTTGTGGGTTGGTTGGCCGGTGGATGTGGCGAGAGAGTTAGCAGGTGGTGTTGGCCATTATCATTTTGAGATGAAATGGTCCGATGCACCATCTTGGTGCAACACCAGATGGCACGGCAAGATGGATATGGCACTGAGCCACTCGAACTCCACTCGGCCAATGACAGACCACGGCAAGTTAACCCCCCGACTAACGGCTCAACCACGACTCGGACCACGACTCAATGATCGGCTTCGGTTTGACTCAGTGCCTTGACCGATCCCGTTGACCCGATGACCTGCGTTGACCCTTTGACCCGGTGGCCGGTTTGACTTTGCCGGTCACCTGAGCTACTTTCCGGCGACGATTCCGGTGGGATTCCGGCCATAATCCCAGTTTTCCGGCGAACGGTTTTGGGACATATTTTCTGCACGGGTTTCTCTCCATGGTGGGCCGGGTGAATTTCCAACTAATGGACTTTGAAGACAAAACCTAGTTTTGGAAGGAGTGGAGCTATATAAAGAGAAGACTTTTATTATCTATGGGATATCTTTGATCTTTGCACGTTTTATTATCTCTACTTGTTTTCTAGGGTTTAGAACCATGATGAAGTCTTTTCTCTTTCTTCTTGTGATGAACTCCTTGAATATGAGTACCTAATTATCTTTTGGTTATGGAATAGTTGGATTTCACAAAGCATGATTCTTTGATTCAATATATTAGTTTTGTCTCATATTTATCGTTTGCAATTCTCGAAAATATTGTTTTATGATTGATTGATTGTTTTGTCAAGTTGCAAATTGGTAGAACTTCTAATCACATCTATTGCTAGTTTAGGGTTTATTATACGAAAAAGTGATATTCCTTGAATACAAGTAGCATAATATGATTATGGTTTGTAGTGATATATTCTTATGATCATATGTGAATCGTAACCTTTGTTAAATTGAATTAGTGCGCTTTCCACGTTCAATTGCTTTGATTGGCCTGATTTCATAGAACTTAATGCATCTAGGGAATTAAACTTGATTAGTGCTTTTACACGTTAGGTTGTTCCTTTAGATAGAATTCATATTCGCATCTTTTAATGTGTTTGTTGATGACATGAGGAGATTTGCGGGATATTCTTGCGATCAAGGTATTCTAGGGTCTTTGATAAAAGTTGAGATTAAAAATCAATTCTAGTTATGGTGAAAAGCATGTTAGTGAATGAAACGAAATCCTTAACCAATATCTTTCTATCTTATTTGTTTGTTTATTTTCTTTTTTGTTTTTATTTTTTTTATAAAATCACAAAACTACGGGTGTTTTTATAAGGAAACCATAACAATTTGACAACCTAGACCTCTCTGTAGGATCGATCCTTTCTTGCCCTTGCTATATTTATATTTTGAGTAGTAAGAAAGTGTAATTATATTTGTGTCGCTTACGAAGCGATCAAATTTTGGCGCCGTTGCAGGGAGGCAGAACCCGGTTGTCAATTGTTTTTTAGTTTCTTATTTTTGTATTTAGTTTTTGTTTTATTTTATTTTTTTTTATTTTTGGGTTTTAACCTTGTTTGAGAATCTTATTTCGGGTGCTTATTTCGATGGAAGGAGCATATTGGAACAATGGATACGGTTTTCAACCTCAACAATATGATAACTACCAATTCCATGGGTATAATCAAAACCAATTCATTGGTTATGACCAATATTCCATGGAACCTTGTGGTTTTCCTCAACAACCTTATGGCGGGTATGTGTGTGAACAACAACAAGGATGGGAGGATTCTTATGTTTGTGAACAAAAAGTCTCTAATTTTATAGATAAAGTTTCACCTTTTTACAAGAGGAATTTAAAAAATCTAAAGAGACTACAAACGAGCAACTCCAAGAACTTCGTGAAGGTATGACTATCTTGCGAAGAGACATTGATCAATACAAGGAAGATATGGATAATTCTAATGTGCATATGGTTTGTGATGAATATTTGATTGATGCTAATGTTGAAAAGGCCAATCCTTGGATACTTTCGTTGATAATTGTGTAGTTAACTCAACTCTTGATCTTAATAATGATCATTCACCTATTCAAAAGGATGAGTTAGAGATTAACAACACCAAATTCAGCGAGGAACAATCTTATGTTGACTATGATAGTGACGGTGATTATGATACATTGCTTGAAACAACTCATGGTGACATCTCCGAGGAGTCTTTTTGGGATCAAGATGAAGATGAAGAGGAATATGACGACACTTGTGTAGATTACTCAAGCATTGATCTTAATAATGATCAAGAGCCTATTCAAAGGGTGGAGCTTGAGGATGATGCATTTTGAGTGTTCTAAAAAAGTTTCTTATAATAAAATTTGGATCCACAAAGAGTATGTGCCTTACAACAAAGAGGAGTATGTTGAGAATGAGGCCGTTATAACCAATATTGTGGAAGACCCAATTGAGCTTGCAAATGATTGTAATGATGATGTTTATGTCGAGACTTTGGTTACGGCAGAAACGGACGAAGAATGGTTGCAAGGTTTGATAGAGGACCATGATATACAAGAGGTGAATAATTCACTTGAGTTTTTCAAGGATGAAGAGGATTAGTAATACAAGAGATTGTGAAAGGTTTATCTAACCCTTTGCCTATTATTTCTTCTCCTTTACCTCTTATTGGTTTGAATATATGTGCTTGAGACCTTTATTGAATGATTTTGTTTCTCGATTTCCACCATTAGAGAAACTTGATTCTCATACTATGCAGGTTATGGAGCCCGAAACCATGGAAGTTCCCGACTCTTATATTCTTTATACACTTCCAAGTGTGGACAAGAATAAGTGTGGGGGAAGCTTTTATCGGTTCATAGCTTCACTTTTGCTTTATGTTACTAATATTTGTGTGAAGTTAGTGTTTGCAAAACAGGTTCTATGGAAGGATCCTCAACTTTTCAGGTTATTGGTATATGGGGAATGAATCTTGTGAGGATAAAGTCGGGCCGTCGACTTTAAAACAAGCGCTTAGTGGGAGGCAACCCACCGGTTTTGTATTTCTTATCCTTTTGCATTTTATTTTTGTTTCGTTTTTTTTTTTTTTTTACTGTTTTTATATCATATTTGCATCCCTATGTTTAATTTCATTGAGTCCGTAATCTATCTTAGAAGAGAATTATGACGAATACCTTTTCGTCAGAAAATTTCAGACTGCGCGTAGTTCAGTCCAGAGACCATAACTGTCAGACCGTTTATCAAAACACTGTGAAATTTTGACACTGTGTAGAAAACACGTAGGTGAACAACTTTTGTGAAATGGAGTTTTTCCAAATTCCTTACCAATTTGCACAGTTTTTGCGTTTTATCTGCTGTTACGTCAGAATTCAGAACTTTCGGTTTTTCACATTGAGGACAATGTGAAGTTTAAGTGTGGGGGAGCATTTATATGTTTGTTTTTGACACCATTAGTGGATGGAACCATTTTGAATGCAGGAGTTGAGGAACCATTTAACTAAAAGGGAAGAATATAGCTCAGAAATCACAATTAACATGATAGTTGTTACCATATCTCGGAATATCACCATATCGCATTCTATTTTTATTTTTCCATATTTATCTATTGTTCTCTAAGTGCTTTGGTGGGTCACTAAAAATCGACGTGTTATTACTGCTAGGATGAAATAGAGTGGTTGAGTTACTAGAAAAAAAAAAAAAAAAAAAAAAAAAAAATTGAAAAAAAAAGAAAAAAAAAAAAAAAAAAGAGGCAGACCAATTAGACCAAAACGGAATAAAAAGACACTTGGGAATAGCAAGTATGTGTGAAACGTAGTCCCCTGTCTCCGTCGCCTAAACAAGCGTGGAATGCGGGATCCAAGGCAACTATCATGTACTTGCTGACAAGAAGCATGCGCTTGGATCCAAAAGATCTAATCATGCCGTCTAAAGAATTGGATCCAGTTTGATCCAATTATACAAAAAAAAGAAAAGAAATTGGATCCAGTTTGATCCAATCATAAAAAAAAAAAAGAAAAAAAAAAATTATTATTGTGTTGAATAAAGTCACTCTTGGTTCCCTTGTATATGCCAATTGATTTGATGTAGCATTCGGCACTAAGTAGCTCAATCCAATAGGATTAGGTTCATCTTAGCGGTGACCTTGAGACAGATATGGGAAACATCGAACACTTGTGAATATTCGCCAACATCTACATCTATATCCATCTTCTTAATCTTTTCATTGTGATTGTGGTTTGTTAGTTTAGAGTATTGTGGCTTGTTCGACTATCTAATTAGAGTTTATTTACTAATATATGAATTGAATTTGCAAGGTACCTCCTCCCGTAGTCAATTTGGATTCGTTCATTGATTTGTCACAAATAGACGGAGTTTGAAATATAGGTTTTGTAGGTATATCTCTAGTAAACCTTCACGAGACTATAACTCGTCCACTAGGGACACCTAGGGGTTTAAAGGCTTGTTATTTATGCTAAAAGTGACTAGTAGCCTCGACGACACGGAGTTGTTGTATTTTATTGTTTTGTTTGATTTGCTCGAGGACTAGCAAAGTCTAAGTGTGGGGGAATCGATAGGTGTAGAATACACCGTATTTAATATCTAGTATTTATGCTTTCTTTGCGAGTTTTCTTGTAAATTATGTATCTTATGTTTGCTTTTGAGTTTATTAGGTGCAATGGAGTCATTTGGAGCAAAAAGACCAATTGGAACTCGTTCAAATACAAGATTTCTACTTTTCATTGTGTAGAGGACGAGAAGATGAAGACGATGCCGAAAGAATGGAGTCATTCGAGTTCGTATGAAGAAGTTATGAGCAAAATAAGAACTTGGAAGACAAAGGGCAAAATAGTCATTTCATGGGCGAACATTATCTGGAGTCCAGTCATGGTTAAGGGGTTGATAGTAGGGTGCCCCTTATCACCTACTAGTGGATGCATTTATCTCTGTGGGGTGTAACCATCAACCCAAGCTACACAAACCTGGATCGAAGGCTATCTTCGCCACGGATCGAGTCTGTGATTTCATGGATCGATGAAGAGAAAATAATGGATTGGGAGTTCGATTGATGGGTTTTGGTTGAATGAAGTTGGTGTATCGAGCAAGGTTAATTGAGTGGAAGAGATCGATTAGGGTTCGATTGATTGGAAGCTAAGAGATGAATCGAGAAGATGGTTTAATTGAGAGAGAAGCGGTTCCTTTGCCGCCATTGTTCAAGAAATTGGAATTGGCGAGATTCGAGAAGAACAAGAGCAAAGATCGAGAAGCAGGCAAGCCAAGGTTATGATGTTGTTGGTGGATCGAGTTGCGATTGAAGCTAAGAAGAGATTGCAATTGCAGATCGATTGAGTCTTTGTGGATGTCGAGATTTAAAGGGGATTTGAAGAACGAGAAAATGGTGAGTGATAATGTTTAGGGCTGAAGGAAAAGGGTGAATCGATCGAGATGAACTGAGGGTTCTTTGTAGTCGTTCTTGGGTTGAAGCTTGCGAGGTGAGTTGGGCTGTGTTGAGTTGAGAGAGGAATTCATGGAGAAATTGAAGAAGCTGAGTTAGGTGAGCTTTATTTCAAGAGGGAAGTTTCGCTAGAGAAGAAGATGGTGCTCTTGCCGGTGGCGGTGGTTGTGGATGTGCAAAATCAGTGCGAGTTGAGATGGGTCTATGTGAAGTCCTAGATGAATGCTTAGGTCATGCGGGTGATCTTTGGTATTTAGAGCTGGATGTGAAGCTCAAGTGGCTCTGGGATTATTGACAAGGTTGCGGTGCAAGGATGGAAAATGGGTTCTTTGTGACTAATGAAGTATGTTCTTTGGTTTGATGTTGAAGGAGAGATACGGGGAGAGAATGAAGGTTATGGTGGATTGTAAATGGTAGTTGTGATTGAGTTTGAGAGCTGCCATTGGATGCAATTTGTATAAGCGAGGCTGAGAGATGAGCGAGTGGTGGTCTTGCCATGGTTAAATACGCATGAAGTGAAGCCTACGCACAGTAATGAACGGGAGTGAAGAATATAGATGTATGCTAGGAAAATACGGTGGAAGTTGGATTTGTGAATTTATGTTGCTACGAAGTTGCGGTGGCGGGATAGGAAGTGATTGGTTCTTGGTTTGTGGTTTGAGGAGGGGTGGAGGTTGCACTTGGAATGGCTTCGAGTTTGTGATCTTTTGAAATTACAGTGCTGCTGGTGGTTAGGCGGATATGGCTAAGGCTACGATAGTGTTGGGGTGGTGAAATGCGACTTGATGAGCGGCCCACGGGTGGTGCAAGGCATGATGATACAAGGGATGGTGGTTTGAGAATCAAATGGATTCGGGTTATGAGATTGCTTATTTGTTGGAGTTTACAGGATTTGAGATATTGCGAGGTTTTGGTGTCGGTGGATGCGGATGGAAATTGCGAGGAGTTGTGGGCGGGTTACGAGTGGTGGATGTGGCGAGAGAGTTAGCGGGTGGTGTTGGCCATTATGCATTTGAGATGAAATAGCCCGATGCACCATCTTGGTGCAACACCCAGATGGCTGGCAAGATGGATATGGCTTTGAGCCACTCGGCTCACTCGGCCCGACTCAGACCCCGTAACACAGCAGACCACGACTCAACCTCCCAGCGGACCACGACTCAATGATCGACTCGGTTTGACTCGGTGCCTTGACCCGTCCGGCCGGCTGCGTTGACCCTTTGACCGGTGGTAGGTTTGACTTTGCGGTCCACAGAGCTACTTTCGGCGGCGATTCGGTGGGATTAAGCCATAATCGATTTTCCGTGAGCGGTTTTGGGACATAATTTCTACGCACGGGTTTCTCTCCATCGTGGGTAGGGTGAATTTCCAACTAATGGACTTTGAAGACAAAACCTAGTTTTGGAAGGAGTGGAGCTATATAAAAGAAGACTTTTATTATCTATGGGATATCTTTTATCTATCACGTTTTATTATCTCTACTTTAATCTAGGGTTTAGAACCATGATGAAGTCTTTTCTCTTTCTTCTTGTGATGAATTCCTTGAATATGAGTACCTAAGTTTATTATTGGTTATGGAATAGTTGGATTTCACAAAGCATGATTCTTTGATTCAATATATTAGTTTTGTCTCATATTTATCGTTTGCAATTCTCTGAAAATATTGTTTTATGATTGATTGATTGTTTTGTCAAGTTGCAAATTGGTAGAACTTCTAATCACATCTATTGCTAGTTTAGGGTTTATTATACGAAAAAGTGATATTCCTTGGATACAAGTAGCATAATATGATTATAGTTTGTAGTGATATATTCTTATGATCATATGTGAATCGTAACCTTTGTTAAATTGAATTAGTGCGCTTTCCACGTTCAATTGCTTTGATTGGCCTGATTTCATAGAACTTAACGCATCTAGGGAATTAAACTTGATTAGTGCTTTTACACGTTAGGTTGTTCCTTTAGGTAGAATTCATATTCGCATCTTTTAATGTGTTTGTTGATGACATGAGGAGATTTGCGGGATATTCTTGCGATCAAGGTATTCTAGGGTCTTTGATAAAAGTTGAGATTAAAAATCAATTCTAGTTATTGTGAAAAGCATGTTAGTGAATGAAAGCGAAATCCTTAACCAATATCTCTTCTATCTTATTTGCTTCCTTTTGTTTATTTGCTTTTTGTTTATTTTTATTTATAAAATCACAAATTCTTTCGGGTGTTTTATATAGGAAACCATAACAATTCGACAACCTAGACCTCTACGTAGGATCGATCCTTTCTTGCCCTTGCTATATTTATATTTTGAGTAGTAAGAAAGTGTAATTATATTTGTGTCGCTTACGACAGCGATCAAATTTTGGCGCCGTTGCCGGGGAGGGCAGCGGTTGTCAATTGTTTTTGGTTTCTTATTTTTGTATTTAGTTGTTGTTTTATTTTATTTTTTTTTTCTTATTTTCTGGGTTTTAACCTTGTTTTGGGAATCTTATTTCAGGTGCTTATTTCGATGGAAGGAGCATATTGGAACAATGGATACGGGTTTCAACCTCAACAATATGATAACTACCAATTCCATGGGTATAATCAAAACCAATTCATTGGTTATGACCAATATTCCATGGAACCTTGTGGTTTTCCTCAACAACCTTATGGCGGGTATGTGTGTGAACAACAACAAGGATGGGAGGATTCTTATGCTTGTGAACAAAAAGTCTCTAATTTTATAGATAAAGTTTCCACCTTTTTACAAGAGGAATTTAAAAAAGCTAAAGAGACTACAAACGAGCAACTCCAAGAACTTCGTGAAGGTATGACTATCTTGCGAAGAGACATTGATCAATACAAGGAAGATATGGATAATTCTAATGTGCATATGGTTTGTGATGAATATTTGATTGATGCTAATGTTGAAAAAGGCCAATCCTTGGATACTTTCGTGGATAATTGTGTAGTTAACTCAACTCTTGATCGTAATAATGATCATTCACCTATTCAAAAGGATGAGTTCGAGATTAACAACACTAAATTCAGCGAGGAACAATCTTATGTTGACTATGATAGTGACGGTGATTATGATACATTGCTTGAAACAACTCATGGTGACATCTCCGAGGAGTCTTTTTGGGATCAAGATGAAGACGAAGAGGAATATGTCGACACTTGTGTAGATTACTCAAGCATTGATCTTAATAATGATCAAGAGCCTATTCAAAGGGTGGAGCTTGAGGATGATGCATTTACGAGTGTTCTAAAAAAGTTTCTTATAATAAAATTTGGATCCACAAAAGAGTATGTGCCTTACAACAAAGAGGAGTATGTTGAGAATGAGACCGTTATAACCAATATTGTGGAAGACCCAATTGAGCTTGCAAATGATTATAATGATGATGTTTATGTCGAGACTTTGGTTACGGCGAAACGGACGAAGAATGGTTGCAAGGTTTGATAGAGGACCATGATATACAAGAGGTGAATAATTCACTTGAGTTTTTCAAGGATGAAGAGGATTCCGTAATACAAGAGATTGTGAAAGGTTTATCTAACCCTTTGCCTATTATTTCTTCTCCTTTACCTCTTATTGGTTTGAATATATGTGCTTCGAGACCTTTATTGAATGATTTTGTTTCTCGATTTCCACCATTAGAGATACTTGATTCTCATACTATGCGAGGTTATGGAACCGAAACCGTGGAAGTACCCGACGTTTATATTCTTTATACACTTCCAAGTGTGGACAAGAATAAGTGTGGGGAAGCTTTTATCGGTTCATAGCTTCACTTTTGCTTTTATGTTACTAATATTTGTGTGAAGTTAGTGTTTGCAAAACAGGTTCTATGGAAGGATCCTCAACTTTTCGAGGTTATTGGTATATGGGGAATGAATCTTGTGAGGATAAAGTCGGGCCGTCGACTTTAAAACAAGCGCTTAGTGGGAGGCAACCCACCGGTTTTGTATTTCTTATCCTTTTGCATTTTATTTTTGTTTCGTTTATTTATTTTTTTACTGTTTTTATATCATATTTGCATCCCTATGTTTAATTTCATTGAGTCCGTAATCTATCTTAGAAGAGAATTAGACGAATACCTTTTAAATCAGAAAATTTCAGACTGCGCGTAGTTCAGTCCAGAGACCATAACTGTCAGACCGTTTATCAAAACACTGTGAAATTTTGACACTGTGTAGAAAACACGTAGGTGAACAACTTTTGTGAAATGGAGTTTTCCAAATTCCTTACCAATTTGCACAGTTTTTGCGTTTTATCTGCTGTTACGTCAGAATTCAGAACTTTCGGTTTTACACATTGAGGACAATGTGAAGTTTAAGTGTGGGGGAGCATTTATATGTTTGTTTTTGACACCATTAGTGGATGGAACCATATTGAATGCAGGAGTTGAGGAACCATTTAACTAAAAGGGACGAACATAGCTCAGAAATCACAATTAACATGATAGTTGTTACCATATCTCGGAATATCACCATATCGCATTCTATTTTTATTTTTCCATATTTATCTATTGTTCTCTAAGTGCTTTGGTGGGTCACTAAAAATCGACGTGTTATTACTGCTAGGATGAAATAGAGTGGTTGAGTTACTAGAAAAAAAAAAAAAAAAAAAAAATTGAAAAAGAAAAGAAAAAAAAAAAAAAAAAAGGACAGACCAATTAGACCAAAACGGAATAAAAAGACACTTGGGAATAGCAGTATGTGTGAAACGTAGTCCCTGTCTCCGTCGCCTAAACAAGCGTGGAATGCGAGGATCCAAGGAAACTATCATGTACTTGCTTTGACAAGAAGCATGCGCTTGGATCCAAAAGATCTAATCATGCGAGTCTAAAGGTGGAAAAAGTTTGATCAATTATACAAAAAAAAAAAAAAAAAGAAATTGGATCCCAGTTTGATCCAATCATAAAAAAAAAAAAAAAAAAAATTATTATTGTGTTGAATAAAGTCACTCTTGGTTCCCTTGTATATGCCAATTGATTTGATGTAGCATTGCACTTAGTAGCTCAATCCAATAGGATTAGGTTCATCTCTTGATGACCTTGAGTGAGGATATGGGAAACATCGAACACTTGTGAATATTCGCCAACATCTACATCTATATCCATCTTCTTAATCTTTTCATTGTGATTGTGGTTTGTTAGTTTAGAGTATTGTGGCTTGTTCGACTATCTAATTAGAGTTTATTTACTAATATATGAATTGAATTTGCAAGGTACCTCCTCCTGTAGTCAATTTGGATTCGTTCATTGATTTGTCACAAATAAACGGAGTTTGAAATATAGGTTTTGTAGGTATATCTCTAGTAAACCCTCACGAGACTATAACTCGTCCACTAGGGACACCTAGGGGTTTAAAGGCTTGTTATTTATGCTAAAAGTGACCAGTAGCCTCGGCGACACGGAGTTGTTGTATTTTATTGTTTTGTTTGATTTGCTCGAGGACTAGCAAAGTCTAAGTGTGGGGGAATCGATAGGTGTAGAATACCATAGTATTTAATATCTAGTATTTATGCTTTCTTTGCGAGTTTTCTTGTAAATTATGTATCTTATGTTTGCTTTTGAGTTTATTAGGTGCAATGGAGTCATTTTGGAGCAAAAAGACCAATTGGAACTCGTTCAAATACAAGATTTCTACTTTTCATTGTGTAGAGGGACGAGAAGATGAAGACGATGCCGAAAGAATGGAGTCATTAGAGTTCGTATGAAGAAGTTATGAGCAAAATAAGAACTTGGAAGACAAAGGGCAAAATAGTCATTTCATGGGCGAACATTATCGGAGTCCGGTCATGGTTAAGGGGGTTGATAGTAGGGTGCCCCTTATCACCTACTAGTGGATGCATTTATCGTGGGGTGTAACCATCCAACCCAAGCTACACAAACCTGGATCGAAGGCTATCTTCGCCACGGATCGAGTCGTGATTTCATGGATCGATGAAGAAAATAATGGATTGGGAGTTCGATTGATGGGTTTTGGTTGAATGAAGTTGGTGTATCGAGCAAGGTTAATTGATGGAAGAGATCGATTAGGGGTTCGATTGATTGGAAGCTAAGAGATGAATCGAGAGAAGATGGTTTAATTGAGAGAGAAGCGGTTCCTTTGCGCCATTGTTCAAGAAATTGGAATTGGCGAGATTCGAGAAGAACAAGAGCAAAGATCGAGAAGCGAGCAAGCCAAGGTTATGATGTTGTTGGTGGATCGAGTTGCGATTCGAAGCTAAGAAGAGATTGCAATTGCGGATCGATTGAGTCTTTGTGGATGTCGAGATTTAAAGGGGATTTGAAGAAAGCAGAAAATGGTGAGTGATAATGTTTAGGAAATTTGAAGGAAAAGGGTGAATCGATCGAGATGAGCGAGGGTTCTTTGTAGTCGTTCTTGGGTTGAAGCTTGAGGGTGAGTTCGGGTGTGTTGAGTTGAGAGAGGAATTCATGGAGAAATTGAAGAAGCGAGTTAAGTGAGCTTTATTTCAAGAGGAAGTTTCGCTAGAGAAGAAGATGGTGCTCTTGCCGGTGGCGGTGGTTGTGGATGTGCAAAATGCTGAGTACCGAGTTGAGATGGGTCTATGTGAAGTCTAGATGAATGCTTAGGTCATGCGGTGATCTTTGGTATTTAAATTTGGATGTGAAGCTCAAGTGGCTCTGGGATTATTGACAAGGTTGCGGTCAAGGATGGAAAATGGGTTAAATGACTAATGAAGTATGTTCTTGGTTTGATGTTGAAGGGCGAGATACGGGGAGAGAATGAAGGTTATGGTGGATTGTAAATGGTATTTGTGATTGAGTTTGAGAGCTGCCATTGGATGCAATTTGTATAAGCCGAGCTGAGAGATGAGCGAGTGGTGGTGCTTGCCATGGTTCGTACGCATGAAGTGAAGCCTACGCACAGTAATGAACAGGAGTGAAGAATATAGATGTATGCTAGGAAAATACGGGTGGAAGTTGGAGAGTTTTGTGAATTTATGTTGCTACGAAGTTGCAGTGGCGGGATAGGAAGTGATTGGTTCTTGGTCTTTGTGGTTTGAGGAGGGCTGGAGCTGCACTTGGAATGGCTGAGTTTGTAATCTTGTTGAAATTCAGTTCTTGGTGGTTAGGCGAGATATGGCTAAGGCTACGATAGTGTTGGGGTGGTGAAATGCGACTTGATGAGCAGCCACGGGTGGTGCAAGGCATGATGATACAAGGGATGGTGGTTTGAGAATCAAATGGATTCGGGTTATGAGATTGCTTGTTTGTTGGAGTTTACAGGATTTGAGATATTGCGGGTTTTGGTGTACGGTGGATGCGGATGGAAATTGCGGGGAGTTGTGGGCTGGTTACGAAAGTGGTGGATGTGGCGAGAGAGTTAGCGGTGGTGTTGGCCATTATGGGTGAGATGAAATGACCGATGCACCATCTTGGTGCAACACCGAGATGGCTGGCAAGATGGATATGGCACGAGCCACTCGGCTCACTCGGCCAATGCGGACCACGACTCCAGGACCACGACTCAACCACAGCGGACCACGACTCAATGATCCCGGCTTCGGTTTGACTCGGTGCCTTGACGTCCCGTCATTGGCCATTGCGTTGACCCTTTGACCGGTGGTAGGTTTGACTTTGCTTAGGTCACCCGAGCTACTTCGGCGGCGATTAGGTGGGATTCCGGCCATAATCCCGATTTTCGTGAAGCGGTTTTGGGACATATTTTTCTACACGGGTTTCTCTCCATGGTGGGTAGGGTGAATTTCCAACTAATGGACTTTGAAGACAAAACCTAGTTTTGGAAGAGTGGAGCTATATAAAAGAAGACTTTTATTATCTATGGGATATCTTTTATCTTTTCTACGTTTTTTATCTCTACTTTAATCTAGGGTTTAGAACCATGATGAAGTCTTTTCTCTTTCTTCTTGTGATGAATTCCTTGAATATGAGTACCTAAGTTTATTATTGGTTATGGAATAGTTGGATTTCACATAAGCATGATTCTTTGATTCAATATATTAGTTTTGTCTCATATTTATCGTTTGCAATTCTCTGAAAATATTGTTTTATGATTGATTGATTGTTTTGTCAAGTTGCAAATTGGTAGAACTTCTAATCACATCTATTGCTAGTTTAGGGTTTATTATACGAAAAAGTGATATTCCTTGGATACAAGTAGCATAATATGATTATAGTTTGTAGTGATATATTCTTATGATCATATGTGAATCGTAACCTTTGTTAAATTGAATTAGTGCGCTTTCCACGTTCAATTGCTTTGATTGGCCTGATTTCATAGAACTTAATGCATCTAGGGAATTAAACTTGATTAGTGCTTTTACACGTTAGGTTGTTCCTTTAGGTAGAATTCATATTCGCATCTTTTAATGTGTTTGTTGATGACATGAGGAGATTTGCGGGATATTCTTGCGATCAAGGTATTCTAGGGTCTTTGATAAAAGTTGAGATTAAAAATCAATTCTAGTTATTGTGAAAAGCATGTTAGTGAATGAAAACGAAATCCTTAACCAATATCTCTTCTATCTTATTTGCTTCCTTTTGTTTATTTGCTTTTTGTTTATTTTTATTTACACAATCGAAATTCTTTCGGGTGTTTTATATAAGGAAACCATAACAATTTGACAACCTAGACCTCTCTGTGGGATCGATCCTTTCTTGCCCTTGCTATATTTATATTTTGAGTAGTAAGAAAGTGTAATTATATTTGTGTAACTACGACGGCGATCAAATTTTGGCGCCGTTCTTAGGGAGGCGTGGTTGTCAATTGTTTTTGGTTTCTTATTTTTGTATTTAGTTGTTGTTTTATTTTATTTTTTTTTCTTATTTTCTGGGTTTTAACCTTGTTTTGGGAATCTTATTTCAGGTGCTTATTTCGATGGAAGGAGCATATTGGAACAATGGATACGGGTTTCAACCTCAACAATATGATAACTACCAATTCCATGGGTATAATCAAAACCAATTCATTGGTTATGACCAATATTCCATGGAACCTTGTGGTTTTCCTCAACAACCTTATGGCGGGTATGTGTGTGAACAACAACAAGGATGGGAGGATTCTTATGCTTGTGAACAAAAAGTCTCTAATTTTATAGATAAAGTTTCTACCTTTTTACAAGAGGAATTTAAAAAAGCTAAAGAGACTACAAACGAGCAACTCCAAGAACTTCGTGAAGGTATGACTATCTTGCGAAGAGACATTGATCAATACAAGGAAGATATGGATAATTCTAATGTGCATATGGGTAGTGATGAATATTTGATTGATGCTAATGTTGAAAAAGGCCAATCCTTGGATACTTTCGTGGATAATTGTGTAGTTAACTCAACTCTTGATCGTAATAATGATCATTCACCTATTCAAAAGGATGAGTTCGAGATTAACAACACTAAATTCAGCGAGGAACAATCTTATGTTGACTATGATAGTGACGGTGATTATGATACATTGCTTGAAACAACTCATGGTGACATCTCAGGAGTCTTTTTGGGATCAAGATGAAGACGAAGAGGAATATGACGACACTTGTGTAGATTACTCAAGCATTGATCTTAATAATGATCAAGAGCCTATTCAAAGGGTGGAGCTTGAGGATGATGCATTTTTGAGTGTTCTAAAAAAGTTTCTTATAATAAAATTTGGATCCACAAAAGAGTATGTGCCTTACAACAAAGAGGAGTATGTTGAGAATGAGACCGTTATAACCAATATTGTGGAAGACCCAATTGAGCTTGCAAATGTTGTAATGATGATGTTTATGTCGAGACTTTGGTTACGGCGAGAAACGGACGAAGAATGGTTGCAAGGTTTGATAGAGGACCATGATATAAAAGAGGTGAATAATTCACTTGAATTTTTCAAGGATGAAGAGGATTAGTAATACAAGAGATTGTGAAAGGTTTATCTAACCCTTTGCCTATTATTTCTTCTCCTTTACCTCTTATTGGTTTGAATATATGTGCTTGAGACCTTTATTGAATGATTTTGTTTCTCGATTTCCACCATTAGAGATACTTGATTCTCATACTATGCAGGTTATGGAACCGAAACAGTGGATGTACCGACGTTTATATTCTTTATACACTTCCAAGTGTGGACAAGAATAAGTGTGGGGGAAGCTTTTATCGGTTCATAGCTTCACTTTTGCTTTATGTTACTAATATTTGTGTGAAGTTAGTGTTTGCAAAACAGGTTCTATGGAAGGATCCTCAACTTTTCGAGGTTATTGGTATATGGGAATGAATCTTGTGAGGATAAAGTCGGACGTCGACTTTAAAACAAGCGCTTAGTGGGAGGCAACCCACCGGTTTTGTATTTCTTATCCTTTTGCATTTTATTTTTGTTTCGTTTATTTATTTTTTACTGTTTTTATATCATATTTGCATCCCTATGTTTAATTTCATTGAGTCCGTAATCTATCTTAGAAGAGAATTAGGACGAATACCTTTTCGTCAGAAAATTTCAGACTGCGCGTAGTTCAGTCCAGAGACCATAACTGTCAGACCGTTTATCAAAACACTGTGAAATTTTGACACTGTGTAGAAAACACGTAGGTGAACAACTTTTGTGAAATGGAGTTTTTCCAAATTCCTTACCAATTTGCACAGTTTTTGCGTTTTATCTGCTGTTACGTCAGAATTCAGAACTTTCGGTTTTTCACATTGAGGACAATGTGAAGTTTAAGTGTGGGGAGCATTTATATGTTTGTTTTTGACACCATTAGTGGATGGAACCATATTGAATGCAGGATTTGAGGAACCATTTAACTAAAAGGGAAGAACATAGCTCAGAAATCACAATTAACATGATAGTTGTTACCATATCTCGGAATATCACCATATCGCATTCTATTTTTATTTTTCCATATTTATCTATTGTTCTCTAAGTGTTTTGGTGGGTCACTAAACATCGACGTGTTATTCTTTGCTAGGATGAAATAGAGTGGTTGAGTTACTAGAAAAAAAAAAAAAAAAAAAAAAAATTGAAAAAAAAGAAAAAAAAAAAAAAAAAAAAAGGACCGACCAATTAGACCAAAAACGGAATAAAAAGACACTTGGGAATAGCGGTATGTGTGAAACGTAGTCCCTGTCTCCGTCGCCTAAACAAGCGTGGAATGCAGGATCCAAGGAAACTATCATGTACTTGCTGACAAGAAGCATGCGCTTGGATCCAAAAGATCTAATCATGCCAAAAAAAAAAAGGTTTGAAAAAAAAAAAAAAAAAAAAAGAAAAGAAATTGGATCAGTTTGATCAATCATAAAAAAAAAAAAAAAAGAAAAAAAAAAATTATTATTGTGTTGAATAAAGTCACTCTTGGTTCCCTTGTATATGCCAATTGATTTGATGTAGCATTGCACTTAGTAGCTCAACCCAATAGGATTAGGTTCATCTTAGCGGTGACCTTGATGACGGATATGGGAAACATCGAACACTTGTGAATATTCGCCAACATCTACATCTATATCCATCTTCTTAATCTTTTCATTGTGATTGTGGTTTGTTAGTTTCGAGTATTGTGGCTTTTCGACTATCTAATTAGATTTTATTTACTAATATTTGAATTGAATTTGCAAGGTACCTCCTCCTGTAGTCAATTTGGATTCGTTCATTGATTTGTCACAAATAGACGGAGTTTGAAATATAGGTTTTGTAGGTATATCTCTAGTAAACCTTCACGAGACTATAACTTCGTCCACTAGGGACACCTAGGGGTTTAAAGGCTTGTTATTTATGCTAAAAGTGGCTAGTAGCCTCGACGACACGGAGTTGTTGTATTTTATTGTTTTGTTTGATTTGCTCGAGGACTAGCAAAGTCTAAGTGTGGGGGAATCGATAGGTGTAGAATACACCGTATTTAATATCTAGTATTTATGCTTTCTTTGCGAGTTTTCTTGTAAATTATGTATCTTATGTTTGCTTTTGAGTTTATTAGGTGCAATGGAGTCATTTGGAGCAAAAGACCAATTGGAACTCGTTCAAATACAAGATTTCTACTTTTCATTGTGTAGAGGGCGAGAAGATGAAGGCGATCTTAGAAAGAATGGAGTCATTAGAGTTCGTATGAAGAAGTTATGAGCAAAATAAGAACTTGGAAGACAAAGGGCAAAATAGTCATTTCATGGGCGAACATTATCGGAGTCCAGGTCATGGTTAAGGGTTGATAGTAGGGTGCCCCTTATCACCTACTAGTGGATGCATTTATCGTGGGGTGTAACCATCCAACCCAAGCTACACAAACTGGATCGAAGGCTATCTTCGCCACGGATCGAGTGCGTGATTTCATGGATCGATGAAGAGAAAATAATGGATTGGGAGTTCGATTGATGGGTTTTGGTTGAATGAAGTTGGTGTATCGAGCAAGGTTAATTCGGTGGAAGAGATCGATTAGGGTTCGATTGATTGGAAGCTAAGAGATGAATGAGAAGATGGTTTAATTGAGAGAAGCGGTTCCTTTGCGCCATTGTTCAAGAAATTGGAATTGAGGCGAGATTCGAGAAGAACAAGAGCAAAGATCGAGAAGCGAGCAAGCCAAGGTTATGATGTTGTTGGTGGATCGAGTTGCGATTCGAAGCTAAGAAGAGATTGCAATTGCAGATCGATTGAGTCTTTTGTGGATGTCGAGATTTAAAGGGATTTGAAGAACGAGAAAATGGTGAGTGATAATGTTTAGGAATTTGAAGGAAAAGGGTGAATCGATCGAGATGAGCTGAGGGTTCTTTGTAGTCGTTCTTGGGTTGAAGCTTGCGAGAAGTGAGTTCGTGGTGTGTTGAGTTGAGAGAGGAATTCATGGAGAAATTGAAGAAGCGAGTTAAGGTGAGCTTTATTTCAAGAGGGAAGTTTGCTAGAGAAGAAGATGGTGCTCTTGCCGGTGGCGGTGGTTGTGGATGTGCAAAATGCCGAGTACGAGTTGAGATGGGTCTATGTGAAGTCCTAGATGAATGCTTAGGTCATGCGGGTGATCTTGGTATTTAGAGGCTGGATGTGAAGCTCAAGTGGCTGGGATTATTGACAAGGTTGCGGTGCAAGGATGGAAAATGGGTTACGCAGCGACTAATGAAGTATGTTCTTTGGTTTGATGTTGAAGGCGAGATACGAGGGAGAGAATGAAGGTTATGGTGGATTGTAAATGGTAGTTTGTGATTGAGTTTGAGAGCTGCCATTGGATGCAATTTGTATAAGCGAGCTGCGAGAGATGGCAGTGGTGGTGGTGCCATGGTTCGTACGCATGAAGTGAAGCCTACGCACAGTAATGAACGGGAGTGAAGAATATAGATGTATGCTAGGAAAATACGGGTGGAAGTTGGAGTGTGAATTTATGTTGCTCGAAGTTGCGGTGGCGGGATAGGAAGTGATTGGTTCTTGGTCTTTGTGGTTTGAGGAGGAATGGAGCTGCACTTGGAATGGCTTTGAGTTTGTGATCTTTTGAAATTGAAATTACAGTTCTTTGGTGGTTAAATGAGATATGGCTAAGGCTCGATAGTGTTGGGGTTTGAAATCGACTTGATGGCGGCCACAGGTGGTGCAAGGCATGATGATACAAGGGATGGTGGTTTGAGAATCAAATGGATTCGGGTTATGAGATTCTTGTTGTTGGAGTTTAAGGATTTGAGATATTACGGGTTTTGGTGTGCAGTGGATGCGAGATGGAAATTGCGGGGAGTTGTGGGTAGTTACGAGTGGTGGATGTGGCGAGAGAGTTAGCGGTGGTGTTGGCCATTATGCATTTGAGATGAAATGCCCGATGCACCATCTTGGTGCAACACCGAATGGCTTTGCAAGATGGATATGGCTTTGAGTCCACTCAGCTCACTCGGCCAATGATGAACCACAGCCAGTAACCACTGACTCCCGACTCAGACCACGACTCAATGATCGGCTCGGTTTGACTTCGGTGCCTTGACCGTCCGACCCAGCTGCGTTGACCGTTGACCCGGTGGCCGGTTTGACTTTTAGGTTTGAGCTACTTTCGCGACGATTCGGTGGGATTAGGCCATAATCCCGATTTTCAGCGAGCGGTTTTGGGACAATATTTTCTACACGGGTTTCTCTCCATCGTGGGCCGGGTGAATTTCCAACTAATGGACTTTGAAGACAAAACCTAGTTTTGGAAGGAGTGGAGCTATATAAAGAGAAGACTTTTATTATCTATGGGATATCTTTTATCTATCACGTTTTATTATCTCTACTTTAATCTAGGGTTTAGAACCATGATGAAGTCTTTTCTCTTTCTTCTTGTGATGAATTCCTTGAATATGAGTACCTAATTATCTTTTGGTTATGGAATAGTTGGATTTCACATAAGCATGATTCTTTGATTCAATATATTAGTTTTGTCTCATAATTATCGTTTGCAATTCTCTGAAAATATTGTTTTATGATTGATTGATTGTTTTGTCAAGTTGCAAATTGGTAGAACTTCTAATCACATCTATTGCTAGTTTAGGGTTTATTATACGAAAAAGTGATATTCCTTGAATACAAGTAGCATAATATGATTATAGTTTGTAGTGATATATTCTTATGATCATATGTGAATCGTAACCTTTGTTAAATTGAATTAGTGCGCTTTCCACGTTCAATTGCTTTGATTGGCCTGATTTCATAGAACTTAATGCATCTAGGAATTAAACTTGATTAGTGCTTTTACACGTTAGGTTGTTCCTTTAGATAGAATTCATATTCGCATCTTTTAATGTGTTTGTTGATGGCATGAGGAGATTTGCGGGATATTCTTGCGATCAAGGTATTCTAGGGTCTTTGATAAAAGTTGAGATTATTCTAGTTATTGTGAAAAGCATGTTAGTGAATGAAAAAGAAATCCTTAACCAATATCTCTTCCATCTTATTTGTTTTATTTGTTTCTTTGCTTTTATATTTGCTTAGTTTATAAAATCACAAATCCTCGGAATTATTTATAAGGAACCATAACAATTTGACAACCTAGACCTCTCTGTGGGATCGATCCTTTCTTGCCCTTGCTATATTTATATTTTGAGTAGTAAGAAAGTGTAATTATATTTGTGTCGCTTACGACAGCGATCAACACACACCAGTGACCTATAATTCAGAACTACTAGATAATCAACTCTATCTGATCGTTGCCTCCATCAACAGCTTCTCTTGTTTACTTCATAACCTCAAACCTCTTCCCTGCATTTATAACACTAATTATTCTAATTCCCATACCACCTTAATTCATACACCATCTCCATATCATCTTATACTCACCAATTTATTCATTGCACGTATCTTGAGTTTCATCAATTTCATTACAACCAATCACTCCTGTTTGCACCTCCCGTAACCCCTTTACTTCGTCTAGACTTATACTCATATATATCAAGCTAATAATATCATCTTCATCTCCACTAACAAACCCATATCACCCATTCAATTCAAAATTAAACTTTACATCCCTGTATCTCGAGCCAAGACCTAAGCTACAACCACAACTCCATCTTTTCCGTTCTACAATTCTCATCTTCACTCATCTCTATTCAATCCATCCCATTCATATCTGTAATCTCCGGCTCGGACAAACTAAATTGCATGAACCTAATTTCATATTTGATTAACTAAGAAACTAAAATTAAACTCCACAAACCTATCTATACTTCAATTAACAAAAACCCAATCTATAATTAATCAAAACGAGAACGATTTCATAAAGAAACATCAATCAATTTGAAACCTAGATTACTGTTTTCAATTCATTATCAAAACCATCCTCTTCTTCAAAGTTTCACAACAATCACCCATTCTTCATCCATCAAACTAGATAATTGATTCCCCTAAGTTTCTTTTTGATTTCATGACTTAAGAAATGACTCAGAATCGCGAGAGAAAAATGAAGAAGAATAGAAGAAGAAGAAGAAGAAAGAAAGAAAGAGAAGAAGAAATAAGAAAAATATGAGAATTGATTTCTCTTCGACGCGTTTGTGGTGATAAGACCAACTAAAAGATTAAGGCACCCAAGTAAAAGATAAGGGCAGTCCCAATCGGTTTAAGACAAAATTATAATTGTGCCCTTCATACTAATTTGATAAAATCTTCTTTGTCCGGCATTCGATTGATGCGCTCAAGTAGTCCATCTCGCATGACTTTTCGAGATCTATCTAGTGATACTAATTTTGTAACTAAATCGTTGTTAGATTAAATTCTATTAATTGACATTCCTCTCTAATTAATCGAGTCAATAGAGGCTTAGTTGTCTCATGACTAGTCTAATAGCGTTGACTTCGAGCTTGAGGGTCCTTACATTCTCCCAACCTTATACATTTTCATCCTCGAAAATCGAACAATCCTTCAAACGTTCAAAACTACTCCCCACCCTTATGAGAGAATTTCTATCTCTCAACTAAATGCAAGTCTGCTCCATATTTACAATCGCGCAAAAACTAACTCTTTCTAAATGAATTCGAAGCAATAAGAGATGAAACACAAACCTATATGGTCTTCTACAACTAAAATCTATAATTTGTAGCTCTAGATTCAATAGACTAATTTATATCTCAATTTCAATAGACTACCAGTTCTAAGTACATTAGAAAATACTCTATAATAAAGTTTTTATGAGTTTATAATCGGTCAAATATACTATTCTCACTATTTTTCTAGTATTGTATTGTCTACGTGTTCATAATCTTAGACTCACTATGCTTTAATCTCTATTAGATTCACAAAACATAAAGTATTTGGTTTCCCTCATAATTTTTACTTCATAAAATGTGAACACAACAACACAAAAAATCAGTCAGACAGATAAATCTTTTAGTTATTGATAGCTTTTAGTGATTACGATTTATCTCACAAAACCCAACCAGATTCTATACTAATCTAATATTCTTTTACGACACCTTGGCTATTACCTATTGTTTCCCATGTAAGATCTAATAGTGAGCTCTGGTACCAACTTGTCACGCCCTAAATCTTAAACCTGGTTAGCTAATGATAAATTAACCTAAACCTGCAATAACAGAATCTAGATCTCCTAACTTAAGGAACGTAAGTTCATAAAGTAAAACCAAAACTAATACTAGAACACTCGATTACTTCATATATGAAAATTCTCAAATGATATGGATATATTAATGTGATGTTTACGAGATAAACAAGAATACATAAATATAAAGATACATAAACATTCTTAATGTTGCTAAAACTTGAACTACGAAACGAATATCTCAAGCGCGCCATCACTTCTGAAATCTGAAACTGTAGTGGGAACGAGTGAGCACATCATCCCAATGGGTGCTCAATGGAAACATATAAATCTCATGTAATCACCAACATGCATCACAGTTCTACTAAAGAAAATACAATAAACATTTTTACACACAACATAGAGCAGAAGATTGCTTCAACTCGCTTCCCAGATATTGCGTCCATAGTGCCAATATCCATGAAAGATCCACCACCGAATGGATCTACGAGAAACGAATTAAACAACCTAAACATATGTTATCCCAACCTCGTCTCACTCAATGGAGAAAATGATGCTAGGAATAACTCCAGTCTCAAATGATAGCATGAATCTAGGTACCATAAGATATTATTGTGGAATGCGTACACCTCATAAATCCAAATGCCACCATCTAAGTCTCGAATATAATAAGGTTTTTGATTACTATGATATGACCCACTTGTGAGTTCACAAAAGGCCCAAATATTATTCGTAGGCCGAAGTCTCCAAATAATGACCATATCCAGTCATGAACCTAGAATTTCTTCCTAAGTCAAAGTCATAGTAACCCAGTCATACTACTAAGACCGAACAAACAAGTATGATATGCACAGAATGAATTCCCCAAATAAAATGTAGTATATATAATAATCAATAGGGAGTGGCCCAGGACTACTAGGTAATAATCACCAAGAGTAAAGCCGACTACTATCTTAAGACAATAAAATGTAATACTATTTATCGAGGTAAAAGCCGGACTCTAAGTAATATTCAAACAATGTAACATTGCCTACTAAACTTAGTAAAGAGATATGGGGAATCACGAGAAAATCTTCGCGGGGAACCACCCAACGCATATCACACGACATACCCATTCAATTACAAACAACATGCTCATGAGAAAATAAGGACTCATCATGCTCATGAGATAAAGTAACCTAATGATTACAAAGAGGTTACAAAGTTCCCACCTGTTTTGATGACAAGCCATGCCTACCTCGAGATCCAAGATCCACTGGTTCATCCTTTGAATCGATCGTTGTTAATAAAGAGTAATTGTTAATCACACAAGCACTCTAAGAAATTAGCCAAAAGGCTCATACAAGGTTCATAACACATTTTTCATACAAATCTCTAGTTAACCAAGTGAACTATCTAATGGTTTTAGACCCACTTATGGTCCTACACCTTTTCATTCTCTACCTTTAACACATATAAGGTTTAATAATTCAATTAGGTTGATTCTATAGTCTATTATATATGTCTTAAGAATGACTACAACTTTGTAGAAGAACCCAAGGTCAACTCGGACCACAAGTGGTCCAACTCCTCCAGATATGAAAACTATACCTAAGCCCAAGTCCACTAAACAAGCCCATTAACTTAGGGCCCAGTCCACCTAAATCAACTAACGGTCAATCGCAGACGGTCAAAGGAGTCAACAACAGTGGCAAAAATCAGTCAAAGGTCAAATCAAAGTCCATTGATCAAAGTAAAGTCAACGGTCAAGTCAATAGTCAAATATGATTGATGCTGGGTCAACGGTCATTACACTTGATCAAACTCCGTGAATCGGTGAGTTAACGAGTTGATTTCGATCAGACTGACTAAGTCGGATAGAAACAACCCGATCCCAGGATAATGATTTGGGATGACTAACAAGTTTAAACTTCAAGATACAAAAGTTCATACAATTCAATTCCAACAGTATAACTTTAACAACAACAACTTAATGTAATAATCCCCTTTAACTCATACTAACACTACCGCTTCAAATATAACTCTTACAACATTAACACCATTCTCACAATCTCCATCTCTATCTAAACAAACAACTTCATATCATCAGCTATATCAATCCAGGTTTTTATTTTTGCTGTGAACTCAAACAGTTCACTCACCAACCTAAGTCATTCACCTAATTCTCACAAGAACAGTATTTCCTCCCCATTACCCATATCACATCCAATTACAATACTATTCTTTGAAGTTTTCTTTACTAAACTTCTCAATTTAGAAAATCTTATAATTTCAAATCCACAACCCCACCAGTTACATTTTCCCTACAATTTGGTATAGCACAAAACCATTCTACCATTCAATTCTCTGGTTACACTTCACCACAGGATATACTTTTTGAGAGATTCTTCCATGTCTAACATCGACTAAATCCATTTCCTTAACTTGAGGACCATCGCACACATTTAGTTTTCATTAATATCCAACTTGCTATATACTAATTCTCAACGGACACACACACACAAATGTGACCTATACTTGAGCATCTTAGATAATCACCTCTGTACGTCATTGCCTCAGTCCTTCTTCTCTTGTTCACTTCATAACCCTCAAACCTCTTCCGCCATTTATAACACTTAATTTTTTCTAATTCCCATTACCACCTTAATTCATACACCATCTCCATATCATCTTCCACTCACTTCAATTTCTTCATTTTTTGTATCTTGAGTTTTATCAATTTCATTACAACCAATCCTCCTCGGTGCACCTCCACTGCAACCTACTACTTTACAGACTTATGCCTCGTTATATATCGAAAGCGCAATATCATCTTCATCTCCTTAACAAACCCATATCACCCATTCAATTCAAAATTAAGCTTTACATCCCTGTCTAATGAAGACCTAAGATACAACCACAACTGCATCTTTTCGTTCTACAATTCTCGTCTTCACTCATCTCTACATTCGGTCCATCCTTCGTAGTAATCTCATTTCGAGACAAACTAAATTGCATGAACCATAATTTCGATTTGATTAACTAAGAAACTAAATTAAACTCCACAAACCTATCTATACTTGAGTTGACAAACCCGATCTATAATTAATCAAAGCGAACGATTTCATAAAGAAACATCAATCAATTTGAAACCTAGACTACACATGTTTTTGATTCATTATCAAAACCATCCTCTTCCAAAGTTTCACAGAACAATCACCCATTCTTATCTACCAAACTAGATAATTGATTCCCCTAAGTTTCTTTTTGATTTCACGGCTTAAGAAATGAATCTCAAAATCGCCAACGAGAAAAACGAAGAAGAACAGAAGAAGAAGAAGAAGAAGAAGAAGAAGAAGAAGAAGAAAGAAAGAGAAGAAGAAATAAAAAGAATAGGAGAATTGATTTATCTTCGAAAAGTTTGTGGTGATAAGACCAACAAAAAGATTAAGGTACCCAAGTAAAAGATAAGGGTAGCGATCGGTTTAAGACACAAATTACAATTTTCCCTTCATACTAATCGATAAAATCTTCTTCGTCAGACATTCGATTGATCGCTCCAAGTAGTCCATCTCGCATGACTTTTTGAGATCTATCTAGTGATACTAATTTAGTAACTAAATCGTTGTTAGATTAATTTCTATTAAATTAACGATCCGTCTACAATTAATCGAGTCAAAGCGGCTTAGTTGTCTCATGACTAGTCCCAATATCGTTGACAAGCAGGGCCCTTACAATACCACCATCTTTGGTATTTAGCTTTGGAAAATACTCCTTCCTGTATGTTTTTTTAGGTATCGGCATGGTAACAGCATAGACTAGCATCTTGGGTGATTAGTGCGGCATGCTGGAATATCTATGGTTCTACTTGGTGAGACAATTTCGGCATGATAGTTGATTAATTTACCATCTTGGGTGTTATTTGGAAGACGATTAGCTTCTGTATGTTTTCATGCTAATCGTGACATGTAATTAAAATTAACCATGTCGGTAGCATATTCCGGGAATGTTAGTGGTAGGTAAAAAGTAACTTTTTTGCAGGCATAGTTTTAGGTTGAATACTATGGATTGAATTTCAAAATGGGATATCAAGACTCATAGGCATGGTCGTAGTATGAATACCATCTTGGTATAGCGACTTAGGCATTGTATTCATATCACGTCATAGGAGGCAGGAAGGCTTTTCAGTGAAAAAATGGTGGGTTCAAGAAAAAAAAATCAAAATTTCAACCTCTTAGCGGCTTTACTTATGTATTGGGGATGCTTGTATGTTGTGCAAGTTTACTTTCTTGTGTAGGTTCTTCAAAAAACTCTCCATGCTCGTTAAAATCATCATTCAAGGGTGTTGGCTCAACAAAGATTTGCAATTGTGAGTTGTTATTAACTGAAGATTGAGCTAAAAGATTGTGTGTCAAATTGCAGTAAGTCTCCATTTTCTGAAAAGTTCCCTCTCAAATTTTTTCCCTCCTTCCTCTCACCTCACTCACCCCAAATACAAATAAAAATACACACCTAATCTTTACATCAAATAATCTTATGATTTTCTAATCATAATTCACCACTAAACACGATTAGTAAAAGGGTAGATTAGGAATTATGTAAAATCTTAGATAAAGAAATTTGTGCTGATTTGATATTGGATCGGTTTTGCCTCTTTTCTCTA